>CM065725.1:31604495-31611995 GCA_033310375.1 Conus canariensis
AACAGCCAAAAGAATGGCTGGCGCCAGCTGACACATGATTACGTCTGGCTTGACAATGAACAAGCAGACAAGACCTGGGCAGGCCCGCTTCACACTCTGAACATGGTCAGTGTTTCGTTCTGGTCGATTAATTTCCAAAGCCATATAAGGTCGGGAGAAACAGGCGGAGGGGGATGCCGGAGGTAGTAAGCTGGTTCCCACGGGCAATTAATTTCGTGCATCGATTAGCCTTGAACTAAACAGCTTCAGAAAACCTCTGATCTGAATTTCCTGCACATTGTGGGATAGCATGTCGACTATAAAACATGGCCGTGCGATGTATTAAAGGGGGAACTGAAGTCTTACCAACAACCAGTGGCAAGAGGGGTTACCGAATTCAGTGAGACACGCGGCCCCACACATAATAGTGATACGTATAAACCGAAGGGACAGTTGATGAAAAACAAACGATATTTTTTTTAAGTTTCGGATTCAGCTTCTTCACGTTGAAAATGTATCCCATCTTCCATACAAACGAGATAAATGTTGTCTTTGTTGAGGCTAAGGTCACAACGATTTTTTTTTGTCTGTTAGTTTACGACCGTAACTTTTCCAAACACCATGTAGCCGTAGCGCCCGTTGATTGGAGCATGAAATTATCGGTATTCTTCTCACTCTCCTAAACCTAGGCAAGAGAATCGCCAAAACAGCGCCTCGAGGCGACATTCGCCGCAGCATGCTGTTTCCCGGCGTTATCTTGAACCCGGCCTTTCGCCCAAACTAAAGCCTGAGGCCGTGTCAAGTGTGTTCCCATGTTACGACGACGCGCCCAAGGTGGGCGAAAAATCGGCTCAGTGACACTGTCACCAGGGACCAATGAACGACGCTGCTAGTAGACACGTGACTGCGCCGTCTTTGGACAGGTCTGCTTCAAACCCGTATCAGAAAAGCTTTTCTGTTGTTGTTGTTGTTGTTGTTCATTAATGTATTCCACGGCTGCCTTGCCCATGGGACTTATATAGAAGATCGAAAGATACAGGCAGCCCCAAAAAAGGCTGGCGGATGTCACAGAGGATTGATTTGATGTCCCTGTCACTCTGCCAACAGTGCCGTACATAAAAAAAAAAAAAACGAAAAAAAATGGGCGAAGCTGTGGTATTTAGCCATTGGCAGTTTATCGGCTGGTATGCCCCCAAAACGACACGGCGGCTTTCGATTTCTACGGCTTGAAATTTGTCGCACCTCATTGGGGAAGTGTATTTTTGCTTTGACACATTATTGCGTGGCATGGGGCGGACAGGCAGGTTTGCTATTCATAACATGGGGTTCTTTCCTTGTTTTAGTTGGTGGTGGTGGTGGTGGTGGTGTGTGTGTGTGTGAGTGCGTGCACGCGCATACGCGCGCGCGCGAGAGAGAGAGAGAGAGAGAGAGAGAGAGGGGGGGGAGGGGGGAGATTTTGTGTGGGTGTGGGTGTGGTCGTGTATGTGTTACTGTATCTTCTTTTTCTTTCTCCCTATTCCAGTCGACCTTGATTTATTACGCCTGATTTCAAGAAGCTCAATACGCATGTGACCTGGAATATGACTAAGATATTTCTACCCGCAGAAATAGATTATGACATTTCATTTAATTCGTGTGTGTGTGTACGTGTATGTAAGTGGGTGTGGGTGTGGTTGTAGGTGGGTGGGTGTCTTTGTATCTGTGTGTGTTGTGTGTGTGGTGTGTGTGTGTGTATGTGTGTGTGTGTGTGTGTGTGTGTGTGTGTGTGTGTGTGTGTGAGCGCGCGCGCGCGCGCCTGTGTATGTGTGTGTCTGTGGTGTGTGTGTGGTGTTGGTGTGTGTGTGTGTGTGTGTGTGGTGTGGTCTGGTTTGGTTTGGTTTACAGCTTAATTCCTCGAACGTGAAAACTCTCAGTGCGCTGGCCATTTTTTTTTGTTGTTGTTTTTTTTTTTGTTAGATGCGACAGTTTATAATGACTGTTCCTGATATTTTTTTCCAATTTTATCAATCAGTTTAATCCATTTGAAAAAACATTAATCGCGTATACACTGACATCATGGCATGTAATTATCCTGAACGTTATTTCGTTTGTACTTGGTTGTAATAAAGAAACAAAAAATGAACTTACCACTCATTTTAACTTAAGTTGCTAATATAGTTTATATCATGAGTTTTTTCTGCATGACTGTATAGGTTGTATTATTTCTTTTTCTCCTTCTTCTCCTTCTTCTTCTTCTTCTTCTTCTTCTGTCTGTGTTTACTGTCTCTCTCTCTGTCTCTGTGTCTTTTTTCTCCTTCTTCTCCTTCTTCTTCTTCTTCTTCTTCTTCTTCTCTCTGTGTCTCCTCTCCCTCTCTCTGTCTCTCTCTCTTTCTGTCTCTGTCTCTCTGTATCTGTCTCTGTCTCTCCCCCCCCCCCCCCCCCCCCCGACCGTTGATAAAAGCAAACTAAAATACTAATGTTTAAAAAGGGAGGTCACCTCCCTTCTTGAGAAAGGTGGTTCTATAGTGTTGTCCGGTTTAAAGTTGTGAATGAGTATGATAAGTACCTCGGAGTTATCTTATCCACGGCCTTCATCTCAATGAAGCAAATGGTTCTGATAGTTATGAGACGTGTTTTTTAATGTCTTTTTATGGCCACCTTCCAAACTTTTCTTTTGAATATTTTTTTTTAATTTCCAGACTCGACCTACTTTCAATTTTTCAAAATCTGGAGCCGAGGTGTGGGGTCCGAGTCACAGCAGATCATACTGTCATTGAAAGAGTCCTCATCTGGCCATTAAACTATAGAAAGTTAGCATGCAGACACCAAGTGTCCTCGTGAATTCAGAAACTGGCTGATACTCAGGTTCAGGCCCATAACTACAGAAGTAGTCGTTGGGGGAACCTGAGGACCGCAGACGCAGCCTCCCCTCTCCATCTGTCTCTGTCACCAGCCGCCGGCAGCAGCTCACGTGTATGGAGTCCGGTCCATTCTTTGATGTTCTCATGCCAGTTCTTCCGCTGTCTTCCTCTTCTTCTCCCGCCCTCGATGGTGCCTTGCATGATTGTTTTGGACAGACTGGTGTGTCGAGTGTTGTGCCCAAACCATATCAGCTTGCGTCTCTTCACAGTTGAAAGGAGAGGTTCCTGAGGTCCAACTGGTTGATACCCACTGTGTATTCTGATCTTAACAAAACGTGTCTAGTACCCGAACGGAAGAAAATCGCATCCCAAAGAACGCCGGTGTCGTATATAATACTGTCGCCGTGGAATTGTATCGCAGCGATAGCATTTCACGTGAAATATTGTTGCAGCGACAATATTTTCTGGAAAAAATTGTCGCGCGACAACTTTTCACGAAAAATGTCCTATAGAATATTGTAGCTGTCCATAAAATACTGTCGCTCGAAATTTTGCGACGGTTTTTTTGCGACAGAACACTGTGAAATATTGTAGTGAGTGAATGCTATCGCTTGCGACACATTTTCACGTGAAATCTTACTGCTAGAGTTAACATTTCCTGTGAAATATGGTCGCAGCGTTAATATTTCACAGCGACGATTTTTTTCTGCAAAGTGAAAAAACGTCGCCGCGGTTGAGCGTCAAAATATCACAGAAAATAATGCAGCCTGCATTTGAATAAAAAATTGTCGCAAGTGATTTTTTATCATAAATGTTTTTAGAAAGAGAGGGTGTTAGTTACCGCCAATGACATTGACAAACAAAGCACATGACAAGACACGATGCATTTCAACCTCTTGGGTCTTCTTCAGGCAAAACAATAAATCACATTTAACATTTAGGACAGTACAAACAAAGAACGAAAAATGACTCATCTGTCGTTGTCCATGTGGTATTCTCCCTACCCCCTTCACTAATTTTACTTGACTCAAGGTTAATTATTTGTAAAGCTTACCATAAGAGCTTCATATAGTACAGCCATCAAATGGCTATCTTTATTTCAAAAAGTTCTATATTTAGAAATCATAAAATTCTTAAAGAAAAGGAAGCCCACTTTAGACATTTCGGGTTAAATGGGCCAGGAGTGGTAAATATTGGGCCACGGGCCTATATTAACAGACACGCAAACCGATATTGTTTGTCTGTTGACCGTATAAGATGTGTGAGCTTGTTCGATAATCCATTTAAAGGCACCTAAGGTCTCAACACATTCATAAACTAAACTTAAAGAGTAAATGATTATCCCTAATTGTCAGGACAGAAAGACAAACATAATGGAGTCTAAAAGCTAATACAAGCCAAATCGCAGAACAGTCACTTTCAGTTGTCCCTTCAGGAAATGTTGAACTTTTCAGGAAGTTCACAAACGCGAAGTACTCGCCGGGTTGCATTCCACTGTATTCATAAGCAGTAGCCATCATGGAAAACAAAATGGTACAGACGAAATTATTGTCTTACAGCATTTATAGCATATCGATGATTCTGACAGCTTGCAGTCGTTAAGCTCAAATAACCAATCACATTTCTTTTCCCCAAACGTTTTTAAGCCTGCCACCTCCTCCCCAGCAACTCCTTTTATTTGATAAATTATTGTATCTAACTAGCAGCAATTCTTAAACATTCAAAGATTTTGGTCAAAAGGAGTGACTATTGTCTCCAATTTCAAAGCAAGGAAAGATCAGATGAGTGAGTGAGGTGGTGTGTTTATTGTAAAGCGCTTAGAGCTTGGTCTGTGACCGAGGATAGGCGTTATATAAATACCCAATATAATAATATAAAATAATAATGTTGCAGAGTCACTGTCTTTGACGCAAACAAGTTCAAAAAGTTCCGAATCGTTTAAAATTCACTGACGTCATATTTTCATTTTTATTGTATTCATTTGATGCTCTCTCTCCTCTCTCTCTCTCTCTCTCTCTCTCTCTCTCTCTCTCTCTCTCTCTCTCTCTCTCTCTCTCTCTCTCTCTTTGTGTATGTGTGCGTGCGTGTGTATTCCCGTATTTGTAAAAGCCATATAAACATACGCCGAGAAACTGACGGACGTTAGAAATTATGCTCTACTTTTCTACTACATGGCGCGCGCACACACACACACACACACACACACACACACACACACACACACACACACACACACACACACACGCACCCCCCTCCCCCCCCCACCCACCCACACACACACACACACACACACACACACACACACACACACACACACACACACACACACACACACTGCCGACAAAGCTGGATTTTGAACCTCTCAAGTCTTGCGGTAGAAGACAGAATCGAAATTTTCAAAAGATGAAGTTCCTTTTGACTAAGATCAAAGACAGGTGTTCGTTTTGTGGTGCCGCGAAGTTAAGAAGTAAAAAGGTCACATAGTCCAATAAGATCGAAGCGGCTAAACAGCTAATAACGCAAATTTCTCAAATATCATTGTCATAATTAGTTCTCTTCGTTCGTCGCACACTATTTAGGCCTATTGATAATGAGCAGTCCAAAAGCTGCAAGTTGTAATAAGTATACTATAATGCCATGGAACTACTACACATCATTTTCTTCTTTTTCTTTTTTGTTTCTTCTTTAAAATAAGATCCAAATCAGAAATTCGGAGACATTTGAGGTAGAAGGAAAGGAGTTTTAAGAGTTGGGTGTAGCACGTAATGAATTAGGATATCCATAATATAAGAGTGCGGCTATTATACGATTTCGTGTCTCTCGTTGTCTTCCCATGACTATCCATATGTCTTCCATTGACTATCCATATTGACATTCACATAGCCCTGTCACCCTATTATGTAATATTATGGGGATAATTATATGATTTGTTCCCTCGGCTTTGACCTCCTCTCTGCCCCATCAATCTCTGACCTATCATACCTCCTTCAACGGTTTGTGTCCCTCCTGTATCTCTGACCTATCATACCTCCTTCAACGGTTTGTGTCCCTCCTGTATCTCTGACCTATCATACCTCCTTCAACGGTTTGTGTCCCTCCTGTATCTCTGACCTATCATACCTCCTTCAACGGTTTGTGTCCCTCCTGTATCTCTGACCTATCATACCTCCTTCAACGGTTTGTGTCCCTCCTGTATCTCTGACCTATCATACCTCCTTCAACGGTTTGTGTCCCTCCTGTATCTCTGACCTATCATACCTCCTTCAACGGTTTGTGTCCCTCCTGTATCTCTGACCTATCATACCTCCTTCAACGGTTTGTGTCCCTCCTGTATCTCTAACCTATCATACCTCCTTCAACGGTTTGTGTCCCTCCTGTACTGTAAGGGAGTGCATGAGTGAGGAAATGTATGTGTGTGAGTTTGTGTGCGTGTGTGCCTGCGTGTGTGCGTAGTCTCTCTCTCTCTCTCTCTCTCCTCTCTCTCTCTCTCTCTCTCTCTCTCTCTTTTACACACACACACACACATCACACATACACACACACACACACACACACACACACACACACACACACAACACACACACACACACACACACACACACACTCGCGCGCGCGCGTGGAACGCGTAAACACGCATGCGCGGGCATACACAAACAAACTCAAATACGCACATACACTTCTGCAAAGAGATTATTGTGTAACTTGCAGGATTTGTGAGGAGAAGTCTTAAGGGTTCTATTCAATTGTCTAGGGAAAGAGTATCGTCCCACGAGATGTTCAGAGTGGGTGGGGTATGTAAAGTGATAGCTGACACGGGGTATCCCAGGAGAGAGAGAGAGAGAGAGAGAGAGAGAGAGAGAGAGAGAGAGAGAGAGAGAGAGAGAGATTGCATGATTTTGGACAAATGAATCATAAATATATTTGAGCATGAATGCAGTTGTTTCAGGGTCCACACACACACACACACACACACACACACACACACACACACAACACACACATACACACACACACACCGTCGCGCTCTCTCCACATACACGCACACATGCTTGCACGTCCAGAGAGAGAGAGGGGGGGAGGGGGCGGGAAAGGCAGAGACCAACTGACAGACAGTTTGATGGAGTGAAACTAAAGAGAGTCAAAGAGATAGAGTAAGAGCGATACATAGAGAGAATGAGCGAGAAAAACAAATAGAGACAGAAAGATAGACCGACAGTCAAGCAGACACAAATAAGATCATAGACAGAAAGACAATGGGGCAACTGATACGTAAAACCATGAGAGAGAGAGAGAGGTGAGGATAGAGTTGGGGCAGAGACCTATCATGTCTTCGACGTCGTATTTTTACGGGAAATGCTGTCTCAGAGCGACAACTTTTCTACGGCAGCAATTTGCTACATGAAATGCTGTCGCTGCGACATGATTTTATTTTTAGGCAACGACACGATTTTATGGACATTTCTCGTGAAATCCTGTCGCGCTAACCAATTTTTTTTTAATTAAGTCGCTCAGCGATAATTTTTCATGAACCAGCTGCAATATTTCCCGGGAAATACTGTCGCTGCGACACGATTTTATGAGCGACAGTATTATATACGACACCGGTGAAAATGTTGCTGTGCCGTATGCAGTAACAGTAAAAAGACCTGGATAATCAGCATATGCTACACTTTGTATTGAT
>CM065725.1:31616995-31619495 GCA_033310375.1 Conus canariensis
GTGTGTGTGTTGTGTGTGTGTGTGTGTGTGTGTGTACGCTATAGACTCAAAAAAGGCTCAACCGATTGTCATGAAATTTGGCAGGTACGTCTGTTGTGACCCGAGGATGGTTTGGGCTAATCTCTAAAAAAATAAAACCGTTAAAAACCGTTAAAAAGCTGTTATAACGGTTTCAAAGACATCCTTTTTCCTCTGCTTTTCTTCAAATAGCCGTTGTGACATTGCACAGGTACAGGACTACTTCTCTAAAATTAGAACCGTTATTTGGCAGTTAAAAAACGTTATTTATAACAGTTAAAAACCGTTAAAAACACCAAACCCTATAAAAGAAACGGTTTAAAACCCGATCTTCTTGAAATTTGGCAGGTACGTCTGTTGTGACCCGAGGATGGTTTGGGGCTAATCTCTAAAAAAAAAATAAAACCGTTAAAAACCGTTAAAAAAACTGTTATAACGGTTTCAAAGACATCCTTTTCCTCTGCTTTTCATCAAATGGCCGTTGTGACATTGCACAGGTACAGGGCTACTTCTCGAAAATTAGAACCGTTATTTGGCAGTTAAGAAACGTTATTTATAACAGTTAAAAACACCAAACCCCATAAAAACCGTTTAAAACCCGATCTTCTGAGGTTGGCGGCCACGCGAGTTATCGGATCGCCACCAAACTTGACATAAGCCTACAGGAACATCCAGCGGGTAACATAGGGTCATTAGATAGTCATTATGACCATTCAATTTGACCGTTAAAAACCGTTATTTTCAAAATTTAGACTGTTCTTGATGAAATTCGGTATACATGTGCAGTTTTAAATGCCGAAAAATGATATACAACTTTTACAAACCGAAATTAAAAACTGACCGTTAAAAAACGTTATTTTATGAATTTAGAGTATTCTTGAAGAAATTCGATATACATATGCAGTTTTCAACGCTAAACAATGATATACAATTTTCAAGATCCGAAACTTAACATTGACCGTTAAAAACCGTTATTTTCTGAATTTCTAAATTTTCACCGTTCTTGATAACATTCCGTATGCACGTACAGTTTTAAGCGCTGAACAATGTTATGCAAATTTTACGAACCAAAACTTAACATTGACCGTTAAAAACCGTTATTTTCTAAATTTACGCCACTATTGATAAAATTCGGTATGCGTATGTCCAGTAACGGTAAGTAATTTTGCAACATGGATGGGACAGGGTAGGGGATGAAAAGGGAGGAATGAGAGGGCCAGAAAAATGATTGTACAGTGCAAAGCCCGATACACTATTTTTACATTAGACACACACCCGTTGAAATAAACTACTTCTGCACAAAGTCTATTCCTATAAAATTAAGGGCAATCAGAAGAATGGGAATGGGAACAGTGAGAGCAGGCGGAAAATCGAGCGAGAAAAGCATCTCGACGTGCTAGGGAAGATCCAGAGGAAAGGGGCCAGAGGCAGGCGGAAAACAATAGAATGTATAAGAGAGAGAGAGAGAGAGAGAGAGAGAGAGAGAGAGAGAGAGAAGAGAGAGAGATAATGTGTATTTGTGTGGGGGAGGGGGTGGGAAGATGTTGGAGGGGGGGGGGATTGATTGTAAATCAGAACAATTAATACATGTTTGCCGTCACGTGAGTATAGCAAAGAATGTTCATATCCCGGGCAACGCCGGGTGCCCCTACTAGTTGTTTATAAAATGGACGTCAACATTTCACAAGTAGATTTACGAAAAATTCCCTTTTCAAAATGTTGGGGGAAGGGGGGGGGGGGGGGGTAAAAATGGTCATCGTAGAACATAATATTTTCGGTTAGATTGTTGGATTTAGTCTCACGATGTCTTAGAACATTCTTAAAGATGCATTTGAAAAGTTATTAGATCCAATTTAGGCGTCATTTGTGGTTGTGTGTGTGTGTGTGTGTGTGTGTGTGTGTGTGTGTGTGTGTGTGAACAGTTTAGGCATTGTGTGTGTGTGTGTGTGTGTGTGTGTGTGTGTGTGTGTGTGTGTGTGTGTGTGTGTGTGTGAACACTTTAGGCAGTGTGTGTGTGTGTGTGTGTGTGTGTGTGTGTGTGTGTGTGTGTGAATAGTTTAGGTAGTGTGTTGTGTGTGTGTGTGTGTGTGTGTGTGTGTGTGGTGTGTGTGTGTGTGTGAATAGTTTAGGTATGTGTGTGTGTGTGTGTGGTGTGTGTGTGTGTGTGTGTGTGTGAACAGTTTAGGCATTGTGTGTGTGTGTGTGTGTGTGTGTGTGTGTGTGTGTGTGTGTGTGTGTGTGTGAATGTTTGTAGTGTTGTGTGTGTGTGTGTGTGTGTGTGTGTGTGTGTGTGTGTGAACAGTTTAGGCATTGTGTGTGTGTGTGTGTGTGTGTGTGTGTGTGTGTGTGTGTTGTGGGAGTGTGTGAACACAATCACTGGGAGTGACAGCCCTAATGTCACCCCTTTGGTCGGCTGAGCTATAAACATGATCTCTCTCTCTCTCCTCTCTCTCTCTCTCCTCTCTCTCTCTCTCTCTCTCTC
>CM065725.1:31624495-31636995 GCA_033310375.1 Conus canariensis
GCGACACAGGCTAAATCCGCCGGCTGGAAGGTTGACTGCTTCCCCTGACACTGACCTCTCACAACAGTGTCCCTCGAGAAAGATCTGCCATTCTCCCTCGGCACTCCCCGCCATGCCACCTTGCACAGAATGAATGTGAGCAACAGCATCGGAAGTATCCTTTATTTGGCAGAATTGGTCCCTTTAATTGGTACCGGTCTTCTCATCTGAGACCTCATCACACTCAACAGCTCAGGGGAGGAGGAGCTGGTCGAGGCTGAAGAATCCTGAAGGGGTTTCATGGTTCTGTCTGGATTCGAACCCACAACTCCCGACTGCAGTCCGTGATGCTAACTTCCCAGCAGGTCTAGGATCCCGCTTATCATTGATGCGGGAACAACAGGGAAGAAAAATGGTACTGCGTTCGCTTGGTGACCAGAAGCCAGTGAAGATGTTTAAGGAAAGAGCGCGTCTTCCTTTGTTTGCTTCCTTCAGGCCTTTATTGCCAACTTTGTTTCTTTGTCTGCTTTCAGATCTGTACTTGCAATTGACATTTTCTGAAACAGATGAATTATGTATGTGCGTTCAGCTTTGGTTTCCTCAGTAAAAAAAAAGACCAAGAAGGCAATTCACCTTTCTTGACTCGCGTGTAAACAAAGACAGCCCAGGGAAATCAATGAACAGGGAACATGAAGGGCACAGGGTGGGTCTGGCAGATGGGTGGAGAGTGGAGCTATCACATTTTTGCCGGCTTGATGCTGCTCAGACGGCTAGCTACAGAGTCGGGGCACAAGGTTTCTAAAGGGCAGATCTGTTCCTGTTTTTCTTTAAACTGTTGTTGTTTGTTTTGTTTTTACCCAACCGCACCTGTGTGGGAGGGGTGACGCTCACTCAGTCAGTCCCTGCGCGTGCAAAACATTGATTGAGAGGTCGGGGAAAGGGTGTGCGTGGAAGTTTTATATATATATACACACAATGCCAGATGCGTTCCACACGTTCCTCGCTCACTCTGGTGGACACACAAGTGACGTTTTGTTGCATTCAGAAATTGATGCATACTGCCTCCGTTTTGGTTTTTTGTTTTTATTTTTCATAGGATTGCCCGCTGCTGTGTTTTATGTCGGCATCAATGGGAACCGTGTGCGTTTTCATAAAGTCGTTGAAAAGACCTGTGATTGTGGAAACAGGTGAGGCTATTTGAAAAGACCTGTGATTGTGGAAACAGGTGAGGCTATTTGAAAAGACCTGTGATTGTGGAAACAGGTGAGGCTATTTAAAAAGACCTGTGATTGTGGAAACAGGTGAGGCTATTTAAAAAGACCTGTGATTGTGGAAACAGGTGAGGCTATTTGAAAAGACCTGTGATTGTGGAAACAGGTGAGGCTGTTTTGGTTTTGCAGCTTTCATGCAGCTTTGCTTGCTGTAATTGCCGTAATCCATGAACTCATCGAGTCTTCCGTAGCTGTTTTTGGTAAGAGGTGTAATGACCTTAGTTTTGTTTCCACAAAGCTAGTTATTTATATCTGCTGTTTTCATGAGATCGAATGTTTGTCAACATTGTGCTTAATGGTGTCTTCGTAAAATGTCGGGCATAATTTCTGATTTTTGCACTATTTGCTCACAATATCATTTCATCCACCTTTCATGAAAGTAATAAGTAATAACTGTTCTCGTTCACCATTACTGAGAAAGTGTCAGTGTATAACATTCAGTGTTTCAGAAAAGAAAAGATCTATAGAACATATACGGCATTTATCATATGGTGATAGTTTCATGTACGGGGTGACCATACAGTATTCTTCCTTTTTTTTTTTTTTCTTTTTTTTTTTAATTTGGAATAGCTAAGATTGGTTCTGCAGCGCATGTAATTGTCGAGAAAATGCTAATTTTAACGTGTATGCACACGCACATGTGCACGCACGCACGCATGCATACACACACACACTGACACACACTGACATACACACACACACACACACACACACACACACACAGAGACAGAGAGAGAGAGAGAGAGAGTGGAAAAAAATTTCAAAGGCTTTCTCCGTTTCACGTGGGTACCAATATACAAACAACTCATAGACTCGCTCTGCTTTACACCGGAGTCAATAAAATAATGAACGAATGAATAAACAAAAATGATTTTAAAAAAACAACAACCGAGAAATGACTGTCAGCAATCATAACTAACTACCGCAGCAACAATTACAGCATCTGGAAGGGCTATTCCAAACTTCACCTTCAGGAACGTCCAGTTCACATCAACAGAGAATTTCGTGACGGTGTGTCTCGGGGGGCAGGGCAAGAGCTACAGTCATCTCCAAGAGAGCTATCCCATGTCATGCCGGATGGCGGGCGTGGTGGATTGCAGTGGCTGCATCTTGCAAAGCACTCTCCCTTCTCAGCTGTTTTGAAGAATGTTGCCTGATTGATATGGTAGATAAAACGTTAGGTGGTTCGGGGGTTAGAGAAAGACGTGTGCGTGAGTTTGTGGCGAAATTGAAAGACTGGCAAGGGCAGGTCGACAGGGAAGGGAGAGGGGGGGAGGGAGGGGGGGAGGGGGGAGACAGGAATAGAGAGAGAGAGAGAGGCAGAGAGAGAGAGAGAGAATAGTGGTTTATGACTCTCTCTCTCTCTCTCTCTCTCTCTCTCTGTCCTGGTCAGATTGTCTCTCTCTCTCTGTGTCTGTCTGTCTGTCTGTCTGTCTGTCTGTCTGTCTCTCTCTCTCTCTCTCTCTCTCTCTCTCTCTCTCTCTCTCTCTCTCTCTTCAGAACATATAGGTAGATAGATGGAGTAAAAGACAGAGACAGACGGGGGAAAACACTGAAAACAGCCCATTCCCTGATTCAGCCTCTTTGTGTTCATGGTCCTTTCTGACCTCCGATGCAAAGTGAACATTGTCTTTTAAGGGCTGGAGGTCCAAAGAAAATTCTTGTCGTCGTGTGTGTTTTTTTGTTTGTTTGTTTGTTTGTTGTTTGTTTTTTTTTCCTGTCTGTATTTGTTGATTTGGTTCTCACGAGATCCCATAACGGCAAGAAGAGCGCGTGAATCTTTCAGAGATTTTCGATCGAGTCAGTTGGGTTGGGTTTTTTTTTTCCCACCTTCCTCCCACCCACCCACCCCCCCTCCCTACCCTCCCCCTCCTTCCCACCCCCCTCCCGTCTCCCTCCCCCCCTTCCCCCACCTTCTCTCTATCTCTGTCTCTATGTCTGTGTCTCTGTTTTCTCTCTCTCTCTCTCTCTCTGTTTCTCTCCTCTCTCTCTCTCTCTCTCTCTCTCTCTCTCTCTCTCTCTCTCTCTCTCTTCTGTTTGTCTGTCTGCCTGCCTCTCCTTTTCCCTCCCTCCTCTCCCCCCTCTCTCTCTCTCTCTCTCTCTCTCTCTCTCTCTCTGTCTCTCTCTGTCTCTCTGTCTCTCTGTCTGTCTGTCTGTCTGTCTGTCTCTCTCTCTCTCTCTCTCTCTCTCTCTCTCTGTGTGTGTGTGTGTGTGTGTGTGTGTGTGTGTGTGTGTGTGTGTGTGTGTGTGTGTCCACTCCTACTTCTGGCTAACGAAGAAGAACGTGCACCGAGGGATTTTAGTAAAAGTTTTCAATAAAGCATTCGGAAGAATAGAAATGCGCTTACGGTGACTGGTCCTGAAATAGGATGCCGCAATTCCTATTGTTTATTAATATCGCTACTGTCGTTCATCCAATAATGTTTGTAACACTTTTTTGTCCCGTCGTGTTTGCTTTCTAACGAATTTGTTTGCCACCATCATCATCAACACCCCATCCCCTGTGTGACTTTGACTTTATTGAATATATTCCGAACTCTCTCTCTCTCTCTCTCTCTCTCTCTCTCTCTCTCTCTCTCTCTCTCTCTCTCTCTCTCTCTCTCTCTGGGGATGTTGGGGGGGGGGGGGGGGTACGTTTGATGGCATTGAGAATGAATATCAATTTCTGTTGTATTTCATATTAGCTCATTCTGTTTCAAGATCGGTGGAACACGTATTAAAAAATAAATGACTCAACAATAATTGTACAAGATCTTGAGCAGAGCGTATGTGTATATGTGTGCGTATGTGTGAACTAATTACTTTGTTTTGATAATGAAATGAAAATTCTTTTCTAACTGCGTATATGAAGAAAAGGAATTTACATAACCTCTGTAATTCCGTTGTCCGCGTGTCTGTAAACGTCTGCGTTTGTCGGTGGTAAACTGTAACGCGGTGTATTTTCTCAGCAACTAAATCCGGTAGTGTGAAGTACTAGGACTTTCTCGTCTCCTGATGAAAGTGAGCAAACCACAAAATTATTCGCTGTCGGTGACATAAAACAAAGAAATCAACTTCATGTTATTTATAGCCCAGACAACTACCTAGACTAGATTAGGCAAACACTAATGTGATATAATCACAGAAATGGACTTCTTCTCAAGCAAGCTAAAGTGCCATTTACAACATCGTCATGGATGTCCCAACAAGCTTCATCTGTGCTCCCATCCACCATCCCTTCCCCCTCCACCTCAGCCCTGGCTCACACCCTCTCTTCCCTCCCTGCGAAAAAACAAACAAACAAACAAACAATCGGCGATCGATGAAAAACAAAAAATCAACTGTCAATAACCACGTGTTTGCAGAGTGTTTGGCGCGCGGATGCGTGACGTGAGGTCCCATTCCTCCGTTCCAATTAATCTGCCAGACCTTAATCATCATCTTGTCACAACGTGCATGTTGTCCTCTTCAACATCCCGAGATCGGGGAAACAAGAGTAGAGCAGTGGGGAGGTAAATGGGGGGGGGGGGGGGGGGGGAGGGGGAGGGGGGAAGCGGGAGGGAGGGTGTGTGCAAATTCTATGGTCCATTATTCCCTGTCCTCATATTAAAAGCAGTTTGTTGTTGTATTCCCTGCTTCACGTGTAAGCTTGTGACGAGCTGGGGTCAAAATCTTCGACGTTGGCAGATTGATTGGGGCTGTTCGTTAGAGGGTATGGGAGAGGGGTAGGGATGGTTGGTGCTGTTGGCTTTTGTTGTCCTGCACATCAGATCCACGAACAGCAGCAGGCTGTAACAGTCGATTCCGACGTGAGTCTAATTAATTAGTACAAGCACCTCCGAAGACCGTCACTGACGTGGTAACTCGGCGTCAGTAGTGCAGCGTCTCCTTCGGTCGGTGGCTTTGTGGTGACCCGACGTGGGTATTCTCCTGTGTACTGCTGGCATTAGAGTCAAGTAGAATGAACCTGAATGTGGTTGTGTTCGGGGAAGCCAGAGCGAGCAATCTGAAAGTGATGCCACTGAGTGGGCATGCAAAATGTGGCAGCTAAAATGATAATGATAGTAACAACAACAACAACAACAACAATGATAATAATAGTAAATGACGATAATGATAATAAATGATAAGAATAATAATGATAATAAATGACAATAATAATAATAATAATTGTGATAATAATATAATAATAATAATAGTAATGATAATAACAATGATAATAATATTAATGCTAACAATGATAACAGTAGTGATAATAATAATAACGATAATAATAACGATAAAAATAATGAGGATAATGATAATGAATGGATGAATGAATCAATCAATTAATTCACTGATCAATCAATCAATAATTAAATAGAAACAAAGTCAGTGAATAATAAATAAATCTTGCTGCACAACACAACTTGGTACATATGTGCAGCGTCAACTACACGATTTGTAAATATATGTCAAAGACGATGGTGCTTGCTCGGATTCCTGTTCACGCCAGCTTCCGAGGTAGCCAGAACTTGCATAAAATGTGCGCAGCCTTCTCCTCTTTCAGTTCTAAGGTCCTCTGACACGAGGATTGGAAACACTCCCTCCCCCTGCTCCCCCCCTCCCCCCTCCCCCCTTCTCCACGTGCTACACTTTCCCAAGCCCTCCGTCCTTCCCCCTCTCGACCGTTTATCCACTCGCCTACTCCCTTACTTGCAACCTCCCCTCTGTCTCTCTCCTCTGTCTCCGTCTCTCTATTTCTCTCTATTTGCGTAGACGGAATTAATCCTTGCCTGCCTAAACAGGGAGTGTCCGCAGGAGTATCAGCCTGCGTACGCAGAAAAAAAAAAGAAAAGAAAAGAAAAAACTTTAATGTTGTGTGTTTTTAAATCCAGTTACGTGAAGTAAAAGGCCTCACTTTTCTCCAGACGGAAGCTAGCAAACTACAGACTTATATGCAGCTGATGACGCACACAATCAAATAAACGTCACGTTTATAGCCCAGCAGCCCACTAAAGTTACATCCCCCAAACATTTAATTAAATGCAATAGCAAAAACAAGCTTTCATCAAAACAAAATAAAACGTCATTTATGACATCATTGACGTCCGAACACGTTTCAATTTGCTCCCACCCCCCGCTTCCGTCCTCAACCCCAACCCTCGCTCTCTCTTCCCTCCCTGCAAATTAAATAGAAAAATAAAAAAGGCGATCGGCGAAGAATAAAACTCAACAGTCAATAATCACGTATTTGCAGAGTGTTCGGTGCACGGACGCGTGACATGAGCTCCTGTTGCCCCATCCAGTTAATCTGCCAGAACCTGAATCGTCATCCTGCTACAACAACCAGCATAGCGTCCCCTTCAGCACCATGCCATCATCATGAAATGGGAGAAGAGAGAGAAGGGAGGAAGCAAGGGGATGAGGGTGGGAGGGAGGGAGGGAGGCGGGGCGTGGTGGGCGCAAATTCCATGGACCCTTCATCCCCTGTTCTCATTTTGAAACTAATCTGTGGCGAGTTCCGTCGGTGGATGTTGGCGGATTGATGGGGATCGTGCGGTGGGAGAGGGTGGGGTGGGTAGAGGTGGAGGTTCTTCGAAGGAAGAGGGATCGGGGGGGGGGGGGGGGGGGGGGGGGGGGGGGGGGGGGGGGGGGGGAGGGAAACGCTGACTGTGTCTCCGCATCTAAACCTTTATTATCGAAGTATTCATAACGACTCTGCCAAACAACGTGAGCAGACGAATCACAAGACAAAACACGACGCGTTTCGACCTCTTACGTCTTCCTCAGGCAAGATAAACAACACTCTGGACAACGAAAATGAAGAACGAGCAATCACTTATCTTCGTCGAATTCGGTCGCAAGATGGGCGTTGAATGAAAACGAAAGCAAAATTGTTAATCAGACATTAAAATTGACCAGGGATACATGCACAGACACATGGACCCCCGAACACCATTGACGTAGTAACTCAGCAGCAGTGCAGCGTCTCCTCCGGTGGCTGGCTTTAAGGGAGAAGGAAGTGGATTGATAGTTTGTTGTGTACCTGCTGGCGCTGAAGCTTAAAACCCGACGGAATGAAGCGGAGAGTTGATGTGAAGCAGAGCGAGGAGCCTGGCAGTAATGCTGCTGCGAGGGTACGGGAAATGGGCCGGCGGAGAAGAGAAAATTATCAGTAAATTGATCAATAGATAGATAATTATTGCCACAACAGCAGTTTACACATTTTGATTGGCATTAAATGCTCGGTATGACTACTTCTGTAAACACGATGGGTTCGTGCTAGGAACTGTGCTGGCACTCCAGGCAGCAAGACTGTGCACTGACAGAACTGTCACACATGTCCAAAACCCTTCTCAGGCTTCGAACCCACAATCCATGGATACCTCAAACACCTTTGGTGTGAGAATTCGAAACACACACACACACACACACACACACACACACACACACACACACACACACACACACACACACGCACACACGCACGCACACACGCACGCACGCACGCACACACACACACAACACACACAACACACACACACACACACACACACACACACACACACCGCCCTTCTTCCTCTCCTCCTCGTCCTAACCCCCCCCCCCCCCCTTTTACCCTGTATCCCCCGGCTCCTCCTCTATCTCCCACCCAACCTCCCCATCCTCTCACAAACGTGCACACCTATGCCCTTGCAGTTTCTCTTTCATTTCCTTCATTTTTTTTGTTTTTTTTAACCAGGTTAAAGTCTGTGTAAGCCGGGCAGCGATCAAAACGTGCTTTTTGTGAACTGGAACTTTTCCAGATAACATTCTGAACATTGGACGGAGACCCTCAAAACACTGGCCCTCATCCCTGACTTCTCCCCGAACCCTTATTCCCCACCCATTCCCTACTTTCCACACTGCCCGTTCCCAATTCCCATAACTCGCTTGTACTGCCCATTCCCAATTCCCATAACTCGCTTGTGTTCGTGCGTCACGCCAGATTGGTCTCATGTTGGACAAGTTTTTGCTTTTTTCCGATTCACGTTTACAGTCTGTGTCCTGGCAGTGGATTTCAGACAGCTCTCTAGAGAAAGGGTTCCTTTATTAGGTTAGGATTCAGATGAACGTGTCTTGAATAAGCTTCCACATGCTCAGGTTCATAAAATGTGTGTGTGTGGGGGGGGGGGGGGGGGATGGGAATGGAAGGAGTGGTGTGCGTGCGCACGCACGCACACGCATTTATATGCGCATGTGTATGTGGGCACCTGCTTGTGTGTGTGTGTGTGCGCGCGCGTGCATGCGTGCGTGCGCGCGCACGCGCGCGTGTGTGTATGTGCGTGTGTGTGTGTGTGTGTGTTTACGATTTTTGAAAAAAGATGTAACTAGATATTCAAATTCTAAAAATGCAAAATAACTGAACACGGGTTTCATTAAAAAAAAAATCCCTGCCTAACGAGGGGATTCTGTTTAACTGCAAAGGATCAGGCAGGATCCCGTACTTTGGTGTCGATGGTAAATCAGTTCTGCTCTGTGATTATGATGAGAGATGTTATTGTTGTTGCTATCATCATCATCATCATCATCATTATGTTCTGATAACGAGGCAACTTATACAAAGAAAAGACCAAACTAGAAAGGTCAAATCTGAATCCCATAGTGAAACACTTACTCACATACAACTCCAAACAAGGCTGCGTGCGGTCATCATCATCATCATCATCATCATCATCATCATCATCATAAAAATAATGAATACTTATATAGCGCCTATTCTCGGCTAGAGACCAAGCTCTAAGCGCTTTACAATCAACACTCGCTTACACAACGGGCTGCCTACCTGGGTAGTGCCGACTGAAGAGCTGCCAGCTGGCGCTTCATTCAGTCGTTTCCCGTGTCATCCAGTCAATATCGTTCAATATCGTTCACTCAGTTTCTTTACTTCCTTCATTCTTTCCATTTCTTACGCAGGGTGCATGCTGTGTGTAATGTGTCATCCATACCAACGGCCAAACTGGCCTACTCTTCCGAAAGTTGGTGATGGGATTTTACGTGTGTGCAAGATATTATGCGTGCGTTCACACACGGAACCTCGGTTTATAGTCTCATTCGAATGTCCGTCGTGGTCGACGAAGACATCAGTGACTCCGCATGTCTGAGCGCACGCCAAAGCTGGACACACAGATACGTCCACACTCTGGGCATGCGACAGCTTTCACTGGGTCAGGTCTCCTCTCTTTGCGGGCTTGACGCTTCTGCTCCAATTCCCGCAAACGCTTCTCTTCGAAGCTATTTACTCCTTTGTGGACAGCAAGTCGTCAGGCACTGCGGTCTGTGGCAAGTGTTTATTAGCCCTGAAGCGGGATGCCGCAGGCTGCCAGTGATACTTTCAGGCAGTCCTTGACGCGTTTGAGTGGCCGCCCAGTGTTCCATGTTCCAGCTGCCAGCTCAGAGAAGAAGACCATTTTTGGAAGTCGCGTGTCGTCCATTCGTACCACATGCCCAACTCGCCTCAACTGCACTTTCATGATCAGCGCCTCGATACCAGGCATCTTTGCTCTGCGAAGCACTTTTGTGTTGGAAATCCTGTCCTCCCAGGAGATGCCCATGATCTTACGCAGGCAGCGGAGGTGGAACTGATCCAGAGGTGACAACGACTGCTCTGTAGACTGCCGGCTTGGTACTTAGAGTGATGCCACGCTCTCCCCACAATCTGTTCCAAAGCTTGCCGAAGGAAGCTCCTGCCTTAGGCTGCGTGCGGTACCCATTCATTGAGCCCACAGATGGGGCAAGATGCAGGCAAAATAAATGAGGCGTGACAACTTTTTGCTAGTGTTGCCCAGCCGACGATACATAGCTGTCAAACTTCACGGGGGAAAAGCTGTCACATCCCGAAAAAAGGTTATAATCTGAACGAAAAACAAACAAACAACAACAACAACAAAACTGCTGATGAGATGGTGTCTGTAGTGGTTAGTATTACTTTTTTGACGGATAAGATTTAAAAAATCGCTGAGAGCACCAGCTGTTCCGCTTGATTTCGCTTTCCCATGAAAGGAAATCCTTATATGAGGCAGGGAACAGTAAACAGTAAAGACAAACAAGTAGGGTAACTCTTGCTCCCATGGTGAAATAATCACAGGCCCATAACTCCAAACGAATGCTGCTTACGACACGGAATCGCCTAGCAGATATGACAACACAGAACAAACAAGGAGACGTCGCCCACAAAAGGATGTTCCGGAAAGCATGTATATGGACAAGCTTGCAACATCCCTTTTTAGGGGATGTCTCCTTGTTTGTTCTGTGTGCTCAGTGTTGTCATTTCTGCTAGGCGATTCGGTGTCGTAAGCAGCATTCGTTTGGAGTTACGGGCCTCTTCTCATTCTCATGTTAAACATGCTGGTAGCCTGAGTATTGCTGTCATGAACAGAGATTCTAGATCAGGCGCGAAGATGCGTAAACAGTATCTTTTAAAGGGGGCAGGGTAGGGGTAGCTCCCATAGTGAAATATACACACTACTAGTGTTGTTCGGCGACATCCATACAGGCAAAAGGCACACAGAATAAATTAGGACAATTCCCTAATAATGCGCTGTTGATCAACGACAAATCGGTCAAGTATGCCTCCCCCATTGTCGCTGGGGTAATATAGTTGTGTCCTAGAGGGAAGGGGGGGGGGGGGGGAGAGAAAAAGAAAGTGCCGTCACCGCTGCGTGAACGCCACGTGACATCTAACTTGGGTAACGTTCTGCTTAAATCAATTTGCACCAATCGGAAACACGGCCTTTCCATTACTGCTGGGGAGGAGGGTGGGGGTGGGAGGTGGAGGAGGCTTTGAGGTTTTCGTCTGCCAATCTTTCCGCCAGGGCCTGAAAGACGTCAACTGCAAGACTTGGGGACGATTTGTATGGAAGCCTTCTAGCACCAAACGTTCATGCTTTTAAGATTTATTCGAAAAATGGTAATTACGATCGAGAGAACGGTAGTGGTTACTGTTTTGAGTCAGAATTACTGTTGTCACGTAAATATAGTAATTACGACTGTAAGAAATAGGTGGCTACAACGTGAAACCCTTACTGTACACTTGGAAACAATCTTTTTCACTGGTTAGGACTAAAACGTCAAATAAGAAGTCAAAGAAGGTCACTACTGTCTGTTCAGAGATTCCAGTGAGCATGAAGGTGAGTCGCAGTATCTGTTGCCATGAGTCGTAATCATCTGTTTTCATAGTGATCGAAGCTGTGTGTTACATGATTCTACCCTTCAGCTACATGATTCTACCCTTCAGTTACATGATTCTACCCTTCAGTTACATGATTCTACCCTTCAGCTACCTGTCAGTTACATGATTCTACGCGTCAATTACATGATTCTACCCGTCAGTTACATGATTCTACCCGTCAGTTACATGATTCTACCCATCATTTACATGATTCTACCCTTCAGTTACATGATTCTACCCATCAGTTACATGTTTCTACCCTTCAGTTACATGTTTATGTCCTTCAGTTACATGATTCTACCCGTCAGTTACATGATTCTACCCTTCAGCTACATGATTCTACCCTTCAGTTACATGATTCTACCCTTCAGTTACATGATTCTACCCTTCAGCTACCCGTCAGTTACATGATTCTACGCGTCAATTACATGATTCTACCCGTCAGTTACATGATTCTACCCGTCAGTTACATGATTCTACCCGTCATTTACATGATTCTGCCCTTCAGTTACATGATTCTACCCATCAGTTACATGTTTCTACCCTTCAGTTACATGTTTATGTCCTTCAGTTACATGATTCTACCCGTCAGTTACATGATTCTACACTTCAGTTACATGATTCTGCCCTTCAGTTACATGATTCTGCCCTTCCGTTACATGATTCTACCCTTCAGTTACATGATTCTACCCTACAGTTACATGATTCTATCCTTCAGTTACATGATTCTACCCTTCAGTTACATGATTCCCGTCAGTTACATGATTCTACCCTTCAGTTACATGATTCTACCCTTCAGTTACATGATTCTACCCGTCAGTTACATGATTCTACCTTTCAGTTACATGATTCTACCCTTCAGTTACATGATTCTACCCTTCAGTTACATGATTCTACCCGTCAGTTACATGATTCTACCCTTCAGTTACATTATTCTACCCTTCAGTTACATGATTCTACCGTTCAGTTAAATGATTCTACCTTTCAGTTACATGATTCTACCCTTCAGTTACATGATTCTACCCTTCAGTTACATGATTCTACCCGTCAGTTACATGTTTCTACCCGTCAGTTACATG
>CM065725.1:31649495-31661995 GCA_033310375.1 Conus canariensis
GTCTGTATGCACATTTCTTCGGCGCAGCAAATATGAACGTGTACACTCTTTTTGTCATAAAGATGGTACGCGTCATGGCCCGTTGTCAATTAAAATAAAAGATAGGTCTGAACTCCCCTTTCTCTAGCCAAAATGCAAATAAGAACACACACAAGGTAAATGGCCATTCCGTTGCTGATGGCCATCTTGGGAGTATTGCTGGTGCATTTTGATTGTTTTATATGCGACGTCTGCAAAAGACATGTTTGTTCAACGTTCATTAGTCAGTGTCGTGAACGAAATGATCGTCGCGATGCAGCTTGATTTTTGAGCTCGTTTGTCTTTTGGCTAGTTTTTAAGTAACGATATATTAATGCTCTCTCTCTCTCTCTCTCTCTCTCTCTCTCTCTCGGGGACGTGAGCTGGTGTTTCTGTACTTCCACCTCTCTGTGATTTAACAGCGTATTCTGTTGAAGCAAGAACGACTTAAGTCACCAGATTTGTCAAGTGACATTGTAAAGGACAATGCCTTCGGGTGCCACCGATTTCAGGCCGACATGCGGTTGTTTTCTGCCTGTGTTTCAATCCTTTATGGCAAAACGAGTAAGGCGGAAACTTGAAATGCGGGTCGCCATGCTTCGATTGAAGTGCGGAGCAGACGGTGCAGTGTTAGGCTTGCTCCTCTCATACTTGTTCTGGGTGAGTTTACTTCTCCAGTGCGGTGATGTTGAGAGCAACCCCGGACCCAACTCATCGCAGACGAGGCAGACCCGACTGACCAGCCGACCTAGCCTGGAGAGGCCTGGACATCCACACGACGGAGCATCCAACCAACCAGGGAGAGACTTGTCGCTTCACGATGTCATGAGCAAGCTGAACTCCATGGAAAGAAAATTTGACGGGAAGCTTGACGACGTGAGGCAGGACATGCACGCCCTACGGGAGGACTATGCTGCCATGCAGGGGGAGCTGCAAGGGTTACGGGAGGAAGTCAACAATCTGCCGAAGGAAAACCAGGACCTTACAAGGAAAATAGAAGATCTAGAAAAGAAGACTGATGACCTCGAAGGGAGATCCAAAAGAAACAATCTCATTTTCTATGGATTGCCTCGGGCAGAAAATGAGACCTCTGCGGACTGTGAAAATGTGCTTAGGGACTTGGTCACAGATAAATTAGAATTGTCTGAAGAGATTGAGTTTGATAGGGTCCACAGACTGAGCAACCAGCCGGATTCTCCCATGATTGCGCGATGCGTATTCTACAAACAAAAAATTAACGTTCTTAAAGCGAAACGAGAACTGAAAGGAAGTAACGTTTTCATTGGCGAGGATTTCTCCACCAGAGTGCGTGACCTTAGGAAGAAGTTGACTCCGCACCTGAAAAAAGCAAGAAGTGACGGTAAACGTGCTAGTTTAATTTTCAATTACCTCCTGATCGACGGCAAGTGGTACACGTTGGGCGCGGAAGACAGACTGGTGGAAATAAGATAGGGACTCGGCCGGTCCACAAATGTGCCTAGTGATGTGTCCGTGTTAGTAAAGGGAACCAACAGCAAGCCAACACCGGTTGTGTCCACCGTGTTCTGTAAATCTCAGTCACATGAAATTGACCGTCAGGTTGTGCATTGTGAGGAGAACTCAGAAATACCACTGCTAGCTGGGTGTGCAAATAACACAGATGTTGATGTGTCTTCCACAGATGTACAATTTATGACCATGTTCATTGAAAATGAAAAATCGTATAATTCTGGTGTTTGTAATAAAGTAAGAAAATTTTCATTTCTTCATTGGAATATTAACGGATTGCTTACCAAAATGTGTAGTAACGATTTTATTTCTTATGTTTCTGGTTTTGACTTTGTATGTTTTGTCGAAACGTTTGTTGAAGTTTTTCAATCGCCTGTGTTCTCTGGCTACACGGTTTACTGTAAGCCAGCATTAAAGTTCACTGCACGTGGCAGGCGTTCCGGTGGACTGGTATGCCTCGTGAAAAATGAGCTCTGTCCTTATTTGAAAGCAGTCGATGTGGTATCGGATTTATTCTTTGCTTTTATCATTGATAAGTCCTTGTTTGGCACAATAAAACATGTCATGTATGTGTGTGCGTATATTCCTCCGGAGGGCTCGCCGTATTATTCGTATTTGATAGAGAAAATGGAGTTTCTTTGCTGGAAGAATTTTTGTGTGATTGTTTACTTTTGTTTAAAGATGACGTTTTTGTAATAGTGAGTGGTGACTTGAATAGCAGAGTGTCGCATTTTTCTTGTGTTTTTGAGGAAAATGGGTCTGGATATGATAATCAGTATAAAAGTGGACCATTGCCTGTTCGAAGTTCTGAGGATTCTGTTTTGAATAATTATGGAAAATTACTGCTCAATATGTGTACTGCTTTAAAACTGTGTATTCTAAATGGTGTGTGTAAGGGCGATCTTGAAGGTCGCTACACATACATATCTGACAGCGGTAGCAGTGTGAATGATTATTTTTTTATGTCCTTTGATTTCTTCTCCGTTATTTTAGGTAGTTGCAAGTTGTATGTATCTGAGAAAATTGAATCAGACCACATGCCTTTAGAATTTAATATCACTAGCCTGTGTCATAACTACGACTCTTCTCAAATTAACCATAGGCGCTTTACAGTTGAAAAATTTGGAATGAAGATCATGTTGATTTGTTTAAAATTTTAATTCTTTCTAACGAAATGCAAGTGCGTATGCAAGAAGCTGTAAGGCTGGTTGATATTAACATCGAGGAAGCACTAAACGTTTTCAATTGTTGTGTGAAAGAGGCTGCAGAATGTATGAAGAAAGAGATTAGTGTTGGAAAATATTCAAAAGAAGATGACTGGTATGATACGGAATGCCTAGTTAGTAAAAGAAATGTTCGTAATTTATGAAATAGATTTCGACGCTCTTTATCCCAGCCGTCTCGTGAGTCTTACTGCAAAGCAAGGCGAGAATATAAACATCTGTTAAAGAGAAAGGAAAAACAATATAACGATGCTTTGTTGACAGAACTACTCCAATCTGTAAACAGTCAGAAGGGTTTTGGGGATTGTGTTCACAAAATTTCAGGAAAAAGAAGACAACACTTAAATGATATAAGTATTGAAACATGGTTTCATCATTTTAGGGATTTGCTCGAAGGAAACGCTGACCCTAGTGATGGCCTGGTTAATGAAATTTACGTAAATGACTCTGAATATGGTGATGGCAATCTAAACCGTCCCATTTCTAAAGAAGAAGTTTTAGTAGTTCTCAGAAAGTTAAAACATCGGAAAGCTGCTGGCCCAGACAAAATTATAGGTGAAATAATAAAACCTGCATGCGAATCAAACTTATTTCTAGATTTTTTGGTTACATTCTTTAATTCCTTGTTTGATCAAGGGATATATCCTAGGTCTTGGTCAGAATCCATTGTTATTCCATGGAATAAAAAAGGAGATGCAAATGATCCAAATAACTATAGAGATATATCTTTGTGTAATGTCTGCAGTAAATTGTACAGTGCTATTATTAACAGGCGATTACAGGAGTGGGTAGAAGAAAATAACATCACAGGAGAATACCAGGCCGGGTTTAAGAAAAACTACTCTACTGTTGATCATATGTTCAACTGATGGCATTTATCCAAAAACAGTTTTGTTTAAATCGTAAATTATATGTTGCCTTTATTGATTTTGAGAAGGCTTTTGATTCAGTTAACAGGACGTTATTATAGCCTGTACTGTTGAAAAACGGTATTCATGGGAAACTTTATAAATGTGTTTTAAGTATGTATGAATGCGTAAAGGCAAGAGTGCGATCTGGTGCAGCGTTAACGGACGACATTAAATGTACATCTGGTGTGAAACAGGGTGATGTTTGCAGCCCTGTTTTGTTTTCCTTATTTATTAATGAACTGACTCAGGAAATCACACAGCGTGGAAGGCACGGTGCAAATTTTATAAATGATGTTCTAGAGATTTTCATTCTCCTCTTGGCTGATGACGTGGTCTTGTTATCAGAAACAGTGATTGGATTACAGACTCAGTTAAATATTTTACAAGGAGTTGCTGCTTCATTACAGTTAAAAGTCAGCATGGCAAAAAGCAATATAATTGTATTTAGGAAGGCAGGATATCTTGCGGCGAGAGAAAGATGGACATACAATGGATCCTTAATGCCTGTTGTTAATGTATATAAATATCTTGGTATCTACTTCTCCACGCGTTTGAGTTTTGCCTTTGCTTGCAAGGATTTAGCTAGTAGGGCAAAAAGTGCATTATTGTGTCTTATGAAAAAACTGTCATTGCTAAATAACGATTCCCTTACTTTGTTTTTGAAACTATTTGACTGCCAAATTCAACCTGTGATACAGTACGGGGCTGAAATATGGGGCCTTGATGCTGCTGCTGTGCACTGTGAAAAAATCCATCTTTTTGCTCTAAAGAAGTTTCTGGCGGTATCGTTGCAAACGCCGAATGATTTGGTATATGGTGAAACGTCTAGATATCCCATGTATTTGAATTCTGTTGTGAAATGTGTTCGATACTGGTTAAAAATTGTTCAGATGGAGGATCACAGATTGCCATTCAAAGCGTATAGAATGTTGTTAGACTTGAATAATAGAGGAAAGAAAAACTGGGTGACAAATGTGCGGATGAAATTGTATGCGTATGGTTTCGGTTTTGTATGGATGAACCAAGGTGTTGGTGATATGAATGTTTTTATTCGGGTATTCCGAGAAAGATTAATTGATTGTAGTTGGCAAAACTGGAATTCACATGTGCAGAACAGTACCAGATTTGAGTTTTATAGAGCTTTTAGTCATTTACACTGCATACCTGTTTATATGTCAATGAAAATAGACAAACATATAAAACGTATCATGACTAAGTTCAGATTTGGTGTGTCTGATATTGCTTCTCATTATTTTCGTTACAAGGCAGTCACGTGATAGAAGTCTGATTTGTCCATTGTGTCGAAATTCGAAAGAAGATGAAATCCATTTTGTATTAACTTGTCCAGTGTTACAAGACCTCAGAGACCTATTCCTACCACAAAAATATTTCAAGAATCCTTGTTTCTTTAAATTAGTTTTGTTATGTCATCATCAAATGAGAGTACTGTTAAACAGTTGGCTATTTATCTATATAAAGCATTCCAGAGGCGAAGTGTTTATGTAACATGATCAAGTCAGTGTCAATCTGCGACATGAATCATAATGTATATCCCCATTCTAAGGGGCTAAGGCCTTTATGAATAAACTATTTGAGTCTTGAGCTCTCTCTCTCTCTCTCTCTCTCTCTCTCTCTCTCTCTCTCTCTCTCTCTCTCTCTCTCATATAGTGTGTATGAAAAGGCATTGTGATTTGCCTGTAATCGCCAGTCCTTGGTTTTATTGAAGAAGCTTTAGTAAACCGAAAATTTTAACTCCTCTACCTGGGTGTTGGCTTTTTTTTTTCATACTTCTCTCTCTCTCTCTCTCTCTCTCTCTCTCTCTCTCTCTCTCTCTCTCTCTCTCTCTCTCTCTCTCTGTGTTGTTCCAGTTCACATCATCGATGACAAGCAGATTTAGAGCCCCCGATCCGCCAATGAATAATTCACCCGACTGCCGTCAGGAGGAAATCCGAGAGCCGGGACGTGTAGAAGGAGGGATCGTCTCTCCTCCTACATGCCCCCTTCCATCCCCTTCCTCCCCTTCCACAGACAAGTAATGCCCCCTTAGTCTTGGGGGAGGGAGGGGGACGGGGAGGGGCGTCTTCATTCCGCGTCTTCCTCATGCCTTCCACTTCCTTCTGGTTCTTGACAGTCTTCCTCATGCCTTCCACTTCCTCCTGGTTCTTGACAGTCTTCCTCATGCCTTCCACTTCCTCCTGGTTCTGACAGTCTTCCTCATGCCTTCCACTTCCCTCTGGTTCTGACATCTTCCTCGTTACCTTCCACTTCCCTCTGGTTCTGACAGTCTTCCTCATGCCTTCCACTTCCCTCTGGTTCTGACAGTCTTCCTCATGCCTTCCACTTCCCTCTGGTTCTGACAGTCTTCCTCATCCTTCCACTTCCCTCTGGTTCTGACAGTCTTCCTCATGCCTTCCACTTCCCTCTGGTTCTGACAGTCTTCCTCATGCCTTCCACTTCCCTCTGGTTCTGACAGTCTTCCTCATGCCTTCCACTTCCCTCTGGTTCTGACAGTCTTCCTCATGCCTTCCACTTCCCTCTGGTTCTGACAGTCTTCCTCATGCCTTCCACTTCCCTCTGGTTCTGACAGTCTTCCTCATACCTTCCACTTCCTTCTGGTTCTTGACAGTCTTCCTCATACCTTCCACTTCCTTCTGGTTCTGACAGTCTTCCTCATGCCTTCCACTTCCTCCTAGTTCTGACAGTCTTCCTCATGCCTTCCACTTCCTTCTGGTTCTGACAGTCTTCCTCATGCCTTCCACTTCCTCCTGGTTCTGACAGTCTTGCTCATGCCTTCCACTTCCTCTGTTCTGACAGTCTTCCCATTGCCTTCCACTTCCTTCTGGTTCTGACAGTCTTCCTCATGCCTTCCACTTCCTCTGGTTCTGACAGTCTTCCTCATGCCTTCCACTTCCTTCTGGTTCTGACAGTCTTCCTCATACCTTCCACTTCCCTCTGGTTCTGACAGTCTTCCTCATGCCTTCCACTTCCTTCTGGTTCTGACAGTCTTGCTCATGCCTTCCACTTCCTTCTGGTTCTGACTAGTCTTCCTCATGCCTTCCACTTCCTTCTGGTTCTTGACAGTCTTCCTCATGCCTTCCACTTCCTCCTGGTTCTTGACAGTCTTGCTCATGCCTTCCACTTCCTTCTGGTTTTGACAGTCTTCCTCATGCCTTCCACTTCCTTCTGGTTCTGACAGTCTTCCTCATGCCTTCCACTTCCTCCTGGTTCTGACAGTCTTCCTCATGCCTTCCACTTCCTTCTGGTTCTGACAGTCTTCCTCATGCCTTCCACTTCCTTCTAGTTTCTGACAGTCTTCCTCATGCCTTCCACTTCCTTCTAGTTCTGACAGTCTTCCTCATGCCTTCCACTTCCTTCTAGTTCTGACAGTCTTCCTCATGCCTTCCACTTCCCTCTGGTTCTTGACAGTCTTCCTCATGCCTTCCACTTCCTTCTAGTTCTGACAGTCTTCCTCATGCCTTCCACTTCCTTCTGGTTCTTGACAGTCTTCCTCATGCCTTCCACTTCCTTCTGGTTCTGACAGTCTTCCTCATGCCTTCCACTTCCTTCTGGTTCTGACAGTCTTCCTCATACCTTCCACTTCCTTCTGGTTCTTGACAGTCTTCCTCATGCCTTCCACTTCCTCCTGGTTCTGACAATCTTCCTCATGCCTTCCACTTCCTTCTGGTTCTTGACAGTCTTCCTCATGCCTTCCACTTCCTCCTGGTTTGAATCATCTTCCCGTCATGCCTTCCACTTCCTCTCTGGTTCTTGACAGTCTTGCTCATGCCTTCCACTTCCTTCTGGTTCTTGACAGTCTTGCTCATGCCTTCCACTTCCTTCTGGTTCTTGACAGTCTTGCTCATGCCTTCCACTTCCTTCTGGTTCTTGACAGTCTTGCTCATGCCTTCCACTTCCTTCTGGTTCTTGACAGTCTTGCTCATGCCTTCCACTTCCTTCTGGTTCTTGACAGTCTTGCTCATGCCTTCCACTTCCTTCTGGTTCTTGACAGTCTTGCTCATGCCTTCCACTTCCTTCTGGTTCTGACAGTCTTCCTCATGCCTTCCACTTCCTCCTGGTTCTGACAGTCTTCTCATGCCTTCCACTTCCTCCTGGTTCTGACAGTCTTCCTCATGCCTTCCACTTCCTTCTGGTTCTGACAGTCTTCCTCATGCCTTCCACTTCCTTCTGGTTCTGACAGTCTTCCTCATGCCTTCCACTTCCTTCTGGTTCTGACAGTCTTGCTCATGCCTTCCACTTCCTTCTGGTTCTGACAGTCTTCCTCATGCCTTCCACTTCCTTCTGGTTCTGACAGTCTTCCTCATGCCTTCCACTTCCTTCTGGTTCTGACAGTCTTCTCATGCCTTCCACTTCCTTCTGGTTCTGACAGTCTTCCTCATGCCTTCCACTTCCTTCTGGTTCTGACAGTCTTCCTCATGCCTTCCACTTCCTTCTGGTTCTGACAGTCTTGCTCATGCCTTCCACTTCCCTCTGGTTCTGACAGTCTTCCTCATGCCTTCCACTTCCTCCTAGTTCTGACAGTCTTCCTCATGCCTTCCACTTCTCTGGTTCTGACGTTTTCCTCATGCCTTCCACTTCCCTCTGGTTCTGACAGTCTTCCTCATGCCTTCCACTTCCTCCTAGTTCTGACAGTCTTCCTCATGCCTTCCACTTCCTTCTGGTTCTTGACAGTCTTCCTCATGCCTTCCACTTCCTCCTGGTTCTTGACAGTTTTCCTCATGCCTTCCACTTCCTCTGGTTCTGACAGTCTTCCTCATGCCTTCCACTTCCTCCTAGTTCTGACAGTCTTCCTCATGCCTTCCACTTCCTTCTGGTTCTGACAGTCTTCCTCATACCTTCCACTTCCTTCTGGTTCTTGACAGTCTTGCTCATGCCTTCCACTTCCTCCTGGTTCTGACAGTTTTCCTCATGCCTTCCACTTCCCTCTGGATCTGACAGTCTTCGTCATGCCTTCCACTTCCTCCTGTTCTGACAGTCTTCCTCATGCCTTCCACTTCCTTCTGGTTCTTGACAGTCTTCCTCATGCCTTCCACTTCCTTCTGGTTCTGACAGTCTTCCTCATGCCTTCCACTTCCTCCTGGTTCTGACAGTCTTCCTCATGCCTTCCACTTCCTCCTGGTTCTGACAGTCTTCCTCATGCCTTCCACTTCCTCTGGTTCTGACAGTCTTCCTCATGCCTTCCACTTCCTTCTGGTTCTTGACAGTCTTCCTCATGCCTTCCACTTCCTTCTGGTTCTTGACAGTCTTCCTCATGCCTTCCACTTCCTCTGGTTCTTGACAGTCTTCCTCATGCCTTCCACTTCCTTCTGGTTCTGACAGTCTTCCTCATGCCTTCCACTTCCTCTGGTTCTGACAGTCTTCCTCATGCCTTCCACTTCCTTCTGGTTCTTGACAGTCTTCCTCATGCCTTCCACTTCCTTCTGGTTCTGACAGTCTTCCTCATGCCTTCCACTTCCTTCTGGTTTCTGACAGTCTTCCTCATGCCTTCCACTTCCCTCTGGTTCTGACAGTCTTCCTCATGCCTTCCACTTCCTTCTGGTTCTGACAGTCTTCCTCATGCCTTCCACTTCCTCTGGTTCTGACAGTCTTCCTCATGCCTTCCACTTCCTTCTGGTTCTGACAGTCTTCCTCATGCCTTCCACTTCCTTCTGGTTCTTGACAGTCTTCCTCATGCCTCCACTTCCTTCTGGTTCTGACAGTCTCCTCATGCCTTCCACTTCCTCTGGTTCTGACAGTCTTCTCATGCCTTCCACTTCCTCTGGTTCTGACAGTCTTCCTCATGCCTTCCACTTCCCTCTGGTTCTGACAGTCTTCCTCATGCCTTCCACTTCCTTCTGGTTCTTGACAGTCTTCCTCATGCCTTCCACTTCTTCTGGTTCTTGACAGTCTTCCTCATGCCTTCCACTTCCTTCTGGTTCTGACAGTCTTCCTCATGCCTTCCACTTCCCTCTGGTTCTGACAGTCTTCCTCATGCCTTCCACTTCCTTCTGGTTCTGACAGTCTTCCTCATGCCTTCCACTTCCTTCTGGTTCTTGACAGTCTTCCTCATGCCTTCCACTTCCTCTGGTTCTGACAGTCTTCCTCATGCCTTCCACTTCCTCTGGTTCTGACAGTCTTCCTCATGCCTTCCACTTCCTTCTGGTTCTGACAGTCTTCCTCATGCCTTCCACTTCCTTCTGGTTCTGACAGTCTTCCTCATGCCTTCCACTTCCTTCTGGTTCTGACAGTCTTCCTCATGCCTTCCATTCCTGGTTTGACAGTCTTCTATCCTTCCACTCTTGGTTCTGACAGTCTTCTCATGCCTTCCACTTCCTTCTGGTTCTTGACAGTCTTCCTCATGCCTTCCACTTCCTCTGGTTTTGACAGTCTTCCTCATGCCTTCCACTTCCTTCTGGTTCTGACAGTCTTCCTCATGCCTTCCACTTCCTTTTCTGACGTCTTCTCATACCTCCATTCCTTCTGGTTCTGCAGTTTCCTCATGCCTTCCACTTCTTCTGGTTCTTGACAGTCTTCCTCATGCCTTCCACTTCCTCTGGTTCTGACAGTCTTCTCTGCCTTCCACTTCCTTCTGGTTCTGCAGTCTTCTCATGCCTTCCACTTCCTCTGGTTCTGACAGTCCTTCCTCATGCCTTCCACTTCTTTGGTCTCTGACAGTCTTCCCATGCCTTCCACTTCCTCTGGTTCTGACAGTCTTCCTCATGCCTTCCACTTCCTCTGGTTCTGACAGTCTTCCATCCTCCACCCTCTGTTTGACTCTTCTCATGCTTCCATTCCTGGTTTTGACAGTCTCTCATGCCTTCCACTTCCTCTGGTTCTGACAGTCTTCCTCATGCTTCCACTTCCCCTGGTTCTGACAGTCTTCCTCATGACCTTCCACTTCCTCTGGTTCTTGACAGTCTTCTCATGCCTTCCACTTCCTTATGGTTCTGACAGTCTTCCTCATCCTTCCACTTCTTCTGGTTCTTGACAGTCTTCCTCATGCCTTCCACTTCCTTGTTGACATCTTCCTCATGGCCTTCCATTCCTTTGGTTCTGCAGTCTTCCTCATGCCTTCCACTTCCTTCTGGTTCTTGACAGTCTTCCTCATGCCTTCCACTTCCTTCTGGTTCTGACAGTCTTCTCATCCTTCCACTTCCTCTGGTTCTGACAGTCTCTCATGCCTTCCACTTCCTTCTGGTTCTGACAGTCTTCCTCATGCCTTCCACTTCCCTTCTGTTCTTGACAGTCTTCTCATGCTTCCACTTCCTTCTGGTTCTGACAGTCTTCTCATGCCTTCCACTTCCTCTGGTTCTGACAGTCTTCCTCATGCCTTCCACTTCCTTGGTTCTGACAGTCTTCCTCATGCCTTCCACTTCCTTCTGGTTCTTGACAGTCTTCCTCATCCTTCCACTTCCTTCTGGTCTGACAGTCTTCCTCATGCTTCCACTTCCTCTGGTTCTGACAGTCTTCCTCATGCCTTCCACTTCCTCCTGGTTCTGACAGTCTTCCTCATGCCTTCCACTTCCTTCTGGTTCTTGACAGTCTTCTCATGCCTTCCACTTCCTCTGGTTCTGACAGTCTTCCTCATGCCTTCCACTTCCTCTGGTTCTGACAGTCTTCCTCATGCCTCCACTTCCTTCTGGTTCTGACAGTCTTCCTCATGCCTTCCACTTCCTCTGGTTCTGACAGTCTTCTCATGCCTTCCACTTCTTGTTCTGACAGTCTTCCTCATGCCTTCCACTTCCTCTGGTTCTGACAGTCATCTCGCTGACATGCCTTCACTTCCTTCTGGTTCTGACAGTCTTCCTCATGCCTTCCACTTCCTCTGGTTCTTGACATCTCATGCTCCACTTCCTCGGTTCTGACAGTCTTCCTCACCTTCCACTTCCTGGTTCTGACAGTCTTCCTCATGCTTCCACTTCCTTGGTTCTGACAGTCTTCTCATGCTTCCACTTCCTTCTGTTCTTGACAGTCTTCTCATCCTTCCACTTCTCTGGTTCTTGACAGTCTTCTCATGCCTTCCACTTCCTCTGGTTCTGACAGTCTTCTCATGCCTTCCACTTCCTTCTGGTTCTGACAGTCTCCTCATGCCTTCCACTTCTCTGGTTCTGACAGTCTTCTCATGCCTTCCACTTCCTCTGGTTCTGACAGTCTTCCTCATGACTTCCACTCCTGGTTCTTGACAGTCTTCTCATGCTTCCACTTCCTTCTGGTTCTGACGTCTTCCTATGCCTCCATTCCTCTGGTTCTGACAGTCTCCTCATGCCTTCCACTTCTTCTGGTTCTGACAGTCTTCTCATGCTTCCACTTCCTTGGTTCTGACAGTCTTCCTCATACTTCACTTCTTTGGTTCTGACAGTCTTCTCATGCCTTCCATTCTTCTGGTTCTGACAGTCTTCTCATACTTCCACTTCTTCTGGTCTGACAGTCTTCCCCATGCCTTCCACTTCCTTTGGTTCTGAAGTCACTTCTCTGCCTTCCACTCACTTCTTCTGGTTCTGACAGTCTTCTCATGCCTTCACTTCCTTCTGGTTCTGACAGTTTCATTACTCTCGGTCTGACAGTTCCATGCCTTCCATCCTGGTTCTGACAGTCTTCTCATGCTTCACTTCTTCGGTTCTGACAGTCTTCCTCATGCCTTCCACTTCATCTGGTTCTGACAGTCTTCATGCCTTCACTTTGACAGTTCCTCATGCCCACTGTTCTGACAGTCTTCTCATGCTTCCACTTCCTTCATGGTACATATCAGCTACCCCATGCCTTCCACTCCTCTGTTCTGACAGTCTTCCTCATGCCTTCCACTTCCTCTGGTTCTGACAATCTCCTCATGCCTCCACTTCCTCATGGTTCTGAAGTTTCTCAT
>CM065725.1:31666995-31668702 GCA_033310375.1 Conus canariensis
CAGAAAGATCGGCCCAGAAGTTTTGTCTGGAGCGAGTGGAACACATTTTGACCACGGGGACACACACACACACACACACACACACACACACACACACACACACGCACACACACACACACACACACACAACACACAAGCATGTCTTCGTTTCCATTGTAAACTACTCCCTGTTCTTTAAGAACTTGGAGTACAATAAAATAAAGAATCTTTCTAAGTTAGTTTTAAAACGAGGTGACTGAGGGCGGAAAATGAAGCAAAACTTAAAAAGAAACGGTAAAGTTACCGCCATAGATGCAAACAAACAGATGACAGGACAAAACACAATGCATTTCGACCTCTTGGGTCTTCTTTAGGCAAAAACAAACAACATTTAGGACAATGAAAACGAAGAACGAGAAACCAACTTAGCTTCTCTTATTCGGCGCAAAAATGGCTGTTGAATGTTTCGAAGCAGTTTCGTTTGTGGTGTGTCACAACATAAAATGCCCACATCCAAATGGCGCTGGGACGAGTACCTGCACCACAATTGACGACTTATACCTTCAGTATTGGGGAAAAAAAACTCGATCCCAAAGGAACCGTTTACCTCGTAATAAATTATCTAGCTGGCCTGTACATGTCTTGTCTGCTGTTGTGACTGTCAAATCTGTACTAGCAACGCTGTTCATGGAAATATGATGCGCGATCCAGTAATCATATTTCGTCACACTTCTGCAACATAGTTTCAGCATACTTTTCGTAAAGAAAAATGTGTCAGATGGAAAATATATGCTGCACGCGTTTTTTTTCCCCAACGGATCGCAGTCTGGCAGGTGGGGGAAGAAGGGGAAATGGTAGGGTGGGAAGGTAATTCTGTTCATGTGGAAATGTTACAGCGGCCAAAACAGAGGCTAAGTGGAGTAGGCGGATGTAGCAGACTTTATTCTATTTTTAGCAAATAAAGTACGCTGGCGGAAAGTTGCTGGGATTGAGAAGGGCTTACTCTCGTCCACATTACGCAGAAAATTCAGTTCCTAAAGTTTACATTCGTAGGAGGGGGGGGGGGGGGGGGGCATAATCGGTACATTATTTATATTTACTTGTGACGTTGTTTCTAAGACGATTGGTGGGGGGGAGGGGGGGGGGGGGCTTTTTCCCAGCCTTCAGGTCAAGTAAGGGTGGAGGAACGGTGTGTTTTGGTGGGGAGGGGAGAAGTAAAGGGAGTTGAGGAGGGAGGGGGAGTGAATGGGGAGTGGAGGACCGTGAGGTATGTCACGTGACACTGTGTCCACAGGAGACGCCCTCTCCAAGGAGCTGCAAAGTGTTTCCAACATATTTCATGTGCCGTCACGTCACGCGGTGAAATACTCGCAGCGAAACACCACGGGCTGGAGAATTGGCAGTGTGTACCGCTGACTGCCTTACTGCTGCACACAATAGATACCCTGTGGAATCCAGTTACTCGTGTGTGTGTGTGTGTGTGTGTGTGTGTGTGTGTGTGTGTGTGTGTGTGTTTCGCTTTGCAGGTTAGGAACCTTGCTAGAAAATCGATCCAAAATGACATTTTTACCACGTGAAGAATTTTAAACAGGTTCGGTCCAGTTCTTACATAGGTGATTTTCCGAGCGAGGCACAGTCAGTCACCAGTGCTACCAACAGCGCCATTCCCTTCTTCATGCCATTTCCACGGACCGAATGTTGTCAAACGTCTTGAAATCAGAGCACCTG
>CM065725.1:31668802-31673802 GCA_033310375.1 Conus canariensis
TTGACAGTCTTCCCCCCTTTTCCATTTCCCCTTGGTTTTTGACATCTTCCCCTCCTTTCCCCCCCCCGTTTTGACAGTTTCCTCTCCTTCCCTTTTCGGGTTTTTAACATCTTCCCATCCTTCCATTCCCGGGGTTCTGACAGCTTCCCAGCTTCCATTCCCCTTCTGGTTACTCTTCCTCGCCTTCCACTTTCCTTTTGGTTCGACAGCCCCCAAGCCCCCCTTTCCTTCGGGGGTTTTTGACATCTTCCTCTGCCTTCCACCCCTTTTTGGTTGACAGTCTTCCTCATGCCTTCCACTTCCTTCTGGTTCTGACATCTTCCTCAGCCTTCCACTTCCTTTTGGTTCTGACAGTCTTCCTCTGCCTTCCCACTTTTTCTGGTTCTGACAGTCTTCCTCATCCCTTCCACTTCCCTTCTGGTTCTGACAGTCTTCCTCATGCCTTCCATTTTCCTTCTGGTTCTGACAGCTTCCTCATGCCTTCCACTTCCTCTGGTTCTTGACAGTCTTCTCATGCCTTCCACTTCCTTCTGGTTCTGACAGTCTCCCATGCCTTCCACTTCCCTCGGTTCTGACAGTCTTGCCTCATAACCTTCCACTTCCTTCTGGTTCTGACAGTCCTTCCTCATGCCTTCCACTTCCTCTGGTTCTTGACAGTCTTCCTCATACCTTCCACTTCCTCTGTTCTTGACAGTCTTCCTCATGCCTTCCACTTCCCTTCTGGTTCTTGACAGTCTTCCTCACCTTCCACTTCCTTCTGGTTCTTGACATCTTTCCTCATGCCTTCCACTTCCTCTGGTTCTGACAGTCTTCCTCATGCCTTCCACTTCCTCTGGTTCTTGACATCTTCCTCATGCCTTCCACTTCCTTCTGGTTCTTGACAGTCTTCCTCATGACCTTCCACTTCCTTCTGGTTCTGACAGTCTTCCTCATGCCTTCCACTTCCCTCTGTTCTTGACAGTCTTGCTCATGCCTTCCACTTCCTTCTGGTTCTGACAGTCTTCCTCATGCCTTCCACTTCCTCTCTGGTTCTGACAGCTTCCTCATCCTTCCACTTCCTTCTGGTTCTTGACAGTCTTCCTCATGCCTTCCACTTCCTTCTGGTTCTGACAGTCTTCCTCATACCTTCCACTTCCTTCTGGTTCTGACAGTCTTCCTCATCCTTCCACTTCCTCTGGTTCTGACAGTCTTCCTCATCCTTCCACTTCCTTCTGGTTCTTGACAGTCTTCCTCATGCCTTCCACTTCCTTCTGGTTCTGACAGTCTTCCTCATGCCTTCCACTTCCTCTGTTTCTGACAGTCTTCTCATGCCTTCCACTTCCTTCTGTCTGACAGTCTTCCTCATCCTTCCACTTCCCTCTGGTCTGACAGTCTTCTCATGCCTTCCACTTCCTCCTAGTTCTGACAGTCTTCCTCATGCCTTCCACTTCCTCTGGTTCTTGACAGTCTTTCCTCATGCCTTCCACTTCCCTTCTGGTTCTGACAGTCTTCCTCAATGCCTTCCACTTCCTTCTGGTTCTGACAGTCTCCTCATGCCTTCCACTTCCTTCTGGTTCTGACAGTCTTCCTCATGCCTTCCACTTCCTTCTGGTTCTTGACAGTCTCCTCATACCTTCCACTTCCTCCTGTTCTTGACAGTCTTCCTCATGCCTTCCACTTCCCTCTGGTTCTTGACAGTTTTCCTCATGCCTTCCACTTCCCTTCTGGTTCTGACAATCTTCCTCATGCCTTCCACTTCCCTCTGGTTCTGACAGTCTTCCTCATGCCTTCCACTTCCTTCTGGTCTTGACAGTCCTTCCTCATGCCTTCCACTTCCTCCTGTTTCTGACAGTCCTCCTCATGCCTTCCACTTCCTTCTGGTTCTGACAGTCTTCCTCATGCCTTCCACTTCCTTCTGGTTCTTGACAGTCTTCCTCTGCCTTCCACTTCCCTCTGGTTCTTGACAGTCTTCCTCATGCCTTCCACTTCCTTCTGGTTCTTGACAGTCTTGCTCATGCCTTCCACTTCCTCTGTTCTTGACATCTTCCTCATGCCTTCCACTCCCTCTGGTTCTGACAGTCTCCTCATGCCTTCCACTTTCTTCTGGTTCTTGACAGTCTTGCTCATGCCTTCCACTTTCTTCTGGTTCTTGACGTCTTCCTCATCCTTCCACTTCCCTCTGGTTCTGACAGTCTTCCTCATGCCTTCCACTTTCTTCTGGTTCTGACAGTCTTCCTCATGCCTTCCACTTCCCTCTGGTTCTGACAGTCTTCCTCATGCCTTCCACTTTCTTCTGGTTCTTGACAGTCTTCCTCATCCTTCCACTTCCCTCTGGTTCTGACATCTTCCTCATGCCTTCCACTTTCTTCTGGTTCTGACAGTCTTCCTCATCCTCCCACCCAATTTTGTTTTTAAACATGCCCATCTCTGTCATACCCTCCTTGCCCCATTTTTTTCTTCGGAACGTCATTTCAAAAATACTCTTTCTCTCACATGCCTCTCATCTCTCAGTCTCTCTCTCTCTCTCGTCTCTCTCTCTCTCTCCATCTCTCCTCTCTCTCTCTCTCCTGCGTGCGCGCGCATACAACCGCACGCGCACGCGCACAACACCACACACACACACATACACACACACACACACAACCACACACACACATATGCATGCACGCACACACCATTTCGCACACACACACACACACACACACACACAACACACACACGCGCGCGCGCGCACACACACACACACACACACACACACCACACACTCTTGGACCCCTGCGGGCATGGCGGATTTCAAACCAAAATATAAAATAACTATATTCAAACTAACACGTGCTTCATGTACGCAAAAACAATCCATTGGCCGTGTGAAAACATTTTAAACAACATTGCAACATTTGTGAAATTTACTTATTTCAATAACGACTTTCTGTTTGCGGACTGATCATTACAAAATGAGAACACAGATGTTGGATGCAAATGTTTATGAGACAACATTTTTTTCGGATTCCAGAAGATTTAGGATACACTGTAATAAAATGAAATATATGCAATGGAATTCATGTCACTTTTTTCTTCAAATATGAGTTCGCGTTGAACAACATAAATTCTCCCTGTCTCCAATTGATACTCAATTGAACTCAAATACTGAAATCATGCGGGTATAGGTAAGAGCAATATAATTATTTCCCTTAAACTGTGTTTTATCACCTGTAAAAACTGTTTTATCACCTGTAAAACATGTATTCACTTCTATCATGAAAATGCATCCTTCCATAAATTTCCAAATTCATATTTCAAAGAATAACGACATTTTGATGTCAATAATCTGTGTATGTAAATATAAAGCGATTCCCAAACACAATCAAATTGAGTTTCAAATAAAATTTGACGAATGCAACTGACCCCTTTTGATTTAGAAATCTCTTTTGTATGTGTATAATAACAACAGACTTGTATGCATTATCAGAAATAATACCGATCCAAAATCCGGTTAATCTTGGTTTACTAAGGACCGACAACAGGTAAATCGTTTCAATGTAGATGAAATTATTCATGGATCTTCTCTTTGTCGAAACAAGTGTTTTAGAGATGTGAATCGTGATTTCTCCAGTGTATTGACATTTTCATACTCCGTATTTTGCATTGTAAACTAAAACAGGTCAGAATAATATCCACTGTTATTCTTTTTATTCAAAGCTGACGATGTAAAAAAAAATTGTGCTTTTGTACGTGTTCATGCTCCATTTTCTTGGTTGTAAAAAATGTTCTGTTCTTGGTGAACATGATCCACAAATAGTTATAGGAATCTATTATATTTTTTTTTACCTAAGCTTAAGTTTACATTTTGATTTTTATTTGTTTGATATCAATTTTCCGTATTAACCTCGTTTCCACATGTTGCAGTAATGATTTAAAAAAAAAAAAGAAAAAAAAGAAAAGAAAACATTACCAGCTTCTTGTAAACCGTCTGCCAAAATTTGCTAATGATAACGTGTCATTTGCGTTAAAAAGAAATAAAATTATAAAAAAAAAGTAAGGTATATAATTATATAATTCAATATTGTTCAGTGCGAAGTTTATACAGTCATAAACGTTGTTTAAAAGGCAGGTCGCTCAATATTTTCCATTTACTGAAAGGAAAACGGTGGGGAATTTTTTCATTTTGTATTAACCCATAAAGCAATGAAAATAATCTGATTTGTTTTCCGTTTTGGAAAAACATAACTTGATTTTGTCACACATATTCACCATGACACGTACCTTTAGTTTAAAGACCTGGGACATCCCCCTGACACTGACCCCTGTCAAACAGGTCTCGGGCTGGCCATTCCTCGGAGCGTCCGTTACACCAGGGGCCATCAAGGTTCCTTAAAAAACTGGGTGATGTTTCTTTGCGTTTCACACGTGTTGGTTCAGAGTACCTCCTTCACAGTAACATCAAAACATCTAGACCGTATCCAGAGATCTTCAAATAGCAAAACGGTCGCAAATTTGATAGCGTAAGCTCGCTGCATTCACTTGCTTATTGGCACATGATGTAATGAGGTTTGGAAGACGGCGGCTGGACCATATAAAAAAAAAAAAAAAAAAAAAAAGGAAAGAAAAGAAGAAAGAAAACCTAAAAAAAAAAAAAAAAAAGAGAGAGAGAGAGAGAGAGAGAGAAGAGAGAAGAAAAAAGAAAAAGAAAACCTCACATCTCCAGGTTTATTACGTCATTCGGCTAGACTTGGAATTCGATAATGATGATAATAAATGGGTCACGAAATTGTTTCCACGGAGCTTTGTTGAAGTGTGCGCTCGGCCTTCACTTTTAGTTCTTGGTGCACTTAATCATTACCTCTATATTGAGTGTGTGTGTGTGTGTGTGTGTGTGTGTGTGTGTGTGTGTGTGTGTGTGTTGTGTGTGTGTGCGCGCGCGCGCGCGCGCGCGCGTGTGGTGTACGTGAAGAGAAAGAGAGGGAATTTCGATTTTACGAGGCTGTAAATGTAAGTTTGTTTTTCTCCTGAAGCTTTGTTTA
>CM065725.1:31676302-31678802 GCA_033310375.1 Conus canariensis
TCGGCGCAAAAATGGCTGTTGAATGTTTCGAAGCAGTTTCGTTTGTGGTGTGTCACAACATAAAATGCCCACATCCAAATGGCGCTGGGACGAGTACCTGCACCACAATTGACGACTTATACCTTCAGTATTGGGGAAAAAAAACTCGATCCCAAAGGAACCGTTTACCTCGTAATAAATTATCTAGCTGGCCTGTCCATGTCTTGTCTGCTGTTGTGACTGTCAAATCTGTACTAGCAACGCTGTTCATGGAAACATGATGCGCGATCCAGAAATCATATTTCGTCACACTTCTGCAACATAGTTTCAGCATACTTTTCGTAAAGAAAAATGTGTCAGATGGAAAATATATGCTGCACGCGTTTTTTTTTCCCCAACGGATCGCAGTCTGGCAGGTGGGGGAAGAAGGGAAATGGTAGGGTGGGAAGGTAATTCTGTTCATGTGGAAATGTTACAGCGGCCAAAACAGAGGCTAAGTGGAGTAGGCGGATGTAGCAGACTTTATTCTATTTTTAGCAAATAAAGTACGCTGGCGGAAAGTTGCTGGGATTGAGAAGGGCTTACTCTCGTCCACATTACGCAGAAAATTCAGTTCCTAAAGTTTACATTCGTAGGAGGGGGGGGGGGGGGGGGGGGGGGGGGGCATAATCGGTACATTATTTATATTTACTTGTGACGTTGTTTCTAAGACGATTGGTGGGGGGGAGGGGGGGGGGGGCTTTTTCCCAGCCTTCAGGTCAAGTAAGGGTGGAGGAACGGTGTGTTTTGGTGGGGAGGGGAGAAGTAAAGGGAGTTTGAGGAGGGAGGGGGAGTGAATGGGGAGTGGAGGACCGTGAGGTATGTCACGTGACACTGTGTCCACAGGAGACGCCCTCTCCAAGGAGCTGCAAAGTGTTTCCAACATATTTCATGTGCCGTCACGTCACGCGGTGAAATACTCGCAGCGAAACACCACGGGCTGGAGAATTGGCAGTGTGTAGCGCTGACTGCCTTACTGCTGCACACAATAGATACCCTGTGGAATCCAGTTACTCGTGTGTGTGTGTGTGGTGTGTGTGTGTGTGTGTGTGTGTGTGTGTTTTCGCTTTGCAGGTTAGGAACCTTGCTAGAAAATCGATCCAAAATGACATTTTTACCACGTGAAGAATTTTAAACAGGTTCGGTCCAGTTCTTACATAGGTGATTTTCCGAGCGAGGCACAGTCAGTCACCAGTGCTACCAACAGCGCCATTCCCTTCTTCATGCCATTTCCACGGACCGAATGTTGTCAAACGTCTTGAAATCAGAGCATGCGCGAAATAGGTTTAAAATTACATCAGTACCAAATCCTCCCGAAATTCTTAGGAATTTTGGAAATAATTCACAAAGTCCTATATTTGGTGTTTGAAAAATTCCAGGTTTTCAAAATAAAAACGTACTTAGCGTTTGATGATGCGGGTAGGAGCTTCTTCTGGAAGAGATCCCCAAATTCTTGCTGAACGACCAGCCGCCGTGACGACGTGGATAGCGTCGCGGACTCCCGACTGGGAGGTTGTGGTTCGATTCCCATCAGAACCATGTGGGATTTTTCTGCCCTGACCGGCTCCTACCCAGAGTTGAGTTTGCTACGGGCTCAGTTGGGAAGACTGGGACCACAGAGTCGAGTTTCATCCACTTAATGGATGCGTCTCTGAGAGTGTTGCTCAAATTTTCTGACCAACATTGCAGGTGTCTGTATTTGACGCCGGGATATGTTATAAAAGGAAGCGTAGAGTACAGCCCTGTCATGCAGTCTCAGACCGGAATAGAAATCCGTAGCATCATATTCATCATCCTCATTCTGATCGATCAGCATTAAAAAAAAAGTCTCCAATTCTGTGGCTTTTCATGCCCTGCTCTCATGGTGACCTCAGTTTCGATGTCGTCTCCATTACTAGTTGTAAGTAAGAATTCTTTTTAAAGAAATAACAGACTCTGGTTGTTAAAGAAAACCTTTAACAGTTTTCTCTCTACCACGGATGCCTCATCGGAAAAATCATAAAAGCGATATCAATGCATAAGTTATTATGTATAAGTAAGATATATATATATATATATATATATATATATATATATATATATATATATATATATATATATATATATAAAAGATTGGTTGTGGAAAAAACACCTTTTAACAGCTTTCTCCCTTCCACCTATGCTTTATCGGTAAAAATCATAAAAGCCATACAAATGCATAAACTGTTAGAAGAAAGATTTTTATATGTAAATAAACGACTGTGGTTGCAAAAGAAAACCCTTAACAGCTTTCTCTCTCAACCACCTATGTCTCATCGGAAAAAATAATGAAAGCGATGCCAGTGCATAAATTGTTATTTATAAATAAGATTTTTCATATCAGTGAAAGACTCTGGTTGTCAAAGAAAACCTTTAACAGCTTCCTTTCTTCCACCTACGTCCCATCGGAAAATGATAAAAGGGATACCAATACGTGATTTATTTGCTGTAAGTACGATTCTTT
>CM065725.1:31696302-31711302 GCA_033310375.1 Conus canariensis
ACAATTAATTGTGTTTTATGAAAAAAATCGTCATCAAGTTCTTAACAAGTTCTTATTCAAGTTTTTATTCAAGTTCTATTCAAGTTCTTATTCAAGTTCTTATTTAAGTTCTTAACAAGTTTTTTTTCAAGTTCTTATTCAAGTCATCGTCAGTTCTTAACAAGTTTCTTATTCAAGTTTTTATTCAAGTTCTATTCAAGTTTTTATTGAAGTCGTCATTAAGTTCTTATCAAGTCGTCATCAAGTTCTTATCAAGTTCTTATTTAAGTTTTCATCAAGTCGTCATCAAGTCGTTATCAAGTTCTTATTCAAGTCACTTATAATTATTTATTAAGTTCTTGAAATATTACTGCATATCAAATGGATCAAAATGAGATTTTGTTGTTGGCAGTTCTGGTATTCTTTTTTGTTCAGATTTTGTATTTAGTGGCTGTGATTTTTTTTTGACTGCTTTGGTTTTTGCTGTCTTTCTTTATATGTTTTATAAACGTAATAACCACCCCCACCAACAGCAATGACGCCAAAAATGCCAACTCTTTTAATCCAAATAATCCATGATGATGTTGCGGGACTTGAAACAACTTGTTCTTGTTGTGGCTCTGGCACAACTGGTGTTTTTTTCATTATGAGTTATATGTTGTAACTCTAATTTGCTTTTTTGTTCCACTCTGCTAATTTTTTCCCTGCTTCAACGCGCCCCAGGATTCTTTTCACAGGGTCACTTTCTCCATCAACGTTTTCTGCTTGGTCATTTTTAAGGGAAATAAAATCTATATGATTAAATGTAATTAACCCCATAATTACTGGCGACAATAATGTTCCAAATCTGTAATATAGATCACATCCTAGAGACTCTAATGACTTTGTTAAAACTGGATCCTGCGTTAAATCATACATAAAATCTTGTTCAGAATCAATGGGCGCAAATCTACTAACGAGTTTTAGTGTACAAACTAAGAACAGTTTGTCCGACACTTTTGACCATTCTTGACCCCAGTTGCGCTTCATACCTGTTGTGATACTTTACAATGTCTTGTGGCGACATCTGTTGAATCTGTTCTATGCTGAATTCATTTCCGAGGTACTGTTTTGTTTTTTCCACACGCCGCCAAAGAATACAGCCTTTCCTTTTGGCGCATAATAGCTTGGTCATCAACTTGATTATTTGTAATCATAAGTTCAGGAAGTAAATCATCGCAGTTCATGTTTTATTAATAATAAATATTATTTTATTTTTAAAAAATGAGCACCGAAAAAAACTGTTGCCAACCTCGTATACCGTTCTGCTGTTATTGGAGGTCTAAGTGTAGGATACACAATGCTTGGTAAAAGCTTGTTAAGAATAAAACCAGCAGATCTTGGCAAGCTAGATTTTGAAGACTCAGCAAAGTTGATTGCTGTCATTACAGCTTCATTTGCTACGAAAGATTTTCTAGTTAAGCAAGGAATAATTCCAGAAAATATAAATATGTAAAAAAAATACATTTATAAAAATGGCTTCACTCGTAATGATGATAGGCGGCGCAGTGGTCAATGCGCTTGCTTTCAGCGGAAGTAATTACGCGTTTAGTAAACTACAAAATAACGATGAGAGAAAAAGACATAACAGAGCTATGGAGCAATTAGCCGCTGCACAAGACACCTATGAAAAGCAAAGAATGGAGCAGTTAGATTTTATTAACGACAGACTTAAACAACAGGGACATGCAGCTTACACATTTAAAGATGTTGACCAGGCAATAAAAGAATATTTTCTAGTAACAGGCAAACAAGTTGAAACATTGCCCCCACCAAAATTTAACGATTACTATCAACCATCAGAAAAACAAAAGATGCAAGAAATATTGTTTATTGTCTTTGGCATGACCGTTGTGTATTTTGTTGCACATAATATTGGCTGAATAAAAAATGAACAAGATCTATTATTCTCCAAAAGGATACTGGAAGGGAATAACGGCAATTAAAAAGCTTAGCCAAGCAGCGGGAGTCAGTGAACAAACAGCAAAAGAATGGTTATCTAAACAAGCGATTTGGCAAATTTATCTACCAGCGCCTAAAAAACTACAGAGACCACACTTTGTGAATATAACTCCAAACGACACCCATCAAATGGATCTTCTATATTTACCCATGATACGATTAGACGAAAAAGATTTAAGTACGCACTTACAGTCATTGATATAGCTTCAAGATACAAAGATGCGGAACCATTAACACAAAAGAGTGCTTCTGCTGTTGCTGTTGCCATACAGCTGATATACCAACGAGGACCCTTAACTTATCCTCGCATGATTCAAGTCGATGACGGAAAAGAATTTAAAGGTCAAGTGAATCAATTATTGTTAAAACATAGAGTTAGCATTAAAAGAGGCATTCCGGGTGTTCACAGATCACAGGGTTTGGTTGAAAACTTTAACAAACAGTTATCTGAAAGACTTTTCTCCTACCAGTATCACAGAGAGCTGATTGACAATTCTCGCAACACAGAATGGGTAAAAAGACTGCCCTCAGTTTTGCGCGCAATGAATAATGAAGAATTTAAAGGGCTAAAACCAGTACAAGCAATCAAAACCAAACGAATAAATGTTGCTATTGAAGACTCATCCAGTAAACTATTACCATTTGGTTTAAAAGTGAGATACCTTTATTCACCGGGAGAAGCGGAAGGGGACACTCGCATCAGGGCAACAGATCCAGTTTGGAGTGTTGATCCATATGAGATAAAAAAAATTGTGAAAATGAATCCGCCAGTGTATTATTTACGAGAAACTGACACAACAAAACGACCAGCCCCCCGAAGATCTTTTGTGAAGGAAGAACTGCAGATAATCCCGCCAGACACAGTTCCAGTCGCTTAGTTAATTTAGGCAAATACATTTGAGTTTAAAATGGAAGCTCAAAAGAAAAAAGAGTTTTCAAAATTAATACGTCAATTATCTGCTTATAATATTATTATCAAAAAAATATTTAAGAACATTGACAATCTTATGCCAGACAATCGCTTACTACCCCAATCCCTAGATTCTGATATTTTGATATGGAAAAATCAAAATCTTGAAATGATAAAAAAAATTGAAGCACATTTAGCAGTAATGAATAATAATGATTTGGCTATACTGGATAATGATATAGTTGAGCTTCTGATAACACTTGACCAAACAGAAACTCCATGAAGACATATGATTATACTATTCTCCAGTGCCCAATTGCATATGAATACTCTGGATTAACAAATACTCTTTTCGTGTTAGTGCTGTCAAGAGACCGTTTTGTTACAACTGTTGTGTTAATCTCATGCAGATTAGATCGTAGTTTGTAATTGTCATGATGAAAAGTCTTTTTTTTTAACAATGCTTCTTTGTAATTGTCATGTGTTATATTTGACTGCACAACACTGCGAGATATTCCCTTTGCTTTTTTGACAACTTTTTTTTGGCTTGAAAGACTGTACATTTTTGACCTTAAACCAATAAACTCCTTGATCACACCTCCAGATAATTCATCCTTCATCTTACCTAAAACCTTCTTATTAATAACTGAATGCAAAGGTGAATCTTTAGGGTAATCAGATGTGTCGTACCATCCCGCATGCCCTTTTGCTACTTCTAATTCCATGTCTTTGTAAAAATCTTCAGTAGGGATGTCGATTACAAAGGAATCTGTATCTGTGTACAGAACTCTGGACTCTGGATACAAGGGTTTAAAGTAGTCGTAAAGAAATTCTAACATCAAAAGCTTCGACAGCTCTAAAACAGTAAACCCAATAAAAACAGGTTTGTCCAATTTGACTTTCTTTTTTTTCATCATTATTCCAAAAAAGCTGATCATGAAATTTTCTAAAGTCTTGGTAGTTGGGTTTTGACACCAGCTTAATTGCATCGTTTTCTCTAGTGACCAATCTGACATCTTTGCGCTTGTGCGGATTTTCCATAGTCTTTCCAAAACAGCTGTTGTTCATCAACTTGAAAAAGTCTTTTTCTGATGCATCTGCGGATTTAGTTCTGAGATCAGTGTTCTTCATGATGTATGGTTTCATGAACTGTTCTTGATCAAATGCAATTATACGATGAACTGCTGTTAACTTTAAACCATGTCTTAAATAAAATTGGAGAAGTCTGTAATGACAGACATAATTTTTTTTGTCACGAAGATTAGGCACAAGTTTAGGCGGTTCTGTCATTGACACTTTTAGGGTTTCTGCCGCTAATGGATAGTCATTATGGTAATCATGAAGTTCATGAGGATATTCTAAATCAACTTCTAGAATAAAGCCCCGTTGTTGATCAGCTTCTAGAGTATGCAGCCATTTTAAAAACTTTTGAATGTCTTTTACACCTCCTGTGTACATTTTAAAGTTACGTAATGGAAGTGATTGACTCATAGCCCAACCATACAGATTGTTTGCATCTAAATACATAAGATAGTTAGAAGTTTTACTTGGATCATAGTTGTCTAGGTATTTGTTGTTTGCTTTACAGTAATGGTGAGACGCCATACTAATTCCGCCACGCAATCCGTTTTCAATCATCTGAAGCATTGGTAGGTCAGACAACAGGTCAATCTGTACACAAGTAAATTTTAAGAATGCGTCCCAACTCATCCCAGGCGCAGAAATATAATGCGCAGGATCTAGACTATAATGTTTCATGCAGGTCTTTCTGTAATTTTCAAAGATATCCGCCAACAAACAGGTATCCGCCATTAAATAGGAATCATGATAGTCTCCCATTGTTTTACACTCTAATTTCTGCCACGCTTCTTGAGCATGCTGGTAATCGCAGTCGCTAATGTCCTTTCCTCTAAGACTAGAAAAGAACGCACCTTTAGGCGGAAGGGCTAGCTCATCAAACCTTTCCCAACTGTTCATGTACTCATAAGGATAAACGCCCTTTCTAACAAGTGTTGGGTCAAAATATTCTTCCGTTATTGGGCAGGACTTTAAAGATCCTGCTAGCGATTCTAAACTCCCCATCAGGTGTTGCATAGAGTCATAAAAAGATAAATTATTTAAAGTGAAACACATGTACTTTTCTGATGACTGCGCAATGCATGACACCCTGAAATCGCTAGTTACTGCTTGCAATATAAGATGCTCCCAGGATTCACCGAAAGGGGGAGAGAATGATGAATCCATCGGTGCTCAACCAATCATGACTGCAAATCCCAAACGGACTATGAACATGGACCAAATGGAATATCCATGTGTCTGTGGAAAGCGTTTCGCTACCACCCGTGGCATGAAGATCCACAGAACAAAGATGGGATGTGTGAAGACTCATCTGAATGAGCAGCAGCGCACTGCATCAGCAGATAAGACGTCGGAAGACCAAGGCCAGGATTTAAACCACAGTGCCAAGGACATCCACGCTGTTGGTTCGGATGAGGAATTTGCACAGGCCCTCGATGCCAGGCGCCTGAAACTCAACCTGCCACGAGCAAACGAAACTGAAGATTGGGAGAAACTGGATGCAAAAATCGTCCAAAGACTCGATGCACTGATAGGGAAAAGCACCCTGGAACACAAACTAGCCACATATGGGGACATTGTGTATGCCACATGTAGAGACGCCTATGGAGCAAAAACTACCAAAGAGAAAACACACTCCAAAGAAATCCAGACGCCAAGAAAAGATGGACAAGATCAGGGTCCAAAAGAAAAACCTCAAGATGCAAATGAAGACCGCACTGCCAGCTGAAAAACAAGGCTTGGAAAAACTGTGGAAAGACCTGAAAGAAAAACACAGTGCCCTCAGCAAAGCGGAATCTGCGAGGAAGAGGAAGAGCAAAAAGAAGAAGACACAAGAGCGCTTCTTCAGAGACCCCTTCCAGTTTGCCAGAACACTGTTTGAGCAGCCAAAATCTGGGACCCTAAGTGTGGACAAAGGAGTTCTTGAGCAGCATCTGAGGAAAACATACTCTGACCCACAGAGCAAAGCACCACTCGACATTCAAGGTCTGGTGTGGCCAACCAACCCTGAGGAACAGTTCAATGGCAAGCCTCCAACGTTGGCGGAAATCAAGAAGGTGGTCGACAAAGCCAGAGCCAAATCATCACCAGGGCCAAACGGAATACCTTACCAGCTTTACAAGAAATGTCCCAAGGTGCTGGAGTGGCTCCACAGGCTGCTGCGATCGGCTTGGAGAAACCAGAAGATCAGCGGCCAGTGGATGACGGCAGATGGTGTGTACATCCCCAAAGAGCAAAACTCAAGTGACATTAGCCAGTTCAGGCCAATATCACTACTGAACGTCGAAGGGAAAATCTTCTTCTCTGTCATGGCAGCAAGGCTGACCAAGTACCTGATGGAAAACAAGTACTTGGATGTGTCAGTCCAGAAAGGTGGCATCCCAGGCGTGGCGGGCTGTGTAGAACACGCCACAATGATCTGGGACGCAATCCAAAAAGCAAAAACAGAAAAGAGAGACCTGGACGTAGTGTGGCTTGATCTGGCAAATGCATATGGATCTGTGCCCCATGAGATGATACAGTTGGCTCTTGAGATGTACCATGTGCCAAAGAACATCCGCGACATGCTCAAGAAGTACTTCAATGGCTTCTCAATGCGGTTCTCTACCAAGGAGTACACAACAGACTGGATCAACTTGGAAGTGGGTATTGCAATGGGCTGTGCAATTTCCCCAATACTGTTCGTGCTGGCAATGGAACTCATCTTGAAAGCAGCAACAAACAACGCGAGACAAACAGACCTTGGCGATGGATACAAGATGCCTCCTCTCAAGGCCTTCATGGATGACACTACAGTGATTTCATCCAGAGAAGACGAGACACGTCATGTGCTGGAGAGGCTGGACGACATAGTTGCCTCATCCAGAATGAAGTTCAAGCCAAAGAAATCACGGAGTCTCTCACTGAGGAAAGGAAAAGTGGCCGGATCTGTGGTCTTCAGTGTTGCCAACCAGGCCATTCCAACAGTCACAGAAGAACCAGTCAAGAGCCTTGGAAGATGGTATGATGATACGCTGAAAGACACACAAAGAGCAAAAGAAACCAAGCAGATGGCGGAGGAAGGCTTGGAGACCATTGACCAGTGTGGGCTCCCTGGCAAATACAAGGTCTGGTGTCTGCAGTTCATGCTGATACCAAAGCTGCTATGGCCTCTGATGATATACGACATCTGCACCAGCATAGTGGAGGCAATGGAAGCCAAAATCAACAAGTTCACAAGGAAATGGCTTGGTGTCCCACCCTGTCTGACTGACATAGCGCTGTACTGTCGCCAAGCAAAGCTGAAACTACCCCTGAAATCCATCCTGGAGGAATACAAAGCAGGGAAGATCAGACTTCAAAGCATGCTGGTGGACTCAGGAGACAAGGTGGTAGAAGCAATTAAGCCCCAGCTGAAGACAGGCAGAAAATGGAAAGTTCAAGAGGCGATGGATTCTGCAAAAGAAAGTCTCAAGATCAGAGAAATAACAGGACACACACAGACCAACAGACAGGGACTGGGGGTGACCAAAACTGAATGGTGGTCAAAGGCCAAAGGAAAAGCCAAAAGAGACATGATGATTCAGGAGATGAGAAAAGAAGAAGACCAAAAAAGACTCCAAAAAGCAGTCCAGCAGAGCCAGCAAGGGCAATGGACAACGTGGGAGAATGCACTCCAAAGAAGTCTCACTTGGAATGACATTTGGCACATGGCCCCTCTCAGGATCAGCTTCATTCTCAGATCTGCATATGACCTTCTGCCCTCAAATGCAAACCTGGTGAAGTGGGGGAAAACAGACGATCCTGCATGCCCCCTCTGCCATGAAAAACAAACAGTGGAGCATGTCCTAAGCTCATGTAAAGTAGCCCTGGCTCAAGGAAGGTACACATGGAGGCACAACCAAGTGCTCAAAGAAATTGTACAAGTAGTCTGGGCTAGTACCAACACCACAAAAGGGAAAATCAGGACTCCAAAAGCACCCGCAACATTCTTCACGGCAGGAGGCAGCAAATCATGGCCAAGAACAACAGTGCCACTCGAAACATGCAGGCAGAGTCTGCTGGATGGGGCAGATGACTGGGAGTGCACTGCAGACCTCCCAGAATGGAAGAGTCACCCAGAGATCATCAGCAAGAGTGGCATGAGACCAGACATAGTAGTCCACTCTAAGTCAACCAAGCAGCTGATCATGATCGAGCTCACGGTGCCATATGAGAACAGAATGGAGGCAGCTCAAATCTACAAGACTGAAAAGTATGCTGATCTGGCAAACAGCCTGAGGAGAGAAGGCTATCAGGTCAAAGTCCTCACTGCAGAAATTGGAGCTAGGGGGTTTGTAGGAACGTCTGCATACAGCCTCATGAAACAGCTCTCAGTTGCAGGGAAGGAAAAAACCAGAGCCCTGAAAGCAATGGCAGAAGCGGCAGAGAGGTGTTCAAGCTGGATCTGGTCAAGGAGGAACAAAAGTGAACTTCATAAGGCTTAATTTCCCTACAAATATCAGGTGTCCCTGTGGCTCAGTGGTTAAAGCGCGAGTCATTAAGTGGAAAATGAGCATGTCCAGAGGGTCATGGGTTCGAATCCCAGCCATGGCTCGTCCCAAGATGGGAAAAAAAGGGGCAGCAGAGGGACATCCGGAGTCATGAACCGGGTGTGGCCCAACCCCCCTAGAGTGTCAGGAGATAAGGGCCGAAACACTTGCTTGAAGGGGGCTTCTCTTCTGAGGACTCGCTGCTGCCACGCTCTCCACGAGTTTCTTTCTACTGAGAATCGTAACCTCGCAAGTTATGAAAGAATATAGGCAGCTTCCAAGTCTTTGGTTCAAACTTTAGTTGAAGATTGCAATTGTTATGTGCTGCTCCTCTAAACTTTCCGCTAATGTGATCATGATCTCTTACTGTTGGGTTTTCTTTACTTGTTAGCTCTAAACCACAAATCCAACAGTGAGTAGCTGAGTCATAGTGATCTTGATCTTCAGGGGTCATCTTAAGATCGGATAAGACTAGATTATTAGAACAGACATTACGAACTTCTTGCATGCGTTTTAAGAAATATTTTGCAGCATGTGGTCCTCTGTATAATTCTGGCTCTGAATGTTCACCATCCGACCTGACAATAATGAAGGCAAATGAACAAATCTGGTGGTTATTCATTATAACTGTTTTTGGTAAATGTTTTGGAGCCGGTCCTTCATAAGGAATTACAAGTGACTCAAAGTCTGCATAAACAACATATGGAGACCTCTGGAGTTTTTTGTAATTCTTAAAACTAACCTTACTGCCTTCTCTTGGCATAATTAGTTCTGTATTGCAGTCCACTGGACTGAGACAATGTTTTACATGTTCACTCGCTGCTTGAACAGACGAAATTCTTGTTAAACATTTTCTACAGAATTCTTGTTTGTGCCCATTTTTTGTAGTATGCACCAACAGTCTACTCATTGTGCGTATTAGCGTGTAATGCAATCCTGTTGGGCTGTGCATCAAGAGTAAGTCTACATGAGTTTTGGTTGGTTCGCCTATTGTTGGACTGTTCTTAGACACTCTAATTGGTCTAAGGTTGGTTTCTTCAGTCCATGTGTATACGTTAACAGTTATTGGGGGATTCTGTTCTTCAAACTGATCAATTTTGTCTACACCCACAGGAAAGGTGAGTCCATTAAAGTTAAGATCATTGATGTAAGGTTGATAGTTAGATACTCTCTCTGCATTTTTAGCAACGCGATGCAGCTTCGCAAGAACGCACCACATAAAACATTTGTCGTCTGAATTCTTTATGTTCAGAACTGCTCTTTTTGCAACTAATGTTGGAGGCAGTGGAATGTAAGACTTGCCTACAATTGGCTCATACTTAGCCTGTCTTAATCTGATGTCTAGGACTTCACCCTCTGACCAACCAGAGCCTCTCATTTTAGCTGCTTCAGAGGCTTCATTAAACTGTGTAAGAAGTTGATCTGCCCAACCGGGTGTTAAGTCATTATAAGAAAGAATAGTCTGCTGTTTAGTTGAGACCCAGACTTCTAGATTTTCTTCGTTTATTGTTATATAGTCGATTAAAACAACTAACCTTACTTTAACTGGAGGGTTTATTGTTAGTTTACTTGGAACTTGAGAAATAGCATGTACAACGCTTGCCTGTACGTTTGTTGGATCAATAACTTCTAAAACGACCTCATTTAAAGCTTTTGACAAACGCTCTTCCTCTTCCATTGCATCTAACCAAGAGTCAAAACTGTCATATATCTTATCCATGTTGAGCTTCTTTTCTAACTCAAAATATTTATTTAAATTAATTAATCAATATCAGAGGTCTTTTTGTGCTTAGACTCATAAACTAAAGTATAAACGCCCTTTGGTGTTGTTAATGTGAGCTGTTTAGAACAGAGTTTAATGTCTCGTTTACTTTTTTTAAACATTCCTTTTTTATCTGGTCGGTGTCTGGTTGTTGAGAAAAAGTTGCCCTTGCCTTTCTTTGAAGATCAAACTTTTGTCTTTTGTAGTCCTCAAAATCAGCCTGTAGGCGACTAAATTCTTCATCCGTGATGTTCGAGTCGGCAAGTGCTTTATCAATTATCAGTTTGAAGGAACTAAGTTTAGCTGTTATTAGTTGAACCATAGCTGTGTGCTTTTGGAGTTTAGCTTTTATTTTTTTGCTGACAGCACTTAAGCCAATGAACACAGGCCAAGAGTTAAAGACAAACCACCTAGAGGTAAAGCTGCCGGTGCACCTACGCCTGTTGCTAAGAGACCTACACTTGTTCCTGCTGATAGAGCACTAGTGATCGATGCTCCAGTATTAACATATGTAACAGCATTAAAGACAGCAGAATACCTTCGTTTGGTTTTACTGTATTTTGAAAGGTCCTGCTCTAGTTGGGTTTGCATTTGTGTTATGTTTGTTAATCTGAAAGTTTTTATGTCTACAGCAACAGAGTTGCCTACTATCTCTTCTTTGGGCACTTTTGGATAAACCTGAACAGACATGCTTTTTAAAATAAAAATAATTTAGTATTGGATATCTTTTAATCTGTTATCTTGAATATTCAGCTGCGCATCATATATTAAAAACAAATGTACATTAAGTGGTTTATCACTCTCTTTTTCTTTATCAATTTGAATGTTTATTACGTCTTTAACTGTTCTCCCACTCCCATGCAACTGATTATCCTCTGTTGACCTTAGGTCAATCCATAAACCGTATTTCGTTGTTAAATATTCATCAAGTCTAACATTATGAAGATGTAGATCTTTGGACACAAGATCTGCTGTTGGACTTCTATGCCTCCCGCCTCCAAAATATTTTCTTATTTCGTCAAAATGCTGATAAGGTTTAAGCCCACTACTGTAGATTTGGTTAGGACTGCCCTCAATTGAACATTGTACTTTCGTTATTTTAGGATTAACAAACTTTTCAGTTTGTCTTTCGTATGGTTTTTCATCTTCACACAGCAATAAAATACCTTTAAGCGATCTTGCTGAGGCGCTAAAACTAAAATTCCATATTGTGTCTGCCCTGCTTTTAGGATATTTAGAATGATGAATTACTCTTTCGTAATATATTGCTAATTTTGACTGATACTGTTGTTCGATCAACCTTGCTAAGTTAGGATCGTTAATAGTATCAAACTCCAACAAGATGTCAGAAATGCTGTACTTTGCATCTTTGACTGTAGATTTAATAACGCGATTGTATTCATTAAAAGTTAGTTCATATGTCAATCTGTCTTTTAATGCTCCTTGAAAGTATGGTGCATGCGCGCTTAATAACTCAAAATCCAAGGGTATGGAAAAGCGATTTCCATACGCAAAATTTACAGCTTCGGGCTTGTTGCCAGATGCAGCATCATCAGCATCTATTCTGTGTTTTAGTGCTTCATCACTTTCGATTCCTTGAAACGCGAGGTCAGCCCTTTCATTCGCGGTTAGCCATAGATCACAATAGATTAAAAATATGTCTGCATTGTGTAAAGAAAATATTTCTTGCCCCTCAAGTTTTATAGAAATTTTCTTAACGATTGCCCGTCCCAGATTCTGAACTACTGTCCTGTTTGCGTCTGTTGCTGATTCGAGTTCTATTTTGAAAGTAAGTCGGGCAGAGCCTGGTACAATCATTTCATCTGCTCCTAGGTCTGGAAATTTGACAGTAAGAATCTGATCTGAATCAATAGTAGATGGATTATTTGGAACAACAATATTTGCTTATTTCCCTTCACGCCAAAGGGCTCTTTCAGTCTTCTATGCGGATCAAGAAATGAACCATATGCTTGTGACATTTTTTTATAAAACAAAAATAAAAAGTTAATTATTTTTAAAACATGGCAGGCATTGAAGATTATGATGTTTTTGATCCTGGAGACGACATGAGTGAAATGACTCCTTTAACACATCCATTACAATCATTGCGGCGTGAATTAACAGAAAGTAAGGTCAGATCATTTTACGAAAGTTTAGGTCAAGAACCTCCCGAATTTATAGACCCTAATGATTTTGAAACAAAAGATGACCATTTGTTTGTGAGAAACGACGAAGGACAACTTGTTCAGCTTACAACTAAACCAGACTCATCAAAGTTTTTAAAAAAGAGTACAATTAGACAAAGACTCAGTGTGAGCGAACAAAATCGCCTTGGCATTACTAAACCAAAATTAGATAGGGAAGCAGTTGCTAAACTTCAAAACACACTACAAGAACTCCCAACAGATAACCAAATACAAAACATGGAACTTAAAGATTTAAGCCCAACAGCAGACGAAATAATACAAGCAGAAACCAGTTTTTCAGAAGAAACAGCATTAAAAACTATGCACGATCCGCCGCTACCTATGAGAGAAATAACGGCCCTTGATCATGCTTTGAGAAGCATCAGAGGCGAATTAACAAACAATTTAGCAAAACTGGGTGAACTAGATGAGCATATAAAAAGAGAAAAAGAAAAACTAGTTGAGGCTGATGACCACAACGTAGGAAATGGTATTAAAGAAAGAATAACACAAAGACTAAAAGATCTTGAACAAGAGAGATCAACAAGACTAGAAGTGTTGTCTACTAACCGAGAACAATTACGAACTCAAGCGAACAGAATAAGAGAAACCATCAACAGAATTTTATATGAAGACACAACGTTAGCAGAACGAATAAGAACACTGTTTAGAGAGCAAGGTGTCACATTAGCAAGTGTTATAACAGCCTTAGGATTTGCAATAAGTACACTGGTGATGGCTATTACAGGCGGCGGTGGGCAAGGGTTAGTGCCTCCGCCACCATCTCCTCCACCCGATAAATCATGGGTAAAAAAACAACTTGATCATCTTGCAAGTTTATTAAAAAAATTAGCCAGTAAAGCAATAGACTCTTTGCCTGGTATAATAGGTGGGATCGTTAGCTGGCTTTTGTCTACTGCAAGTAAAGTAGTTGGCTTTATGGCTGAGCACTTATGGACATTAGTTGTCTTAATAGTTGGGTTACTTTATAGTAAGATAAAGACCAAGTAATCCTAGAGCAGTTAGTCCAATAACAAGTGCTGTCTTTTCATATTCATGGTCATTATTTTTTGTGGCCACGGGGATTGGATGGGGTTTTGAGGGGGGTTTTGGGGTGATTGGTGGGACTTCTTTTTTTATTGCTATTGCTGGCTTAGAATTTATGTCGTTTTTTCCGACCTTCTCTTCTTTACCAGCCACAAGGATTTCATTATTATAGTTTATTATTGTTCCTATCTGAAGTCTGAGGTCAGAAGGCAGCATGTATAAACCAGTGCCGACAGCAAAGTCTACTTTCGATCTTGCGTATTGCAAAACATTTTGGTACCTTTTAATACTTGAAGGCAAATCAATTGCAGAATTAATGGCGTCCTCTAAATTTGCTAAATACTGTTTTTGGGCGTCAAAGCCAGTAGAAGGATCAATTATGTTTGATCTCGTTTGTGCTTGCGAACCTAGCAAACACCAAACATAAGTACGAATAGAGTCGTTTATTCGTTCTATTCCCGCTTTTGTTAGGCCCTTAGAAGCGTCCAAAATAAATGTTGTCCATGCTGTTTTATGCTCTTGCTCTATGGACCCGAGGTGAACAGTTGTGCCTGCAGAGAAAGATGTGTAAGGAGGATTCCAATCATAGTTATACTTTCTGTGCACTCCCCAATAATAAAGAGTGCCTAAACCATGATTAAGATCCAACTTTTGTCTAAAGTCTGTCTTTGGGTCAATATCAAATTCGTTACAGATCCTTTCAAAAGCCTTGTAATCTATTCTGTTGCTGAATGGATTAAACGTTTTGTCATTTGGTAATGGCGCTTGCAGTTCAGATAAAATACGTCTGAAGGTGTAATAAAAATGAAATCTATACACTGACCTCACCAAAGGATCAGGATGATTTAAATGATCAGCATACGACACTCCACACCCAGTTGATGCGCAAAACACAGCAAAGTTTAACTGGTTCTGATAAAACTGCATCGGATGACTGAACCACACTTTCGGGATGTAGTCTTTTTTAATAGGAGGGTTAAGATAACGATCCAATGGAGTATTAACCTTTACTTGAAAGGCGTCAGACTGAGTCACAGAAATGTCAAGGGTGTCAGTTGTTATATTTTTAAGATTGTAGTGCGGCCCGACAGAATATTTTGCATTAGTATATTTGAATGCACTCATTTTTAAATTTGTTTTAAAAATGTTTGTAACAATAACAACTCAAGACAGTCCTTCGTTTTTAGAATATGCTATGATAATAACTGCGGAACCCAAAGGGTCGCACTCCATGAAATTTTTTACAAAGTCGTATGGTTTAATATAACTGAATCCAAGGAGAATAATAAGATTAAAAAAATTTGATAATAGAGGAAACTTAGTTAGCCAGTTAACCATACCTGATGGTTATTACGGGTTTTGCTCGCTAAAAGAAGCAATGAGTAACTTCGACATTACTCTCAAACTTAACAATGCAAATTTGAAAATAATGTTGACATTCAAACCTGAAGAAGAAGTAGACCATTACCTTTTTGATGTAGAGCTAGCTAAAATGTTAGGCTTTGCAACTGACAATCATAGTTTTAT
>CM065725.1:31726302-31733802 GCA_033310375.1 Conus canariensis
GGGGGGGGGGGAGGGAGCAGGCATCGATAGAGGCGTGGCGTGGAGGATGGGGAAGGGGGTGTGGGGGAGAGGGGGCACTGCTCAGAAAAAAAACCGACGGGGAAAAATTAGGGAGAGAGAGGGGGGGGAGGGAGACAGGGAGAGGGAGGGAGGGAGGGAGAGAGACAGAGGCAGATTGTGTGTGAGAGAGAGAGAGAGAGAGAGAGAGAGAGAGAGAGAGAGAGAGAGAGAGAGAGAGAGAGAACGGAGCCGGCAAACAGCGCGCACTGCTCCAAAGCCCACAGCAGTCAGAAAGCTCGCATCCTTCATGTCGGAAGTGTGCGCATTGCACGCTCAATGGCGCGTCCTTCAGATGATTTCAAGTCAATATTTTTATCTGCGTTCACTGGTAAAAATCTCGAGTGTCATGTGTGTGTCTGTGTGTGTGTGTGTGTGTGCGGGAGGGGGGAAGGGGGTGGGGGGATCTGGTGGATGGCTATTCATGCATTTTTCGTCTATAAGCTTCAAAAAGTAGACGAAAGCTGGCGGGAACAAGAACGACACCTTATGCCCTTGAACACAGAATTTTCAACAGAGAGAAGACAAAAATTTTCAACTTTTTACCAGGGAGAAGACAGAATTTCCAACAGAGAGAAGACAGAATTTTTTAACAGAGAGACAAGCAAAATGTTGGCTGAAAGATTGATAGTGACCAATTGTGATAAGCCGGCGTGACTTTCTGTTGTCACTCAGGGCACTCAATCATTAGCTGGCAGATGAAAATACAAAGACATTAACGAGGGTAGGGGTGGGTTTCTGGACCTGAGCTACAACTGCCCCATACCCAGTATCTTCAACTGCCCCATACCCAGTGTCTTCAACTATCCTAAACCCAGTAACTTCAACTACCCCGTACCCAGTATCTTCAACTATCCTAAACCCAGTAACTTCAACTGCCCATACCCAGTATCCTCAACTATCCTAAACCCAGTAACTTCAACTGCCCATACCCAGTATCTTCAACTATCCTAAACCCAGTAACTTCAACTGCCCCATACCCAGTATCTTCAACTATCCTAAACCCAGTAACTTCAACTGCCCCATACCCAGTATCTTCAACTATCCTCAACCCAGTACCTTCAACTACCCCATACCCAATATCTACAACAACCCCATACCCAGAAACTACAAAAGCATACCCAGAAGCTACAACACCATACCAGAAACTACAACTACACCATATCCAGAAACTACAACACCATATCCAGAAACTACAACCCCCATACCCAGAAGCTACAACACCATACCCAGAAACTACAACAACACCATACCCAGAAGCTACAACACCATACCCAGAAACTACAACACCATATCCAGAAACTACAACACCATACCCAGAAACTACAACACCATACCCAGAAACTACAACACCATACCCAGAAACTACAACACCATACCCAGAAACTACAACACCACCACACCCAGAAACTACAACAACACCATACCCAGAAACTACAACACCATACCCAGAAACTACAACACCATACCCAGAAGCTACAACACCATACCCAGAAGCTACAACAACACCATACCCAGAAACTACAACACCATACCCAGAAACTAAACACCACCATGCCCAGAAACTACAACACCATACCCAGAAGCTACAACACCATACCCAGAAACTACAACACAATACCCAGTATCTACAACAACCCCATACCCAGAAACTACAACACCATACCTAGCATCTACAACAACCCCATACCCAGAAACTACACCAAACCCAGAAACTACAACACCATACCCAGAAGCTACAACAACACCATACCCAGAAGCTACAACACCATACCCAGAAACTACAACCCCATACCCAGAAGCTACAACCATCCCATACCCAGTAGCAAAACCACTCTGTGGATGGTTGGTTTGGGGCATGGTCTACAAACACCCTATGGAGTGTGCACAGGTACATGCCCAATATCCCCCGTGTGACAGAGAGGAGGAAAAGAGATTATAAACCGAGGTTCTGTGAGTGAGCAATATTGAACGATATTGATTGGATGACACGGGAAACGACTGAATGAAGCGCCAGCTGGCAGCTCTTCAGTCGGCACTACCCAGGTAGGCAGCCCGTTGTGTTAACGAGTGAGGATTGTAAAGCGCTTAGAGCTTGGTTTCTAGCCAAGAATAGGCGCTATATAAGTATCCATTATAATAATGATTTTCAAAACACATCGAGAATTTCAGAAGTTAGACAAAGATGGTTTCAAATTAGAATTAACAACAGAATCATAGTGACAAATTCTATACTAAAAGAAATGCGCGTAACACACAGTGATTTATGTCATTTTTGCAACAGACAAAAAGATACGGCGTTTCACTATTTATGGAATTGTGCACATGTTCAATCATTTTGGAGTGAATTAGAAAATTATATAAAAAGCAAATGCGTACACTGCGACAGACTGTCATTAAACGCTGGCCTTGTACTCTTTGGCACTGATGAAAATTCAAAGATCGATGAGTGCCTTTCTTTTATTTTATTACACGCTAAACATTTTGTGTACAGATGTCGCATAGGTAAGGCAAACCCATCGGTTTCTGGGTTTCTCAGACAACTAAAATACATTAAGAATGTAGACAGATAATTATGTTCACCTACTAGAAATGAGACAAGAAAAAATCAATGCAAAATGGCTTGCATATAATACACTCTTAAACTAAGGACTGAATGTTCCTGAAAAACGTTGATCCGCATTGTATTTTACGTTACTGCATTACACTAGATGTTGACTCCTGTTAACAAACATGCTACCTGACTCCAAATTCCTGTCTGCTATGTATAAAAGGTATCAGCCACAATATGTAGTGACAAATTAACTATCATGAACAACTGCAAAGGCAGGAGAGCACTGACAGTTACAGAGAAGCAGACTGTGTGCCTCTGTGTGAATGTAGGGGTGGGGATGGGGGTGGGATCGAGCGCAAGCGTTGAGTGTATGACGATGATGGTGTTGGTAAATCGAATGTGTATGTGTTGAGGGAAAGGAGTGTCATAAAAAATACCCCTGGTGCTTAGAGACATTAAATATTGTCTCGATGTAAAATTCTTTAATTAAGAAATACTTCATCTTTCTGTTCCATGTCCTTTTCATTAACGTTTGTTTGAATGCATTATGCACTGTGGTTCCACTTCTATTCAATGCACTGTAAATGTCTCGTTTTCAAAGAAAAGAACCTTCTTAGCAAGGGGGGGGGGGGGGGGGTGAAAAAAATAAAATAAAAATAATGATAATGATAATTATAGTAAATGGGTACATTTCTGTATCACTCAATCAGTGGGGTGTTTTTAGGGATCGTGGCCCAGAATCACTCACTGGGGGGGGAGTGTTTTGGAACAAGGTGGGGGACAGTTAGGCTCAGGTATGGGATCACTCCCTATCCCCCCCACCCTCTCAGTTTATTTCTGCATTGCCAGTTTTGTTTGTAAACAGGAAATGAGCCTAGCGGGCGCGCGGACACACACAACACACACAGACACACACACACACACACACACACACACACACACACACACACACACACACACACACACTGACTAACTGAAACCAATTTATTGTCAGATTAACTCAAGGTTGTACTCACACACACACACACACACACACAACACACACACACACACACACACACACACACCTCAAACTATCCAGCGAGGCCTTTGGCCCTGTGGAAATGGAACGAACACACTCTTTCACATTGAAGTTAAGAAGCATGATCTGGGGGATGGGGGTGGGGGTGGGGGATTGGGAACAGCAGCAAAGACGTCATTGTGTCTCTAATCTTGATATTCCAAACAAAAACGCGTGTTAAATCCTGATAATCTTTTATCTATTAGATCCAAGGAGAAACTGTGGCTGGAACATAGTTCCGCGTCTAGGATGCACCTGGAGGGCATTTTTTCCGGCGAGGCTATTCAAGAATTGGACCAAGACATTTTTTAAAAATGTATTCTATTTTCCATACCTTGTATATACAGTGGGCACACCAAGTCATTCCATCTTGTTTTGTCTTTCATTAAAGTAATAAGTTCTTATTTATGAACGAGAGAGAGAGAGAGAGAGAGAGAGAGAGAGAGAGAGAGAGAGTGATTGATTGATTGATCTTAAATACGCAAGGATGAAGATTTTAGGCCAAAGCCTAGTCTTACAAGAGACAAGACAAGACAAGACAAAATTCTTTATTTACGAGGATAATAGATAAGCACTGACGTGCTTTTTTACATCCAGTCCTCGCCCTGAGTAGGGACTGCAACATGCAGTGAAATGAAATAATGTAAGAAAGCAAACAAAGCGGTCATGCAATCATAATGGAACATCAAATGAAAATAGAAGAGAAATGAAAAAAATAATAATGATGATGATAATAATAAACAAACAAAAAATAAAAATGAAAATAATAATGAAGGGGAGGGAGAGAGTGGGGGTGGGGTGGGCTGGGGGAACATATGGAAATGTACTACAACGTACAAAAGAGAGAGAGAGAGAGAGAGAGAGAGAGAGAGAGAGAGAGAGAGAGAGAGAGAGAGGAGGGGGTAAACAAAAAAACCCACATTGTTACAATCAAATAAATGGAAAGCAAGCAATCACGTTAGAAGCCTCGTTTAGAGGTGTTTTTGTGTCAGACGCGACAATGTAGGCTGTCAAGATTAGCCCGACAGTCCCATTTTCAGACCCTAATCATTAAACCGGTATGGAGCGAGTGCAATAACTACGCGGGTTCAATAAAGCTGTGCCCGCCTCCTGATGCCCTAAGAGCGGCGTGACCGGCGATGGAAGCGCTGTTATGTCACAGGACGTGCGCACTAGCTGACGTCCCCCTGGAGCTGCGCGCATTATGGCAAATGTGGAAAACGCGCGCAAATAGTGTGCATCCCCTAATTCGATGGGATGATAAGAAACATCGGTATGAAATGAGTTCCATGCACCAAAATGCTTTTTACGTATACACGCTCGATTACACACCTGTACACGCACGCGCGCACACAAACACGCATACGCATGCGCGCACAGAGAAGAAGATACACACACTCGCACACACACACACACACCGCGCGCGCGCGCGCGCGCGCGCGCGCCACACACACAAAGACAGACAGACAGACAGAGAACGATAAAACCTGAATGATTTTTCATTATGTAAGGAACTGTGATCTTCAAGATGAAAATCAGAGCTTTCTGAACTGCTTTTGAATTAGAATATCTTGCTGTTTGAAATCAGTTACGTGCAGAGGATCTGTTTAAATGTTTGTTGAATCATTTGTGAGTTATATTCTTGGTCCCTCTGTGTCCCTAGAAAATACTATCTTGTACCATGCATATTGTTTATCGTGTTTGTGTAAATGGTATTGAACCCTCAAAACAGCCACGAAAAAAATGTATGCCACAACAACAATTTGAGGGAGAGTGTTGCACACATATTTTTCCTTCACCGTGTTAATGATCTTCACCGTAACCCACATCAAAATAAATTTATTGCCGTCAGTAATCATTAGTCTCTTTTTTTTCCACATAAATCAAACCAATGCAAATTTGAATACATTGTATATGGACGTAAGCGATTTGATCACAACACCACAATGAAGGTGGCGTATCTTGTATTTGATCTCACTGCGAAATAGTCGGTGATGAGGTTTGTTTTCGATCACACCTTTCAGTTCCAGCCCATGACTCGATTCATGATTTATAGTCTGGTATATCCTCCGTTGTCAACTTGCTAGCAGTCGTACCAGCCGCCGTGGCGAAGTGGTTAGCGTCGCGGACTCCCCAGCTGGGAGGTCGTGGGTTCGAATCCCATCAGTCATGTGGGTTTTTCTGCCCCGACCGGCTCCTACCCAGAGCTGAGTTTGCTGCGGACTCAGTTGGGGGGACTGGGACCACACAGTCGAGTTTCATCCACTTGATGGAAGCGTTTCTGAGAGTGTTGCTCAAATTTCCTGACCAACACTGCAGGTGCCTGTATCTCTCGGGCCTGGTTGACGCTGGGATATATTATGAAAGGAAGCGTAGAGTACAGCCCTGTCATGTAGTCTCAGACCGAAATGGAAATCCGTAGCATCATCTTAATCATCCTCATTCTCATCGATCAGCATTAAAAAAAAAAAAAGTCTCAAATTCTGTGGCCCTTCATGCCCTGCTGTCATGGTGACCTAAATTTCGATGTCCTCTCCACGTCTATGGCCTAGGTTTGGTTCCGTCGGGGTCACCGGTATCGACGAGTCTATGGGGCTGTCGTTGGACGGACGTGGTGGCGCCTTCCGGAGGCTCCGCGACTAAGCAATTATTGTCGTCAGTAGGGGGCTTAGTAGGTGGTATCCTGCGTATGTTAGATCAGAACAGGCGCCACTGAACAGCACCGAAGTGACTCGGCGGCAGTGCAGTGTCTCCTCCGGTGGGTTGCCTCTTGACGACTTGACATTGACTGCTCCCTGTGGATTGCCGGAGACTGGGCTGCGGCGGGGCTGACCGGGCCGGGCTCTGGCTGCGGACGGGGTGTCGGAGTGAGCGGCGTGGGTGCACTGCCTCTGAGGGGGCGCAGAGGTTGGGACAGCAAAAAAAAAAAAAAAAAAGAAAACAAACAAAAAACTTGCTAGCAATCGTGACGTGGCGACCATGGCCGGTGGGTCTTGACTCCTGTTTCGGTGTGCATGAGAAAGTCGCTGATGTCCTGAATTGTCGTCCCATGTAGCGCACCGGAGCAGGGATCTAGGGGTGGCGAATGGCTTGGTTGGTGGAGATCTTTATGGGGTCCGGAGGTCCTCTGTCGGCAGTCCTGTGCAGCAGAATAGAACCGGTATGTGAAACAAGTGTAGTTCGTCCATCCAGAAGGTCATCTCATCAACCGATTTTTGTTTTCGGTAACTTTGGGCCTCTTTGAAATGACCACAACATTGCTTTCGGTAGGGTTCTCTGCTACATGGGTATTCGAGGCGTGACCGATCATTTTAGCCAAGATGACAACCACTAAAGGAATTTTCCAATTCATGTATCTCCGGGTCTGAAACCCAAAGTTCATAGTTGACATTAAAAACTGGAACGCACAAACCGGTGAACTCGTTCAGATCCACTCAAGAGTTTTTAACTGTCTCCCACTTTGGCTGCGAAGAAGAAAGAGGTTTGTGCCGATTTCATACAGACCTCTCCTTTTACATACACACACACGCGCGCGCGCGCACGTGCTGAAACGTGAGCAAGATTCCACGGTGCATTCTCTTGGGAAAGCCACTCACTATGAAACATGTTTACATTGAGTGTGTAAGATTTGGATGGCATCAGGCATTAGCATTTTAAGAGCACACTCTGCATAGGCCTTGTTCAGGGATGGTCCAGTGTATGTGCTTTTCGAGCTTCTAACAAACATGAACATTCTTATTAAATTTAAAGGAAAGAAAGGTGTCCAGTTTTAACCTATTCTGGGAACATCGAATGAACCAGCCTGTTCTTTTTAAAATGAGATGACTGC
>CM065725.1:31736302-31741302 GCA_033310375.1 Conus canariensis
CATTTTGCTTCAAATGTGCTTCCTTTATGAGTGACTGTACATTTTCCTTTCAGAAAAGTGTATCCATCAGTACCATCTGATCGAGGAGCTTACTGACATAATACTGTGAAGATTTTCTTTTCATCTCATACGTTTTTGGTTTCCCAAAGTTGTCACGGTGTGTAAACCAAACCCATTTTCCTTCCCTTTTATGTGATCTTATTGTGTTACTTGATCATACAAACCCCAACGTCAGTTAACGTGTGAAATCGTCTCCTGCTATCTTCACATCAGTGCACAACTACAAATGAGCAAGAACCAGTCTGTATGGCCATGCAAAGAAGGACTTCGAATCTGTCACCTTAATATCCAATATGCAGTTAACAAGACATCAGATATATCAACACTGATTTGGAATCATGGTAAACCTTTTCATATTTTAGGGCTCTCTGAATCCAGATTAACTACACACATTACCGACAATGATGTAGCTATTCCAGGATATAACGTAATCCGGAAAGATCCTGCACAAACGAAAGAGACGGGTCTTCTTATCTTCATCAGCGAAACCCTTAGCTTCAAACGACTTCTACACCTAGAACGTAACGGTGTAGAATGTGTCTGGATAGAAGTTAAGCTGAAAAGAAACCCTTCCATTTTGGTTGGATTCTGCTACAGGAACCCATCTGAAAGAGTAAACTGGGTCGACAAATTTATTCCGATGATGGATGCAGTCTCACTAGAATCCAAGGAAATTATTTTACTCGGAGACTTTAACACAGACCTTCTGAAAGCGCAAAATCAATGGACGCAAGCATTCAGTCTGTTTAACCTGCATCAACTCATCGAATCTCCAACGAGAGTCACACCAAACTCGAAGACACTTATCGACCATATTTATGTTTCAGGTAAAACTAACATAGCAGAAGCCTGTGTCCCTGTTCTAAACTGTAGTGATCATTACCCAGTGTGTGTCACATGGTCCAAAAAAGGAGTAAAAATTCCCAAAACGGGACACAAGACAATAACCTACCGTTGCTTTACAAACTTTAGCAACCAAGATTTTCTACATGACTTGCTTAGCTCAAATCTCTCATCAGTTTACAACATAACTGATCCAGATGTTGCTGCTGAATTTTGGATCAGAACATTTACAGAAATATATGATAAACACGCCCCTCTAAAAACGATTAGAATACGACATAATCCCAAACCGGCATGGTACACTAAAGAGTTACAGGAGGCAGGTTATCTTAGAGATCTGCTTAAACAACATGGCTATGAAGAGGGAACCTAGAAAACTGAGAAATGCAATAAATTCACAGAAGCGCAGAGAAAAAACGAAATACTATCGAGAACTAATTTCATCAAATCAGAACCCAAAATTGGTATGGAGAGCTATTAACGAGCTTACAAACAATCAATCTTCTTCAAAATCAACTATAATTAAAGACATCTCTGTCGAACAGCTGAACACCCACTTTTGCACTATAGCCAATAAAGTTGTCACGGCTGATTCTTCAAGATCAAACGACCTTCAAAAACTGAAACAATATTGCCATGATAAAAACATCACGTCTGAACTTTATATTCCACCAATAACAATATTTGAAGTCTATCACTACCTAACACACCTAAAACAGTCAAGTACCTGCGGGGTGGATGGCCTAGACGGCAAAATTCTCAAACTATCAGCTCCAGCAATTACAGATACATTAACATACGTCTTCAATCTATGTATCGACAAAAATCATTTTCCCAATAGTTTCAAAAAAGCAAAAGTCATTCCTATCTACAAAGCAGGTGACAGCTCAGACCCTGCAAACTACAGACCAATCTCAATCATTTCCACTCTTTCCAAACCTTTGGAAAAACACATAAACAAACACACATTACACCACCTTAATACATACCACTTACTTCATCCAAGACAGTCCGGGTTCCGACACAACCATTCATGCCACACAGCCCTAATCAACCTGGTTGATGACTGGCTAAACAGCATTAACAACAACAGATATTGTGGTGTCCTATTTATTGATTTCAAAAAAGCATTTGATGTGATAGACCACAACCTTCTTCTTAGAAAATTAAAATTGTATGGTTTATCCACAAGAACTCTTACGCTTTTTCACTCATATCTCACAAATAGGCAACAATGTGTGAAAATTAATACAACTTTCTCTTCATTTCAAACACTTTCCTATGGCGTCCCACAAGGCTCTATCTTGGGTCCCTTATTATTCACAATTTACATCAATGATCTACCTCTACATATCACATCCACCTGTGAACTTTTTGCTGATGACACAACAATCGACACAAATCATTCTGATGTTACTGTTCTTGCACAAACTTTACAAGAAAGTGCGAATGATCTCGTGAAATGGACTGAACTAAATCACATGTCGCTTCACCCTCAAAAAACTAAATCCATGCTTATCACAACCAGACAAAAAAGACAAAATCTCACTATTAAATTTCCTCCGGTGCATCTTAAAGATGAACCCGTTGAACAGGTTACATACCTCAAAGTGCTAGGAATAACAATTGATAGCAATATTAGCTGGCAAGCTCACATAACCTCACTGTGCAAAAAAGTCTCTCAGAAAGTCTATCAACTCTCCAAAATTAAACGCTTCCTCGAACTGCATTCACGCAAGCTCTTTTTTCAATCTCATATTCAATCATACATAGACTATGGGTCTACTCTATGGGACTCTGCTAGCGCTATTACCCTCAAACCATTGCTAAGCCTACACAAGCGAGCACTCAAATTAGTCCTCCTAAAAAGCAGTAGTCTCCTAGACTCAGACTATAAAAAGGTTCAAATTCTCCCCTTAAGTCTGAGATTAGAATACAACAAAGGGATCATAATGCACAGAATTATGTCTGGGAAGGCACCCTCAACATTAGTTCGCAGATTCTCAATTAATTCCTCAAGGACTCTACCCAAACTACATGTCCCTGTTCCTAGAATTGACTTATTCAAATCCAGTTTAACATATTCAGGTTCCTGTCAATGGAACTCGCTCCCTGAGTCAGCCAAGCAACCCAATGCACATCAACCTTCAAACACCATTATTTCATCCATCTTATGTGCAAATACTCGCATACTCCGCCATAAATCCACCACCAACCACTACCACCCTCTTTACCTTATGTATGAACCTGATTATTATGGAAGTGATTTGTACTTGAAATGCACATGCTACTCTGTTCAACAAGTATGTCTTATGTAAGTATGCGCGCGTGTATGCATGTGTGTGTGTGTGTGTGTGTGTGTGTGTGTGTGTGTGTGTGTGTGTGTGTGTGTGTGTGTGTGTGTGTTTTCCTACTACCTCTTGCCCTCTCGTCACTGTGTCGTAATGCTTGTATTCTTATGTGACTCTCTGTCTCTGTCTCTCTGTCTCTGTCTGTCTGTCTGTCTCTCTCTCTTTCTCTCTGTCTCTGTCTCTCACGGTTCTGCTGGAATGACTTGATTTATTATCTATATGACACCTCCCTCCCCCTTGTACCCGTGGTGACTGGGCTATCATTATGCATTTTTTTTTCTCCATTTGTGTGTGTGTGTGTGTGTGTGTGCGTGAGTGTGTGTGTGTGTGTGTGTGTGTGTGTGTGTGTGTGTGTGTGTGTGTGTGTTGTGTGTGTGTTTTCCTTCCTGGTGCTTCAAAATCGATTGTCTTGCAACTCCTTGGTATCTTTTGATTGTCAGACTATTCTAAACATGCTCTTTCCCACACCCCAATCTCGCCTCTTTCTCCCTCTCCGTCTCTCCTCCCTCCCCCCTCTCTCTCTCTCTCTCTCCTCTCTCTCTCTCTCTCTCCTCTCTCTCTCTCTCTCTCTCTCTCGCCCTTCCCTGCACTCCTTTCGCTCCTGCGTCTCTCTCGTCCCCCCCCCCCTCCCCCGCTTTTCTCTCTCTCAATTACTTTTTTTTTTTTTTTAATAATTCCATGTCTAATTTTTGTTCTAGCCACTTTTACATGCTTCTTCTATTGCCTCATTTTGCATTGTTGACCCTACTCAGGGCGAGGACTGGATGTCATTATTTTGCATTGTTGACCCTACTCAGGGCGAGGACTGGATGTCATTATTTTGCATTGTTGACCCTACTCAGGGCGAGGACTGGATGTCATTATTTTGCATTGTTGACCCTACTCAGGGCGAGGACTGGATGTCATTATTTTGCATTGTTGACCCTACTCAGGGCGAGGACTGGATGTCATTATTTTACATTGTTGACCCTACTCAGGGCGAGGACTGGATGTAATTATTTTACATTGTTGACCCTACTCAGGCGAGGACTGGATGTCATTATCTTGCATTGTTGACCCTACTCAGGGCGAGGACTGGATGTAATCATTTTGCATTGTTGACCCTACTCAGGGCGAGGACTGGATGTAATTATTTTGCATTGTTGACCCTACTCAGGGCGAGGACTGGATGTCATTATTTTGCATTGTTGACCCTACTCAGGGCGAGGACTGGATGTAATTATTTTGCATTGTTGACCCTACTCAGGGCGAGGACTGGATGTCATTATTTTGCATTGTTGACCCCACTCAGGGCGAGGACTGGATGTCATTATTTTGCATTGTTGACCCTACTCAGGGCGAGGACTGGATGTAATTATTTTACATTGTTGACCCTACTCAGGGCGAGGACTGGATGTAATTATTTTACATTGTTGACCCTACTCAGGGCGAGGACTGGATGTCATTATCTTGCATTGTTGACCCTACTCAGGGCGAGGACTGGATGTAATCATTTTGCATTGTTGACCCTACTCAGGGCGAGGACTGGATGTAATTATTTTGCATTGTTGACCCTACTCAGGGCGAGGACTGGATGTCATTATTTTGCATTGTTGACCCTACTCAGGGCGAGGACTGGATGTCATTATTTTGCATTGTTGACCCTACTCAGGGCGAGGACTGGATGTCATTATTTTGCATTGTTGACCCCACTCAGGGCGAGGACTGGATGTCATTATTTTGCATTGTTGACCCTACTCAGGGCGA
>CM065725.1:31746302-31751302 GCA_033310375.1 Conus canariensis
TCCTATGTCCAAGTCACTAGTTGTACCAATCTATCCTTCTCTGAATCTGTCCTATGTCCAAGTCACTAGTTGTACCAATCTATCCTTCTCTGAATCTGTCCTATGTCCAAGTCACTAGTTGTACCAATCTATCCTTCTCTGAATCTGTCCTATGCCACTAGTTGTACCAATCTATCCTTCTCTGAATCTGTCCTATGTCCAAGTCACTAGTTGTACCAATCTATCCTTCTCTGAATCTGTCCTATGTCCAAGTCGCTTGTTGTACCAATCTATCCTTCTCTGAATCTGTCCTATGTCCAAGTCACTAGTTGTACCAATCTATCCTTCTCTGAATCTGTCCTATGTCCAAGTCACTAGTTGTACCAATCTATCCTTCTCTGAATCTGTCCTATGTCCAAGTCACTAGTTGTACCAATCTATCCTTCTCTAAATCTGTCCTATGTCCAAGTCGCTTGTTGTACCAATCTATCCTTCTCTGAATCTGTCCTATGTCTAAGTCACTTATGATACCCGTCCACCCTTGTCTATGTCCATCCTTCCGTGTCCACCTTTGTCCACACCATCCTTGTCTGGATCCGTCCTTCTATGCCCAAGTCACTTATGATACCCGTCCACCCTTCTCTATGTCCATCCTTCTATGTCCGCCCTTTCCCCCATCCTTGTCTGGATCCGTCCTTCTATGTCTAAGTCACTAGTGACACTCGTCCACCTTTCTCTATATCCACCCTTTCCCCCACCCTTGTCTGGATCCTTCCTTCTATGTCTAAGTCATTTGTGACACTCGTCCATCTTTCTCTATATCCACCCTTTCCCCCACCCTTGTCTGGATCCTTCCTTCTATGTCTAAGTCACTTGTGACACTCGTCCACCTTTCTCTATATCCACCCTTTCCCCCACTCTTGTCTGGATCCGTCCTTCTATGTCCAAGTCACTTGTGATACCCGTCCACCCTTGTCTATGTCCATCCTTCCATGTCCACCCTTGTCCACACCATCCTTGGACGGACATCTCGTGGAGCTCCTGGGGAATCATTCAGTACAAATTCCTCACCTTCCTTCTGGGAGTTCTGTGCTAGCAACTTCCTCTTCTCTCTCACTCTCTTTGCTTTTGTTAACCGTTCAACTGGGTTGGTTCTGGAAAGTCATTTTCACGTATTTTCGTCTTAACTTTCCAGCATATCTGGTGGTGTCTATTCTATTTTGCCTCTAGATTGTGAACAATTTTGCAATCATAATAAAGAAACATTATTACCGCGTGTCATTCATGTGCGGAAAGAAATGACGTTTTGAAAAGTATTTCCCTATTTGGGGGGTAGGGGGGAGTAAGGAGTTCAGAAATAGAATGAAAAAAAGGAAAAGATTGACAGAGGCTGTAGGGGTAACAAATTATAATCTAAGATTTTAAAAATAGAGCAAACTGGGTTAGAAGTTCATACTGCACAACAACAACAAAACTGGGTCAGAAGTTCATACTGCACAACAACAACAAAACTGGGTCAGAAGTTCATACTGCACAACAACAACAAAACTGGGTCAGAAGTTCATACTGCACAACAACAACAAAACTGGGTCAGAAGTTCATACTGCACAACAACAACAAAACTGGGTCAGAAGTTCATACTGCACAACAACAACAAAACTGGGTCAGAAGTTCATACTGCACAACAACAACAAAACTGGGTCAGAAGTTCATACTGCACAACAACAACAAAACTGGGTCAGAAGTTCATACTGCACAACAACAACAAAACTGGGTCAGAAGTTCATACTGCACAACAACAACAAAACTGGGTCAGAAGTTCATACTGCACAACAACAACAACCCAGCAAGCAAACAGACAGACAAAGCAAAATTTGGAATGAACAGGAAACAAGTGCGTGAATGACAGTTCTTTAAAAAAAAAACGACAATAATTATTCCAAGCTCTCCCTTACACCTTAGACCGGAGACAAGACCCTGTCCCGCAATAACTGGCCTGAAACTGTCAAATACCCTCCTCCTCCTCCTCCTCCTCCTCCTCCTCCTCCTCCACCACCACCACCACCACCACCTCTTCTTCTTCTTCTTCTTCTGCTACTACTACTGCTGCTACTGCTACTACTACTACTACTGCTGTTGCTACTACTACTACTACTACTACTACTACTACTACTACTACTACTACTACCTTTTTGTTTCGTTTTTTGTTTTGTTTCATTTTGTAACCACGACTTAATCAGCGAAAAATGTGCCAAGAGTGTGCCATAGTGGACGTGACTAGTTCACCAGCAGGAGAGGGACGGACGTCATCACAAGGAGAGTTACCCGGCTCCACAGGTTAGAGTAATGCGTGAACCAACGAGGAGTAAAAGGCCTCAACACACGATTGACGTGATTCTGCTCAGACAGGAGTAACAGATATGATTTAGTGCAATGGTTGCCTACAGTGTCATCTGCGAGAAGGTGTTGGATTAAACGAGATAGAAATATACGAGTACAGGCGTAAATGTATACACTTTTTTTTCACAAATATGAAAAACTAGTTAAATTGGTTGCGTTAAAAAATCGTTAAAGCGTGAGTCTTAGGGAGCGAGGCAGAGCACAAGTCGCATATCAAAGACAAACAACTATGCTGTCAGGCTCTGTTGCTCAATCAATACTGTTCATTACCGTGTGTGCGTTTGTGTCTGTGTGTGTGTGTGGAAGGGGGGGAGGGGGCTCATTATTGTCCTTGAGATGTGGAAAACGCAATCTTTGACCTATCCTCAGGTCTGACAAGAATCGGCCAACACCCCTTAAAAAGGTCCATCTTATAAGTACTTTGCCTTCCTCAACTGACTGGACAGACAGTCAATCCTTCACTGGTTCAACATCGCACTCTTTCACACCTTTCGGCCTGCGACTGTCCACACAGAATCGGACCTTTCTATACGTCTTCGCCAGCGGCGCAACGGGGATATTGTACGGCTAACAAGCCGGATCGAAAACCTAAGTTTCAGCATGTTCTCAACTTCTTTCTCGACCACAGCTTGCTTTGCTTACTGCTTAACTCTGACTGGCGAGAGGTCATGGAGTGTGTTAAATCACACTGGTCAAGATCAGTCCGCAAGAGAAGGCCAGGTGCAGCCCGCGTCTTGTTCTTGGCGATCTTGACCATCTGTTCCATCTGCTTAGCCGTGAGAACTGGCCCAGAATGAATGTCCTTCACCGACTCTTCCTTCTCCAGTGAACACGATGGAAGCCTACGAGAGTTCTTCTCGAGTCTTTCCTCATCCATCACGACTGCACGTTTCGCAGAAGGAACTGGTCTCGGGGCTTCCTGGACCCTCTGAACGTACTGCTTCAACAGGTTGGCATGATACAAATTCAGCCTGGCGGCCACGGCGACCTTGTCTTCAGCCTCGCCCTCTCTCTCTTTCCACACCTTCGTAAAGCCCTTGCCAACTCAGAGGAACCTTGCTTCCTAGTCTGAATGAACGTGGCCTCGCCTTGCGATCGAAGTACTTCGCGTGACGACTGAAAGCCCTGTTCAGCGTTTCCCTACGTAGTGCACAAGTCTCGTCTATGCGGTTTCTGGGATCATCCACGTACTGCGCTGTTGTTTTGACCTTTTCAGCTGCCTCCTCATCCGCCCAAGTCTGCTTCGGGACTGCGAGTGGCCTTTGGACATTTCGTCCATACAGGAGCTCAAAGGGGGAGAACTCCAGACCTCCCTGAGGAGCTGTATACAAACAAGAGAGCTCAAATGTGGCGGTCCCAGAGCGTGGACTGTTCATGGCACCGTTTCTTAAGCCGAGATTTTCGGTGTATCATTGAATCTCTTCGCCAACCTGTTGAACTGCGCATGGTGAGCAGCTGTTGTCAGGTTTTTCTTTTTTGTATTGCTATGATTATTAGACGGCAGATGCTTAACCTCACACACCGTTGCACTGGTACATTGGGTTTCACAGTCCGTTGGGACTTCAGAAGGAATGCCGCCGACCTGCGACCGGCTCTCGCGCACAGTCGACAGAAATCTGTACCAGCTGTGCTAAAAACAGAAAGCACAAAACATGCTGATCGATAGATGCGGAAGAAGAAAAATGGTACGTGACAGAGACAGCCCAGAATGTGACAAGAGACAAACAAGACTACCATAACCAGACAGCCTGGCTCTCACTATTATCGCTGTCTACTATGTATGTGTAGTGAAGAGGGGTTCTAAGAGCCTGCCCCGTTAATATGTCTTGTCAGCCTCGTGTATATTGTCATGTTGCTCCGCCTCGGAGACGAGGGTTGTCTCTCTTTCTCAAGGTCTTTCCATCTGTCCGACTGTCGATTTTCTTTGAAGACTTAGGAAGGGAATCTCTGTGACTGATGTGGATCAAAGTGCGGGTTGTTTTACGGTGATGTGTCTTGTTTCATGTCAGGGACAGAAGAGGTTTCCAATGTTGACTGGTTCTGAAATGGACCCTCTCTCTCTCTCTCTCTCTCTCTCTCTCTCTCTCTCTCTCTCTCCTCTCTCCTCTCTCTCCTCTCTCTCTCTCTCTCTCTCTCTCTCTCCATACTTCTCTGTCTCTCCCTTTCGCTTTCTCCTTCTGTTACTGTGGATGATGTTTACGTTTATCTTACACATCTCAACAGACAGCATACGTGGTCTTGATGATTTAGATGGTAAGATTCTTAAACTTTGTACCTCGATTATCACACACTTCTTACCTTATTTGTATAATCTCTGTATTGACAAAAGCTATTTTCCTGATATGCGCAAGCAAGCCAAAATTATTCCTATCCATAAATCTGGAGGTAAAACTAACCCATCAAATTACATACCTATTTCAATATTATCAGTTACATCCAAACCTTTCGGAAAAACCAGGTCTATGAACGTCTTATGTCTCACGTTTTGCAGAACAACTTGTTTCATCCTAATCAGTCAGGATTAAAAAATAAAAATAAAACCCAGAAAACATTCATGCTACATTGCCCTAACTAATCTCGTCCAGGATTGGATCATTAATATCAATGAAACACATTCACGG
>CM065725.1:31756302-31758802 GCA_033310375.1 Conus canariensis
GGTGTGAAGCTCTTATTCAACCGTTGCACAAGAAAGGTGATATCAATTCCTCTGATAATTATAGAGGTATTTCCCTGTTAAATATCAGTTCTAAATTATACAGCTACATTCTGAATAAACGCTTAACCAAATGGATCGAGGATAATAGTGTAATAAACGATGCACAGGCTGGTTTTAGGAAAGGCTATAGTACCACTGACCATATATTTACACTCCTGTCTCTCGTGCAAAAGCAACTTTCTAACCACCAAAAACTATACGTGGCTTTTATTGATTTTAAAAAGGCTTTCGACCTGATTGATAGAAATCGACTTTGGTTAGTCTTAAAGAAAAAGGGTATAAAAGGAAAGATGTACAATGCAATTAAAAGTATGTACAACCGTTGTCACGGCTAGGGTTAAAGTACGGGAGACTTAACTAATATTTTTATGTGTCCTAAAGGTCTAAAGCAAGGAGAAATATGTAGCCCGGTTTTATTTTCTTTATTTATTAATGAACTTGCTGAAGAAATTACAGAGTATGGAAAGCATGGTATTCCTTTATCTCCTGACTTCAAAGAGCTATTGATTCTGCTGTTCGCTGACGATGTGGCGCTCGTGGCGTCCACTGTCATAGGTCTTCAGACACAGCTGAACGTTTTGAGTAAAACAGCTAAGAAACTTGATTTAATAGTGAATCTGGAAAAATCAAAAGTTATTGTGTTTAGAAATGGCGGTTATATTGCTTCAAAAGAAAAATGGTTTTACGATAGTATGCAACTAGAGATTGTTAATCAATATAAATATTTAGGTGCTATATTCTCCACTGGCCTTACTTTTTCTCATTGCCTTGAGGATTTAGCATCCAGGGCAAAACATCAGGTCATTATTATATTGAAACTTCTGTGGAAATATCAGAGTGTGGTCCCAAAATTATTCTTCAAACTTTTTGATTGTCAGATCCAGCCAATCCTTGCCTATGGCGCTGAAGTATGGGGCTTAACTGCAAACCTCTCGGCTATAGAAAAAATACATTTGTTTGCACTCAAGAGATTCCTGAATGTTTCTATAAAAGCGCCTAATGCCTTGGTTTATGGAGAAACTGGTAGGTTTCCACTTTATATAAACATTTATACTAAATGCGTGAAGTATTGGATACATGTCGTTAATATGCCTGACAATCGTCTTCCCAAAAAAGCGTATAAAATGTTATATGATTTACATTGCCGGGGTAAAAACAATTGGGTTACGTCAGTCTGCCTCACATTAAATCGTTACGGTTTTGGATATGTATGGGAAAATCAAGGAGTTCCCAACGTAAAAGTTTTCCTTTCAAAATTCAAAAGTCGGCTAATCGATTGTCATTTACAAGCATGGTATAGCCACATAGAATCTAAGGACCGATTTCTCTTTTATTTTTCTTTTAAGCAGTTTTGGGAAATGCCAAATTATCTATTCACTGTAAACAACGTGAGCAGTCGTAAAAACTTGATACGGTTCAGACTTGGTGTATCCTGTTTGAACACACACAAACTGCGGTATTCGAGCGTCCCCCGTGAAGCACTGTGCTGTCCGTTTTGTCCGTGTGAGTTGGAATCCGAATACCATTTTCTGATAGTATGTCCTAAGTACAAAGTTATTCGCGAGCGTTACATACCTTTCAAGTTTTATAGACGACCATCGGCTTTTAAGATGTCGTTACTGCTCGCTAACGGAAAAATCTGTAATGCTGTGGCTACATTCATATCGAAAGCTCTTGAGGTCAGATGTGGACAGACTGATGTGACTTAGAACCGTTGTTCCTGCATGCACCGTCAAAGTTGCCTTAATAATATCACACCGATAGCGTGTGATTGAGGTGTGTGTGTGTGTGTGTGTGTGTGTGTGTGTGTGTGTGTGTGTGTGTGTGTGTGTGTGTGTGTGTGTGTGAGAGAGAGAGAGAGAGAGAGAGAGAGAGAGAGAGAGAGAGAGAAAGCGAACAAGGTCAACGATCGTTGATTATGTTCGCGAGATTTATTGTTTAGTTTTGTGTGTTTATGCATATACTGTATTTGACGATGCATTGATTTCTTTCCTTACTTATTTCATTTGCGATCAGTTTGATTTTGTTTCTACCCCCTCCCTCTGTTCCCATTGACACGGGCATGTGGCCTAGTTCAATTAAAACATTTGTCTTGTCTCTCTCTCTCTCTCTCTCTCTCTCTCTCTCTCTCTCTCTCTCTCCCCCCCCCCCCTCTCTCTATCTCTGTATGTCTGCGTCTCTCTCTCTCTCTCTCTCTCTCTCTCTCTCTCTCTTCCCCCCTCCCCGGTCCTCCCTGTATGGACCAGATCATTGTGATGATATTAGGGATTTTGACCCTAGCTTTCTTGAACCAAACACGTGTTATAAGAGAAGAGCTTTATTGCCTCGGATCCAAGATTCAGGATATTTAAAAAAAAAAAAAGAAACAAGCAACAAAAGTCAGATGTAGTCACCCCCTGAATATACAGTTACCTCTGTTTTGTCGCTCCTTGCCTTTCTC
>CM065725.1:31763802-31768277 GCA_033310375.1 Conus canariensis
TGTGTTGTTGTGTGTGTGTGTTGTGGTTTTTTTTCCCAACAATATCTTTTTTTTTCGGACATTACAAGAGATGAAGAAACAAGCAAAAAAAAAAAAACAAAAAAAACAGACTTTGTCACCACTGAATATATACCGTTATCTTTCATTTGTCTGCCCTTCCCGTTCTCTCTACCTCGCCGACTGAACTTTTTTGTCTCTTGTTTCCCGCCTTAATTCTCTCCTGTCTGCCCCGTCTGTCTGTCTTCTGGGGCTGTCTGTCTGTCTGTCTCTCCTCTCTTCCTCTCCTCTCTCTCTCTCCTCCCCCCTCCCTCTCTCCCCATACTTTCTCCATACCCCCTTCTTAGGGCATGGCCTTTACATGAATAAACCATCTAGTCCGAGTTTTTTCTCTCTCTCTCTCTCTCTCTCTCCTTTCTCTCTCTCTTTTTCTTCCTTTTTCTGTCCCTTCTTCTCCCCCTCTCTCTGTCTTCTGTCTGGTCTGTCCCGTCTTCCCCTCTCTCTCTCTCTCCTCCTCTCTCTCTCCTCTCTTTTCTCTCTCTCTCTTGTTTTCCTGATTTGAGGGCAGAACGTGTTGTACACTTACCTACAGATTGATGGCAACCAAAGGAAATTTTGACGTGACTTCCCTTTCTGAAACCAGACGGGCGTTAAAGCGTGAAGGCCTGTCTTAGCTGGGAACTCCGCTGATTCGGGATATTTTGGATATAAAGAAAACACAGGATCGGTCTGTCCTGTAAGAAACAATAACCTAATCTCTTTTTCTGTGTCCCCTTCCCCGCCCCAAAACGGTTGTTAATGTTTGAATAGCTTTTTCCCTTTCCGCGACTCCATTCAATCAAAAACATTAACCGAAACCCTTTTAATAAGAATTAAGACACCCCCAACACTAACAAATCTTTTTTTTATTAATTTTACGGAAATTTAAAAAACGCACGCAAACCACACACACACACAAAAACACACAGCCCGCGCGCGCGCGCGCGCGCATGCAAGCACACCCACACTCACGCACTCACTCACGCGCAAACCGAGAGAAAGAGACGGTGAGGAGTAGGAGAAAAAAGAGAGACTACTCTGTCTGTCTGCCCTGTCCTCTCTCCCTCCCTCCTCTCCTCTCCCTCTCTCTCTCTCTGTCCCTCTCTCCTCTCTCCTTCCCTCTCTTCTCCTCTCTCCCTCTCTCTCCCTCTCTCTCTCTCTCATGGCCCCGTTCTCTTTTTCCCCCAGCTCCTTTGTTTTTGTCCCCTTTTCCAAAACAGGGTGTACTGGGTCAGTTGATGCAAGTCTGGGAAATAAGTCCCTGCTGCTCAGTTCGAACGGGTTGGGGAAAACGGCCGAGAGAGGATTGGGGGGGGGGGGAGGGGGGAAGGGAGGGGGAGGGGGGGGAGGTTCCCAAAAAAAACAAAACCCCCAAAATTTTGGGGGGGTTTTTTTTTTTTTTTTTTTTTTTTTTTTTTTAATTTTTTGAAAATTTTTTGGGAAAGGGGTTTTTTTTAATTCTTTTTTTTTTTTTTTTCCCCCTTTTTTTTTTTTTTTTTTTTTTTTTTTTTTTTTTTTTTTTTTTTTTTTCCCTTTTTTTTTTCCCCGGGGGGGGGGGAAAAAAGGGGAAAATTTTTTTTTTTTTTTCCCCCCCCCTCTCCCTCCCCCCCTCTCTCTCCCCCCCCCCCCCTTTTTTTTTTTTTTTTCTTTTTTTTTCTTTTTTTTTTTCCCCCCCTTTTTTTTTTTTTTTCCCCCCTTTTTTTTCCCCTCTCCCCCCTTTTTTTTTTTCTCTCTCTCTCTCCTTTTTTTCCTTTTCCCCTTTTTTGGTTTTCCCCCCCCCTTTTTTTTTTTTCTCTCCTCTTTTTTCCCCCCCCCTCTCTCTCCCCCCTTTTTTTTTTTTTCCCCCCCTTTTCCCCCTTTTTTGAAAAAAAAATTTTTTTTTTTTTTTTTTTTTTTTTGGGGGGGGGGGTTTTTTTGGGGGGGTTTTTGTTTAAAAAAAAACCCCTTAGGGCCCCCCCCGGGGGGAAAATTTTAAAAAAATTTTTTTTTTTTGGGGCCCCTTTTTCCCCCCCCCAAAAATTTTTCCTTTCCCCTCGGGTTTTTTCCCCTTTTTTTTAAAATTTTTTTTTCCCCCCCCCCAATTTCCCCTTTTTTTTTTTTGGGAAATTTTTTGGGCCCCCCCCCAAAAAAAACCCCCAAAAAAAAAAAAAAAAAACCCCCCCCCGGGGGGCCCCCCCCCGGGGGCCCCCCCTAAAACCCCCACCACCCCAAAACCCCGGGGGGGGGAAAAAAAAAAAAAACCCCCCCTCTTCCTTTTTTCCCCCCCCCCCCCCCCCACCCCCCCCCACCCACCCCCCCTTTTTTCCCCCCCCCCAAAACCCCCCCCCCCCCCCCCCCCCCCCCCCCCTTTTTTTTTTTTTTTTTTTTTTTTTCCCCCCCCCCTTTTCCCCCCCTTTTTTTTTTTTTTCTTTTTTCCCTTTTTTCTTTTTTTTGGTTTTTTTCCCCTTTTTTTTTTTTTTTTTTTTTCCCCCCCCCTTTTTTTTTTTTTTTTTTTTTTTTTTTCCCCCCCCCCCCTCTTTCCCTTTTCCCCCCCCCCCCCCCCCCCCCCTTTCCCCAAAAATTTTTTTCCCCCCCCTTTTTTTTTTTTCCCCCTTTTTTTTTTTTTCCCCCCTTTTTTTTTTTTTCCCTTTTTTTTCCTTTTTTTTTTTTCCCCCCCTTTTTTTTTTTTTTTTTCCCCCCTTTTTTTTTTCCCTTTTTTCCCCCCCTTTTTTCTTCTTTTCCCCCTTTTTTTTCCCCTTTTTTTTTTCCCTTTTTTTTCTTTCTTTTCCCTTTTTTCCCCTCCTTTTTTCCCCCCCCCCCCTTTTTTTTTTTTCCCTTTTTCTTTTTTTTTTTTTCCCCTTTTTTTTCTTTCCCCCTTTTTCCCCCCCTTTCCCCCCTTTTTCCCCCCCTTTTTTTTTTTTCCTTTTCCCCCTTTCCCCCCCTTTTTTTTTTTCCCTTTTTCCCTTTTTTTTCTTTTCCCCCTTTTCTTTTTTTTTCCCCCCCCCCCCTTTTTTTTTTCTTTTTTCCCCCGTCCCCCTTTTTTTTTTTTTTCCCCCTTTTTTTTCCCTTTTCCTTTTTTTTTCCCCTTTTTTTTTTTTTTTTTTTTTCCCCCCCCTTTTTTTTTCCCTTTTTTTCTTTTTCCCTTTTTTTTTTTTCCCCTTTTTTTTTTTTTCCCCCCCCCCAAAGGGGTTTTTTTGGGGGCCCCCCTTTTTTTTTTTTTTTTTTTGGGGGGGGCCCCTTTTTTTTTCCCCCCCCCCCCCCCCCCCCCCCCCCCCCCCCCCCCCCCCCCCCCCCCCCCCCTCCCCCCCCCCCCCCCCCCCCCCCCCCCCCCCCCCCCCCCTTTTCCCCCCCCTTTTCCCCTTTTTTTTTTCCCCCCCCCCCCCCCCCCCCCCCCCCCCCCTTTCCCCCCCCCCCCCTTTTTTTTTTTTTTTTTCCTTTTTTCCCTTTTTTCCCCCCCCTTTTCTCCTTTTTCCCCCCTCTTTTCCCCTTTTTCCTTTTTTCTTTCTTTTCCCCCCCTTTTTTTTTTTTTTTTTTTTCCCTTTTTTCTTTTTTTTTTTTTTTTTCCCCTTTTTTTTTTTTTTTTTTTTCCCCCTTTTTTTTCTTTTTTCCCCTTTTTTCCCTTTTTTTTTTTCCCCTTTTTTTTTTTTTTTTTTTTTTCCCTTTGGGGGTTTTTTTCTTTTTTTTCCTTTTTTTTTTTTTTCTTTTTTTCCTTTCCCCCCCCCCCTTTTTCCCCCCCTTTTTCCCCCTTCTTTCTCCTTTTTTTTTCCCCCCCTTTCCTTTTTATTTCCCCCTTCTTTTCCTTTTTTCCCCCTTTTTCCCCCCTTTTTTTTTCCCCCCTTTTTCCCCCCCCCCCCCCAAAAACCCCCCCCCCCCCCCCCCCCCCCCTTTTTCCCCCCCCCCCCCCTTTTTTAAAACCCCCATCCCCCCCCCCCCCTTTTTTTCCCCCTTTTTTTTTTTTTTTTCCCCCCTTTTTTTTTTCCCCCCCCCCCTTCCTTTTTTTCCCCCCCTTTTCCCCCCCCCTTTTTTTCCCCCCCCCTTTTTTTTCCCCTTTTTTCCCCTTTTTTTTTTTTTTTTTTTCCCCCCCCCAACCCCCCCCCCCCCCCCTTTTTTTTTTTTTTTTTTTTTTTTTTTTTTTCCCCTTTTTTTTCCCTTTTTCCTTTTTTCCCCTTTTTTTTTTTTCCCTTTTTTTTTTTCCCCCCCCCCCCCCCCCTTTTTTTTTTTTTCCCCCTTTTTCCCCCTCCTTTTTTTTTTTCTTTTTCCTTTTTCCCCTTTTTTTCCCCCTTTTTTTTCTTTTTCTTCCCCCTTTTTCCCTTTTTTCCCTTTCCTTTTTTTTTTTTTCTTTCTCTTTTTTTTTTTTTTTTTTTTTTTCCCCTTTTTTCCCCCCTTTTTTTCCCCCTTTTTTTCTTTCCCTTCCCTTTTTTTTTTTCCTTTTCCCCCCCTTTTTCTTTCCTTTTTTTTCC
>CM065725.1:31778377-31795877 GCA_033310375.1 Conus canariensis
ATATTGTCGTTTCTGTATGTCTACGGTCTGTAGTTAAGTCTGTGTTGTTGCACAACAACCCTAGCAGAATCCTGTCTTTCTTTAGTCAGATATCTAAATCACTGAACGGTGCTGTGTGAAAGACAAGACATGACTAAACTTGGCATAGATACACTTAAGAATTGCAACGTGTTTTTCTACTTTCAATTTTGCATGTGAGTAAGTTGGGGGTGGGGGGCGGGGGGGGGGGGGGGGGGTTCGATGCTCCCGGCATGGAACATATTTACTTATTCTACATTAATTGATAAAAGAAAAAGCGGCAGTTGGATAATTATATCCAAAATATCGACTGACTTAAGTGTTTCAGCGTAACTGAACAACACAGCCGTTTTGTTTAATTCAAATTCTACGAAATGGTTAACGTTTTCGTTCTAACTCTAGCCAGGAGGACTTTGCATATTCACAATTCAAAAAACAAATATTCCGGATATTATGTCTCGCACATCTGCAGAGATTACATCTATTTTCTTTCTCTACATCTACGTAATTTAAATGGCATTGGTGAGAAGATTGTGTGAATCAGTCTGACCTGAAACCGTTACTTTAGTTTCCTTTAATTCCTTGTGTTTGCTTTAAACACATCTGCCAGTTAATGCCTTTAAAAACTTTCTATCCCATCCTAGACAAGACGTAGCGATGTTTTTGCTTTGAAATAAAGGATTATGATGTTTTTGATACTTTTAAGGCTAGGTCGAAAACGCAGAAATTTAGCGTGTGTGTGTGTGTGTGGTGTGCGTGTGCGTGTGTGTGTGTGTGTGTGTGTGTGTGTGTGACCTGGGGCACTGAAACGGAATCCCTTCTAGAATTACGGGGAGGGGTGGGGGAGGAAATCTATGGGGGACGGAAATATGGGTTAGAACCCGTGTCGGAGAATCTGTCGAAGAAGAGCGGTCATCGGGAGAAGAATGTGGTGCCCTCTGTTTTGAGGAAGTGAGGGAACCGGTGATTGCAGTTATGGATGGAACCTTTCCATCTCTCGTCCTGACAGTTGGGCAGCAGTCACATTTCTGAGAGTGTTCATCAAAGGAAAAGAAACGGATGTGTCAGTTTTTGAGCAATTTTCGGCGGAGATTTCAGAGCACTAGAAACACCAGATGAGGATTAATGGGAATAAAATAGGCACTTCACGCACGCACACACACACACACACACACACACACACACACACACACACACACACACACACACACTCCCTCCCTCCCTCTCTCTCTCTCTCTGTCTCTGTCTCTCTCTCTCCTCTCTCTCTCTCTCTCTCTCTCTCTCTGCCTGTCTCTCTCTCTGTCTCTCTGCCTGCCTGTCTGTCTGTCTGTGTGTGTGTGTGTGTGTGTGTGTGTGCGTGTGTGTGTGGTGTGTGTGTGTGTGTGTGTGTGTGTGTGGTGTGTGTGTGTGTCCTCTCCAACCGATACTCTGTCTTTCAAAATTTCCATCAGATGTAATTCAATGTTTGAAAATGACTATTTTAGTATCGTTGCATATTGCTTATTGCTTTATTTGTTATTTAACAGAATCAGAAACATGAGGCTTATCCCTGATCTGTAGGAATGCGAGAGGAGAGAGTATACTGCCATTTTGATATGTGCAGAATTATTGTCGAGTCGCTTTGTTCATTCTGATGCGAGTCTAGATCTTTTTTTTTTCCTTTTTTTGTTGTTGTCCGGAACAAAACTTATGGTGGGTTTTGCTGTCCGATGTCCACACTGGTGTACAAGCAATAGGGTTGAATCAAATACATCCTAAATCTTAATGTTTGTATGTGTGTTAGATAACTTTTTTCCCGTCAAATGATTTTTGGCTCTTAGTGTATCAATGTATGTGTATGCACATTGTTTTCTTCAAAAAGAGACGTCGTGAAAGCCCAGATGTATCTTAGAAAAGTGGGCTGGGCTTGAAGGAGTTAAGAAGAAGAAGAAGGAGGAGGAGGTGGAGGAGGAGGAGGAGGAAGAAGAAGGAGGTGGAGGAGGAGAGGAAGAAGAAGAAGGAGGAGGAGGAGGAGGTGGAGGTGGAGGAGGAGGAGGAGGAGGAGGACATCATTAGAGCAGAAGCTACATCGGCAGCGACACCTCATTTCACTACCGGGGGAAAATGTGTGTACAGCACAGTCGTCTCCCTTCCCAAGTCGCAGACGCCAAGTCATTTCACCTGACTTCTTGCCCAATCTGTCATGTCCTCAGACGCGGGGAGAAAGAAAAAAAAATCATTTATATACGATCTCTTATCGCAGCTGTAATGCCCATTGATCCCGTCTGGTCACCTTACCTCGGGATCTATTGAGTTTGAAGCAGATGTTTTAATGGCCATTTTTCTCCCCGTCTTGGGGCCCAGACTGGCGTGGGGGGGGGGGGGGGGGGGAGATAGGGGAGGGGATGGGGGAAACGGGGAGGGAGGGGGGGGGGCATCCAAAAAAAAAAAAAATCTGTTCAGCACGCGCGAGTACTGGGAAATCTAATCGTACAGTCGTGACGTTTGTCCCCAAGGAAGACGAATGGAGATTGTCACATTCAAACGAGCGGTTTGAGAGGTGCTTTAGGCTGGGACGAAGTTGGCAGAACCTTGTTTACGATGTTGCAGGCCAACTCTTGCAGAACTTCTTCGAGGAACTTTTTTTTTTCTTGGGTCCCAAAGACTGTATTGGGTTGTTTTTTTTTCTCGCATTTGCTTTTTTGTAGGGTGGGGGGTGGGGTGGGGAGCGGTAGATATATTTGGTTGAGTTGTGGGGGAAGGCCAGACACGGGAGTTAATAAAAAAAAAAGGGGGGGGGGGAGGATGGATGAAATGCAAAGCCAAAAGAAGATGGCAAGCCGTTCAGATGTGTCAATCAGAAAAGAAAGGTGGTAGGTTGGGTCTGCGTTCCTGATTTTTTCGACTTTCAGTATTTGGCAGTAGATCAAGCCTTTTTGTGTTACTCTTTTCCTGGGTTTTTTTTGGTTTTTTTTTCCTTTTTTTCCCCCCATAAAAACATGCACACAGAAATAAATTTCAAGCTGTGATCTTCACCGAAGCTTGCTAGTTTGCTGTTGCTATCGTTGCTATTGACACCGGGAAAAAAAAAAAAAAACTGCCACAAGCGAAAATGATGAAATGTCCACAAGGAGAGAAACAGTAAATATGTATCTAAATATGAGATATGTTGATAACTACAGAAATTAAGGGTAAGGTCTAGCAAACCGTTCAACACTGTCCCAACACATCTGAAAACTTTGGACAACACAAAGCGACTTCATTGTTGATGACGCAAAAAAAAAAGAAAAAAAAAAAAAAGAAAAAACCTCTGTTCTAATTAAATGGGTACAAATCAGACCTGATGCGAAAATAGCACGTCACTCACGATGATATCAGCGATGACAGAACACGTTTCACATTTACCCCCATCCTACCTACACTCCACTTCTTCCTTCCCCTCCGTCTCTTATACTCCCTCCCCCCCCCCCCCCCCCCCCCCCCCATAACTCCGCCACAATTCGCTTCCTCGGGATTCAGAATTTGGATTTCTTGTAGAGCGAAAGTGAGTGACTGCAAAACCAAAGCCCGCTGTGGGTGTTTCATGTGCAGACCATGTGACTGAAGTCTGCTCCCTCCGTCTATTTAACTACCAGGCGTAAATTATGGACGTTCAAACACCTCTGTCCTCTGACGGCAAAAATTGGTTTCATATAACAACACTGACACCCACAAAAAAAAAAAAAAAAAAAAACAATAATACAAAAGCAAAACTAACTTCTGGCTGTGGGATGCAAATCCTGCGCGCTATCACCACTCCCTGCAGACGAAAATTATACTACAGCGTTGAAAGGTTTCCGTAAAGTATGTCGTCATTTTTGTGCAGCACCTGCACGCCTTACACATTGCTGTTCCTGGTGGGTGTTGACCCCACAGTCAACACTGTCAGAAAATCATAACCCAGGCAGACAGACACACAGCCGGTGTGGAAAATGGTCCTTTGTTCCAAAGTGTTAAATCCGCGTTCGGGATACTAGCGATGTATGTACACATCTTGTTTGCAGGTTTGGATGGTTGTATGCAGGTGTGGATGGTGACACAAAGCAGGCGTTTGTGTGATCATGTACGTGCGTGGGTGATGATTGTATGCAAAAGTCGCAGTGATTGTGTGCATGCGTTTGTTGAAGTGCAGGTTTGAATGATGGTTGTATCCGGACCTGTTTGAAAACTGCACGCAGGGGTGGGTGGTGATAGTATGCGGGTGGTTGTGATTGTATGCAGTTGTGGGTGGTGATTGTATGCAGGTGTGAACGCTGATTGTACGAATATGCAGGTGTGGGTGGTGTCTGTATGTAGGCGTGAGTAGCGATCGTATGCAGGTGTTAGTAGCGATTGTATGCAGGTGTTGGCAGTGACTGTATGCAGGGATGAGCGGTGTTGCGTGCAGGTGTTGGTAGTGATTGTATGCAGGTGTTGGTAGTGGTTGTATGCAGGTGTTGGTAGTATTTGTATGCAGGTGTTCGTATTGATTGTATGCAGGTGTTGGTAGTGGTTGTATGCAGGTGTTGGTAGTATTTGTATGCAGGTGTTGGTAGTGGTTGTATGCAGGTGTTGGTAGTATTTGTATGCAGGTGTTGGTATTGATTGTATACAGGTGTTATAGTGATTGTATGCAGGGGTGAGTGGTGATTGTATGCAGGTGTTGATAGTGATTGTATGCAGGTGTTGTAGTGATTGTATGCAGGTGTTGGTAGTGATTGTATGCAGGAATGAGTGGTGGTTGTGTGCAGGTGTTGGTAATGATTGTATGTAAGTGTTGGTAGTGATTTTATGCAGGTGTTGGTAGTGATTGTATGCAGGTGTTGATAGTGATTTTATGCAGATGTTGGTAGTGATTGTATGCAGGGGTGAGTAGTGGTTGTGTGCAGGTGTTGGTAGTGATTGTATGCAGGTGTTGTAGTGATTGTATGCAGGTGTTGTGGTGATTGTATGCAGGTGTTGTAGTGATTGTATGCAGGTGTTGGTAGTGATTGTATGCAGGGATGAGTGGTTGTTGTGTGCAGGTGTTGTGGTGAGTGTATGTAGGTGATGGTCGTGATTGTATGCAGGTGTTGGTAGTGATTTTATGCAGGGATGAGTAGTGGTTGTGTGCAGGTGTTAGTAGTGATTGCATACAGGTGTTGGTGGTGATTGTATGCAGGTGTTGTAGTGATTGTATGCAGGTGTTGGTAGTGATTGTATGCAGGTGTTGTAGTGATTGTATGCAGGTGTTGTAGTGATTTTATGCAGGTGTTGGTAGTGTTTGTATGCAGGTGTTGTGGTGATTGTATACAGGTGTTGTAGTGATTGTATGCAGGTGTTGGTAGTGATTGTATGCAGGTGTTGTAGTGATTGTATGCAGGTGTTGGTAGTGATTGTATGCAGGTGTTGTAGTGATTGTATGCAGGTGTTGTAGTGATTGTATGCAGGTGTTGTTATTGTATGCAGGTGTTGTAGTAATTGTATGCAGGTGTTGGTAGTGATTGTATGCAGGTGTTGGTAGTGATTGTATGCAGGTGTTGTAGTGATTGTATGCAGGTATTGGTAATAATTGTATGCAGGGATGAGTGGTGGTTGTGTGCAGGCGTGAGCGAAGATTGTGCGCAGGTGTGGGTGGTGTCCCTATGTGAGCATGGGTTGTGACTGAACGCAGGCATGGATGGTGATCGTATGCAGATGCAAGTGATGTTTGTATGCAGGCGTGGGTGGTGGCTATATGGCGAAGTTGGGGTGTTGCTGATTGCATGCCTACGTTGTGAGGTCACAATCCGCCCTCTCCCCCCTCCAGTTGAGAAATTGAAGGACAAAAATGACTGACACGCAGTCACAATGAAATCAACTATTCCGCAGGCTGTCGTCGTTCGTAGTTTCCCACAGCACAACGATCGATAGGTATTTCCTTACTGAATGAGAGACAGTGTGTCCCTGCGCACTGTCGTCACACAGTTTAGCAGGCTTGGTGAAGAGTATATGGACTGGCTTTCCTGCGCGCTATGCCATCACGGCTTTGCTGATATAGTGTTGCGTATGTGACCTAATCCACATGATGAAGCGGAGAGAGAGAGAGAGAGAGAGAGAGAGAGAGAGAGAGAGAGAGAGAAGATGGATGGGGGATTTCGAACTCAAAAGACTCCATGAACTGACTTACCAGTTTGACGTCTCACTTCACACACAGATCAGTGCCAACCACTACAACAGTTTATAACAGGTGCAACACAACACTATGTTTTACTGAAGGCTGCATCAGTACTACAGCACACGATATCTGATAATAATTATTATCTTCTGTGTGGTGCTAGGATAATGTAACGAAGTTATTTCAACTCATATCCCCCTGTTTATACTGCATCCTCGTCTTCAGATAGTACACTGAAGGGATGTCCCGGCAGACTAGCTCAGCAGCGATTGGTAAATGCAAGGTGTGTCATTAATGTACTGGTCAAGTATCACCACGGTTCCCTGTCTCGGTCGTACGCAGAAGGGCAGAAGTGTCCATTCTAGAAATTTTTTTTACCACGTGAACTGGGCTGAAGTTGAGTATCCTTTGGAAGGAGGAAGCGAGTAAGGAAGAGGAGGGCTGGGTGGGTTATGGAGCTTTGCTGTGATAGCCAACCCAAGTGAACATCACTCCTTTTTGACTGGACTTCATACAGCGACACACACACACACACACACACACACACACGTTATCATCGGTGTGCCCATGGAGCACGCTCTGAGCGATGATACCATGCGCTTAGGCCTGTGTCTGAGAGTCCACTAACAGCATTCCGCAATAATCGTGCTGCTTGGTGTTTCCTATGGTTTAGTAAGGAAGAATTTCGAAGGGTTTTGCACGCAATGTCGTTTTTTATTACACGACGTTGGGTAGATTTGCGAAGCATTCCACCTGTAATGAGGCAAAGGACCAGTGTTGATTTTCAACAGTTTCACATAAAAATTCGCCACAGAAAGGACGTGAATATTTCAACTTGGGGAAAACTAACCGACCACAGTACTTGAGGGATTTTTAGGCTCGGTGTGTTTCTGTGAATCGTCTTGCTGTTCCCTTATCAAATCACTAGTCAGACGTGTTGACAAAGTCCAAGAAAATCATGTCATTTGACTTATTTCTGGGTCAGTTCAGCCGACAAACGTTAACTACCGTGCACGTGCAAAAGGTGTCCAACGTTAGCACTGTTCACACTGTTCAGGATAACACTGCTTCAGGTGGGTTGACTGTTCAGATGTCCAAACAATACTGCGGTTGATCACTGATCTGTTGAGTGTGAGAGGACAGCTTGTTTGCTCGTGCGCAGAAGTGCTCTGGCGTCGCTTCGTTCGTTCCATCGTAGAGTTTTCACTTTATATTTAATTTTTCTCCTAACACAGTGAAAATCTGGTTTTACTGCCGTATATCTGCACTGCAGAATTAGTATCATTACAAATCGTGGGATCGAATCAAGTGCATGCTTATTCGTAATGTTGGTAGTTGTGTTAAATAACTGTTGTTGTTGTTGTAAAATGATTGTTGTATATTAGAGCAAGACATGTGTACCTATGTTGTTTTCTTCGAAGAGGAAGCAGTTTCTGTTCTTGTTGCATTGTGGCAGCCTGGAAGTACTCATGAACAGTCGGCTGAGCTTGAAGGGAATGTTTATTCAAACAAACAAACAAAACAAAACAAAACAAGAGTGAACTCTAACTAGACATTAGCACCTTGTTATTTAACGGGGAATTTTTTTTCGTATAGCACAACCGTCACAATTTGTCCCTAATCGAAGATTCAAAAGTACTTTCACCTGACAATTTGCCAAACTTGTCATTACTCAGACGACGGAGAGAAGAAAAAAAAAAAAAAACGAACTGCTATCAAAGCTGTAATGCTCATTGGTTCTGTCTGCTCGCCTTACTTCGGGATCCATCAGCTTGAAGCAGGTGTATTAACGGCTTTTTTGTTGGTGGTGGTTTTTGCTGTTGTTGATGTATGTTTGTTTTGGGTGTGTGGGGTGGTTTGCTTGGTGTGTGGGGGGTTGTTTGTTTTTTGGTGTGTGTATGGGGGGGGGAGGGGGGGTTGTTTGTGTGTTTTTTTGGTGTGTGGGGGGTTGTCGGTTTGTGGGGGGTGGGGGGGGGGGGGGGGCGGGGGTGAGGATTGTTTGTGTGTGTGTGTGTGTGTGTGTGTGTGTGTGGCTGTGTGTGTGTGGTTTGTTTGTGTGTGTTTTTGGTGTGTGGGAGATTGTTTGTTTTTGTTGTGTTTTTGCTGGTCTTTCAGCCCAGACTGGCATGAAGAAAAAGGATGTGGGGGAGGGGTAGGTAGAGGGGGAAGTACGGGAGTGGGGTTGGTGGCGGTGGGGGGAAGCGGGGTCAGCAGAAACGGTCTGTCTAGGCCTGCCTGACTACTAGGAAATGTAATCGTTCAGTCGTGACGTGTGTCCTGAAGAAAGCACGGATGGGGAATCGTCGCATCCAGATGAGCGGTTTGACTTTTGAGAGGCGCTGAATTTAGGCAGAAACGAAGTCGGGAGAACCTTGTTTGCAATGTTTTCCGTCCCTCTCTCTGCCGAACTACTTTTTAAAGAGTTTTTTTTTTTTTTTTTTTTTTTTTTTTTTTTTTTTTTTTGGGGGGGGGGGGTTCCTCCTGGATCCCAAATACGGTATTAGAATATTTTTGGCCCATGTTTGAGATATTACTTAAGTCGTTATAGTTCGGTGGGTAGTGGGGTTGCTATAACACAAGGGTGGATGCAGAATGGTGTGTTATCGTTGTGTAGAGATGGCGGAGTGACGTAGAGCCTAAACCAAAATGAGCACAGTGCTCTAGCCTGAAAAATGAAGACTGAAGTTTGGGTCTGCTTTTTTTTTTTTTCAAGTTTTAACATTTGGCAAAACACTAAAAGGTTGTGACCGTTTTTTTTTTTTTTTTTTTTTTGTCCTTTTTTTCAACTTCTCTGATGTTGTTGTTTTTCCCTGATAAACTTGCAACCATTAGTAATACAATTCATGCTGTGGTCCTCACCGGAGCTTCTTGTTAGGGACGTAAGAACAGCTGTTTCGTTCTGTCTTCATAAAAAAAGGTTAACGATGAACATTGCACCGTTTCGTTGAAACCTCAGACATATGTATCATTCACGATCATACCCGTCCCATAAATTTCACCGTTGAACCATTCAGCAAGATTTCACATGTTTATTTTACTCATAATATTACAACTGTTGCCACAACAAAGGTTTGTTCTGTTATTTCTAATACCGTTGCTGCTGCTTTGCAACTTACGTTAAAACAATTGCCACAGATAAAAAAAGAAGCAGGTTTCCATATCAGGAGGAAGTGTAAGTCTTGCTGAATGCAAAACAAGGGTTATACTTGTATACATACCTATTGCTAACTTTGAAAATAAGAAGAAAGACCTGGCAAACAGTTTAAAACGATTTCATCCAGCCCCAACATGTCTGCAAACTTTGAATAACACACAACGCATTTGTTGATGACGCAAAGCAACAAAATATAGTCTAATGTACGTACTAAAATAACGTCACTTACAACGTCATGATCGATGACGCAGCATGTTAGTCTCGGCCCATATCACTACCTTCCCGCTCTCTCCAACCCTCCCTCCCCTCTTCACCCTCTTTCGTACTTTCTCCCCCCCCCCCCCCCCTCCACCACCTCCGTCTGCCTTCCCTAGACTACTGAAATTGGATTTCGTGTAGAACAAAAATAAATGACAGGAAAAAAAAAAAAAAGGGGGGGGGGGGGGAGGGGCAAGAATAACGCTTGTGGGTGTTTTATGTGGAGAGTATGTAATGGAAGTCTGCCCCCTCCCTCTATTTAACGACCAGGCGTAAATTATGGACGTTTAGGAGACAGTGTGAGCTCATTTCGCTTGTCTCCCCTTACACCAGACACTGGTTTCATAAAACAACACTGCCAACCACAGCAAAACCAACATGTTTCAAAGGGAAACAAAACAAAACTTTAGCAGTGGGACGCAAATCCAGCGCGCTATCTCCTTTCCCTGCACACGAAAATTATGCTGCAGGTTTCCTTAAAGCATGTTGTCATTTTTTTTTACAGCACCTGTATGCGTGATGTCTTGCCATTCGAGGCGGGCGTTCGTCCAACAATTAACACTGTGAAAAATCTTAACCGTGTCAGACACACGGAGAAAGTCAGGGACTGAACGTGGTTCCTTCCTCCGCCGTGTTATGTCCGCGCGCAGGATATTAGTGGTATGTTTGCTCATGTTCTGTATGCAGATGCGGATCTGACTGTATGAAAATATAGACAGTCGTTGTAAGCACGCGTGGGTGGTGATTGTATGCAGGCATGAGGGATGGTGTGCAGATATGGATAGTACCTGTAAGTGTGGATGGTGATTGTGTGCAATTTGTGTGGTGATTATACGTAGTCGGGGGGAGAGGTGGTAGTGTAAGTGGTTGGTGATTATATACAGGTTTGGATGGTCACTGTATTCAGGTGTGTGACGTTACCTGTGCAAGTCGTGTGTGGTGTCCACGGATGTTCGGTGATGATTTTGGTGATTGCCGTTTTAGGTGATTATATGCAAACGTGCATAGTGGTTGTATGCAAAAGGTATGTTGTGACTGCATGCAGGTTGGTGTAGTGGTTGTATGCCGAACTGGATGGTAATCTTATGTAGAAGTGGGCGGTGATCGATGCAGGTTTAGGTAGTGACTGTATGCAAGTCTGTCTGGTGAGTGTCTGAAGGTGTGGATGGTGACTGCATGCAGACATATGGGTAATAGTATGCAGGCATTTGTGGTCATCGTATCATGACCACGCGCTTGTGTGATGATTGTATGAAGGCGTGGGTGTGTGTATGTGTGATTGTATGCAGGCGTGGGTGGTGATTTTGTACAAGCGTGGGTGGTGATTGTATGCAGGCGTGGGTGGTGATTTTATACAAGGCATGTGTGGTTACTGCATATCGGCGTTAGCGGTGATTTCATACGGGCGTGGATGGTGATTTCATACAAGCGTGGGTGGTGATTTCATACAAACGTGGGTGGTGATTTTATACAAGTGTGGAAGGGGGCCGAAAGCGGGCCTGTGTGGTGATTGCATGAAGGCGTGTGTTGTGATTGTATACAGCCTTGTATACATGTGTGTGTTGTGGTTGTGAACATGCGTATTGTTTTATTGTTTGCTGGTGTGGGTGGTGAGTGTGTGGTAATTATATGCAGGCGTTTGTGGTGATTGTATGCAAGCACATGTGGTAACTGTATACAGGTGTTAGTGGTGATTTATACAGGCGTGGACGGTGGTTGTATGCGGATGGTGTGGTCATTGTATGTGGGCCCATGTGGTAATTTTCTACAAGCGTGGGTGGTGATTGCAGGTGCCTGTTGTAATTGTGTTAAGGCATAGACGGTGATTGAATGCAGGTCTGTGTTGTGATTGTATGCTGATGATTTTAACTGTATGCAGGCTTGCGTGTTGGTTGTACACAGACGGGTGCTGTGGTTGTATACTGGCGTGTACGGTGCTTGTATGCTGCTGTGTGCCGTGTTTGTATGCAGGCGTTTGTGGTGGTTGTTTGCAGGCGTATAGGGTGATTGTGCGCAGGCATATGCGGTGAATGCGTATGTATTCAGGCGTGTGTGGTGGTTGTGTCCAGGCGTATGTGGTGATTGCATCCAGGCGTATGTGGTGAGCGTGAATATGTGAGTCATGTGCGGTGGCTGCATGCAGGTGCGGATGGTGATTGTACGCAGGGATGGGGGTGATGGTTCTGTGCATGCTCGGGTGCCGATTGCATGCATGCGGGAGTAAGCGCTGCTGGTTGTATGCCACAGTGTGTGATGAAAACCCTCCCCCCCCCCTCCCCTCCCCTTCTTCCCCCCCCTCTCCTCCCCCCTCTTCCCCCCCCCCCCCCCCCCCCCACCTGTGAAATTACCGGACAAGAGTGGCCGACATCCACGCCACGGTGAAAGTTGTAGCACAGCTAGCTGTTGTCGCCGTCGTTCCGGAGTTTCCCGCTGGGCACCGATCGATCAGCGTGTGTTTGATGACTGATGGACACGGGTGTCCGTCTCCCTGCGCACTGTGGCTCAGGGCGCAGCAGACCCGATGAAGCGTTTATGGACTAGCTCGCACGCGTTGCGCCTTTTTGATGAAACTGAGAGAGGAGAGAGAGAGAGAGAGAGAGAGAGAGAGAGAGAGAGACAGAGACAGAGAGAGACAGAGACAGAGAGACAGACAGACAGAGAGGTAGAGGCATCACATGGAACGTCAATAATTATTGCTTATCTAGGAATTGCACATTACAGTTACACAGAGAGAGACAGAGAGAGAGAGAGAGAGAGAGAGAGAGAGAGAGAGAGAGAGAGAGAGAGAGAGAGAGAGACTCAACTACTCAACTCAACTCAACTCAACTCAAATAGTTTAGTTGCAAAAGGCCACCGACTTATCTGCAATGAAGTCAAAGTAGAACACACACGCGCTCGGCGCATATACTGAAAATTATGAAAGATAATATTTGCATAACAAAAATTATGTTCTTCCTGAAATTAGAGAGAGAGAGAGAGAGAGAGAGAGAGAGAGAGAGAGAGAAAGAGAGAGAGAGAGATGTTAAGCGGTTTTTTACGAGAGAGAAGAGAGAGAGAGAGAGTGTGTTGTGTGTGTGTGTGTGAGAGAGAGAGAGAGAGAGAGAGAGAGAGAGAGAGAGAGACAGAGAAGAGACAGAGACAGAGACGGAGACAGAGAGAAATGTTAAGCGTTTTTTTACGAGTGTGTGTGCGCGCGCGCGGGCGTCGTGCTGTGGTGTGTGTGTGTGTGTGTGTGTGTGTGTGTGTGTGTGTGTGTGTGTGTGAGTGAGAGAGAGAGAGAGATAGAGAGAGAGAGAGAAAACTTTAAGCGTTTTTTTTTTTTTTTTACGAGCGTGCATTTGTGTGTTTGTGTGTGTGTGTGTGTGTGTGTGTGTGTGTGTGTGTGTGTGTGTGTGTGTGTGTGTGTGTGTGTGTGAGTGGGGGTTATGGGTAGGGGAATAAGGTGAGTTTTATTTAGAGTGAATTGTTGAGCGTCGTTGGACTTGCAGTTAGGTTTGATGGCAAAGATTCACTATCATAAATAACATTTGAGTTAGTCCTCATCAGCTTTTCTTTGTCCTCTGTGCATTGACAACGGTTACTGTGTAAACAGAGGGGATGGACTTACAGTTGGGTTTGATGGCAAAGATTCACTGTCATAAATAACATTTGAGTTTGTCCTCATCAGCTTTTTTTGTCCTCTGTGCATTGACAACGGTTACTGGGTAAACAGAGGGGATGTGGTGTGTCGCTGTCCATACCCAAGAGTGAAAGAAGCAAAAATGACCACAGTAAATCATTGAACATTGTGGGGAATTTGAATCATCTGTGTCTCGGCCCCGTGCTGACTGTAACCCTGTCCCTAAACTAGACTAGTACACGAAGAAAGCCAGAGGCTTTGTATCAAACGTTGAAACATTCAAGTCAGCATGCGACTGTCCACCTGTAAACACCACACAGACATTGCATGGTGAGCATGACCTAGTCTTTGTTTTTTTTAAAGGGAAGAAAAAAAAAAAGACGGTGGGGGGGGGGGGGTATAGGAGAATGGAGGCCCCACTTATTGAAAAAATAAAAAACAAAAGAAGAAGAAGAGAAGAAGAGGAAGAAGAAGAAGAAGAAAAGAAAAAGTGGAAAAGTTTGAGGTTGGAGGACAAAAAAAAACAACCTTAACTAGCCCACACCCCAATCCTAACCTAAAAGTACTTTTATCCAACCTTTAAAGTCTTTGTGTTGATTTCGCTTTTGTTTTCTGTTGCCCTCTGATAAGATCACTCCCACAGAGCTCGCTCCGTCTCTTCTGAACACAGACACACCTAGGTCTGTGCCTTCTGTAGCATCGACAGTCCCCAGGGAGCAGTCAGCATCCAGTCGTTAGCAGGCAACCCACCGGAGGACAAGCTGCACTGCTCCCTAGTCACTGTGATGTGGAGTGGGGCCTGGTCTGATTCAACATACACGGGACGCCAACCATTAAGCTTCTGGCTAACAACACCGGGGAAAAGAGAAAGGAAATATTCATAGCTTCAGGAAGTGAATTATACGTACGGACAATGATTTCTTGCTTCCATATTGAAGCAGAGGCGCATAACTCAAAACTCATGCCTTTTTCGGTGCCTTTTCACCTACGGTAAGCTTAGGTAATGTTGTTTATGGTCCAGCCGATTGCAAAGGGCCATATCAGGGCTGTCACCGCGTTGAAGTCAACTCAAAGTCATTTTTAACAGAAATTCACATTCCCCTTTCAAATATATCTTCGAAAAAAAACATCAGAAATTTTGTTTCAAGTCATTCATCTTAGATCAGATGTAAAATGTTAATCTCTTACAGAAATTCAAAGATCACATCAGGAAGGACGTCTCTGAACAAGGATTTTGCGGAGTTTGCTGCAAAAATCCATGTTTATGTCTGACATCATGCAAATCCCAACACTCTAAAAGAATTTGTTTCACTGTGAGTGGTTCGTGATATAGAATGCACCACGCCGTTCACGTACCGCACATAAGACAAGACGCACACGATGTGAACAAGGAAACGTCCCCTTGAACATGTGCAAACCTTCAGGGATACCAGCTACACCGATGTCATCGGGGTGTGTGTGTGTGTGTGTGTGTGTGTGTGTGTGTGTGTGTGTGTGTGTGTGTGTGTGTGTGTGCGTCTGTGTGTGTGGTAATGTTTGAAACCGAAAGTGACATTACGTTTGAGTAAACATTGATTTATGTTTGCATATTTCGCCCCTCTGGAACGGTCTGCGGGTTCTTGTCAAACGTTTCCTTGCTTTGTATGTCTGTTCTCTTCGTGTGTGCTTGGTGAATTTGAGCAACATAAACGACACTGGTTTTAATGCACTGTTCGATATCTCTCCTAAAGGGCGAGGATTTCTCTGGCGACTTTTATTACTTCCCTTGTGGCATCTTCTATGACATTTTCTGTGGAAGGTGGTCCTGTCCACTGACGACGATTTTGATCACAATTTCATAGTGCTTTAATAGGTCATTCCTTGACCCCGTTTAAGCAATGGAACGAGTGTAATAAATTGGATAGACGGTCTGTCTGTCTGTCTGTCTGTCTGTTCATGATGAGTTCTCTATACCACATCATGTCGTGGAGAATTAACAGTGTTTTTTTTTTCTTTCTTGTTTCAGCCATATCGGCTGTGGACGAGCAGCAGTCCCAGCCCCGCAACATCCGCCTGGACTCCTTCATCCCCATGGGGTCCAGAAGCAGCGAGGCCTTCTCCGACCAGGGGCCTGGCTTCGTCGGCGTGGGCCACTGCCGCTTCAAGCTGCCGCGATGCTGCAAACGTCTGAGGTTCTCCGACACCATGGAGTCGTACAGTGAGTGTGGATGACGGTTTCGCCTAATGTACCTAACCTACTCTCACGATTCACCTGATCCTTTGTTGCTGTGCATTAGTGAGTGAGAAGTCCGATCTATCTGTCCTCCAATCAGAGGAAGTTACTGCTCGTGGTCCACAATTCCTTTCATCAGCCAGGCCCGAGAGACACAGAGACTTGTAGTGTCTGAAAATTTGAACAACACATTTAGATATCTTTCCATAAAGTGGGTGGAAGTCGACTGTGTGGTTCCAGTCTTCTAGCGTGAGCCCATGTCACACTCTACTGTGGGCAGAAATGTGGTTCCAGTCTTCTCGCGTGAGCCCATGTCACACTCTACTGTGGGCAGAAATGTGGTTCCAGTCTTCTCGCGTGAGCCCATGTCACACTCTACTGTGGGCAGAAATGGACAGGGCCGAAAAATCCCATGAATGAATACTTCTGGTAGGACTGGAACTCACGAACTCCCGGACCCCAAGTCCTCGACTTTAACTACTGCACCAACCACGGTGGCTGGTCGTGACCTATATGTCTTTTCTACAGGCAAGCTGCTCATGGCTAGCATGTTTTCGTAGGTAGTGATCCTTTATACATTCTGGGCAAGCTGTAAAGACGTATACTTGTTTCCGTGAGTAACCTGCCTTCTTTCCTAGCTAGCGTTGGTGTGATCTTCCTTTTTTTTCATAGGTATTATTTATTCCCCTCCCGCTAACTGTACTATGGGTGGCTGTTTTCGGGTTAGCTCAGGCCAGCGGTCTTGTTTATTGTCTCTTCATCATAGATGACGAAGGTGTTACCAGACAACAAACAATTCTGCTCCAAATAGGTAGTTTTTCACATGCACGCGTACAAGACGGGTCACACACACAACCAAACTTTGCAAGTTGGGGGTCTTCATGACAATCAAGTTACCTCAATTTTTATAACAGCAGCTGCGATATCAGTAATGTATGAATCTTACATGGTGAGGTTTCCTCTCTCTCTCTCTCTCTCTCTCTCTCTCTCTCTCTCTCTCTCTCTCTCTCTCCTCTCTCTCCTCTCTCTCTCTCTCTCTCTCTCTCTCTTTGTGCTCAATATTAAGGTCGTTTTCCTTGTAAAGCTCTGTCAGTATAGGACAATCTGATAACAGAAGATGCTCCGAAATAAGTCCCTGCAGATTTGAAGAGAAAATGATTATGTTTCATCTTACTTTTCTCATGATGACAGCTAGGTAGCGTGGATAGGTTAACATTATGCCTATAATCTGATCTTTATGTACATGTGGTGCGACTTTCCACAAGAAAGTTCTCGTTTTCTCTGTACATATAATTTCCAGATCTTAAAGTGTGCCAGGTCGTGTCTTTCTCCTTTCTAGGCAAGTGTGTATGGTGGTCTTGAAATGTTACGAGGTCTAGTCTTTCGCCTTTCCACGCAGGTTATATATGATGTGGATGCATATATAGTTTACATGGTCTTTCCCCTTTCCAAGTAAGTTGTCCGTGATGTGGCGATTTACATATGTTACATTGTCGTTTTCTTTTCCAGGTAAGTTGTACATCATATGGCTGTTTAATATGTTACGTGGCTTTTGTCTTTTCCAGGTACGTTGTATATGATATGATTGCTTACATTTGTTATGTGTTCTTCTCCTTTCCAGGCACGTTGTACATGATGTGGTGTTGCAGCTTTGTCTTCTGTCACGTGTACATGATGGTGGTTTGCAGCCTTTGTCTTTTCTTGTCACGTTGTACATGATGGTGTATGTTTACATGTTTTACGTAGTCTTTCTTTGTTTTTCCAGACTAGTTGTGCATAATATGGCCGTTTACATATGCTATCTTTCTTTGTCCTCTCCAGGCAAGTTACACGTGATGTAGCTGGATGTTTATGTATGCTACGTGTCTTTGTCCTTTCTTGGCAAGATGTACATGATGATTGTTCAATATGTTACGTGTCTTTGCAAAATGTACACGACGTGGCTGTTTACACATGTTATGTGTTGTTGTCCTTTCTATGAAAAATTTACATAATGTGGATGTTTACGTGTGTTAGAGTCTTTGTTCTTTCCTGGAAAGTTATGCGTAATGTGATTGTTTAAATATACGTTGCATGTCTTTCTTCTCTTCAGGCAAGGTCTATATG
>CM065725.1:31800877-31808377 GCA_033310375.1 Conus canariensis
CACCCCCCCCCCCCCTTCACTATTTCCTCTCCCATGATCCCCTCCTGGGTGGCCCCGTTTCCGTCCGGCGGCCATTTTGAACGTGAAGCGAACAGGAGAGATAAGTGGTTTCTCGTTCTGTGTATAAGTTATTTGTTTTCGCCTGAAGAAGGCTCAAGAGGATCGAAATGCATTGTATCTAGTCCTGTACTTACTTTGTCTGTGTCCTTGGCGGTAACTAACCCCCTCTCTTTCTAAATTTCGCTTCATTTTCCGCCCTCAGTCACTCCGTTTTGAAACTTTCTTTTTCTGTTTTACGGAGAGAACAAAACCTTGTTTATAATTTTCTGTTAACGGAGAGGACGATGCTTTATTTACTATTTTCTGTTTACAGGGCGAAAGATACCTCTCTATGTATTTTTTTCTGTTTACGGAGAGAAAATTTCTTTCGTGTGTTTTTTTTTTTTTTTTTTTTTTTTAATTATTTTCTGTTTATAGAGAGAATGTTATTTTCTGTTCACAGGGAGAACAATAGTCCTGCTATTTTTCTGTTTACGGAGGGAGAGAGACTTCATTATTTTCTGTTTAAAGAGAAATCGATGCTATTTTTCATTTTTATCCTGTTTACGGAGAGAAGATGATCTCATCGTTTTTTCTCTTTACAGAGGAAGAGATACGCTCTTTGATTATTGTTTACGAAGCGAAAAATTCTGTCCGTGTTTACCATTTTGTGTTTACGGAGAGAAATGAATTTTTTATATTTCTTTTTCGTTTATTGAGTGAAAGATTTTTGTTATATTTTTTCTGCTAGCAGAGCGAAAGGTATTGTCCTTGATGACCGTTTTCTGTATAATAGTAGTAAGATACTTTGGTTTTTTGGGTTTTTTTCTGTTTACCGAGCGGCGAACACTTTCCTTGGTTACCATTTTCTGTTTATGCTACGGAGAGAAAGATACTTTCGTTGTTTATTTTCTAATACACAGCGGGGGTACTTTTCTTGATTACCGTTTTCTGTTTATGTTACGGAGAGGTACATCCGATGTCATTATTTTCTGCCTGTAGAGAAGAAAACGTTCTTGTTCATCCTTTTCTGTTTACAAAGTAAAAGATACCTCCCTTGTTCATTACTTATAATTAACAAGAAAAAAACTTTACCCCTTAATATTTATCGCTGCAAGAGAGGAAGATACTTTATCATATCACGTTCTGTTTATAGCAAGAAAGATACTTTCCTTGTTTATTATTTTCTGTTTACGGCAAGAGAGATACTTGTTTATCATTTTCTGTTTTATTTTTAGTTTGTTTGTTTATAGCGGGGAAGATGCTTTCCTTATTTATCATTTTCTGTTTTTAGCGAGCAAGATTTCCTAGTACATTATTTCTGCTTACAGCGAGAAGATAATTTCCTTGTTTCTTTCGGTTTATTTTCTCTCTTTACAGCAAACATGATACTTTCCCTGTTCATTATTTTCTATTTTAGATAGATAGATTCTTTTCGCTATTATTATTTTTTTTACTTAAGGAAGGAAAATGCTTCCCTTGTTTATTATTTTCTGTTACAGACTGAAAGATACTTTCTTTGTGCTTGGGGGGCGGCGTGTGTGTGTGTGTGTGTGTGTGTGTGTGTGTGTGTGTGTGTGTGTGTGTGGTGTGTTCGTGTGTGTGTGTGTGTGTGTGTGTGTGGTGTGTGTGTGTGTGTGTGTGTACAGTGTCGTGTTTTAGGGTGTTGTAGTTTGTGTGTAGTGTGTGTGTTACGTGTGTGTGTGTGTTTTCGTGTGGTGTGTGTTTCGTGGTGTGTGTTGTGTGTGCGTGTTGTGTGTGTGTGTGTGTGTGTAGGGTAGTTGTTTTTAATTGTATTTAGGATGATTTTTTGATTATGTTTTGTGTTGTTAAGTGAGACAAAAATTTGTTTTTCCATTTTTTAGGCAGAAAAACATTTTCATTGATTATTATTTTCCGTTTACAGTGAAAAAAATCCTTGGATTCTTTTCTCTTGACACATTTTTGTTTAACGTAAAGAAAAAGAAGTTCGCTCACGTTGTGTGTACGGAGCAAAGATGCTTTCCTTATTGTTTTCTGTGTACGGAGAGAAAGACGGGATTTCCCATTGTAAAAAGTTTTCTCAGCCAAGAACAATATTTCCCTTCTTTATAAGTTTAGTGTTTTCTGTATAAGGAGAGAAAGATATTTGTGACGGACCGTTTTTCATCGGTCACAAAGTTTCATGTGCGACCGTGCTTACCGGAAGGCAGTTGTCCGGAAGCCGGTTGCAAAATTTAGCTGACTGCTACTCGCCGGCGCATTGCTATAAGCCGGGTGAGTTGCACCGGTTAGGCAGTCTCTGCAGTGATTCCGGCAATACATGTCACAGAAGGCCGAAGAGGGACTCAGCCGTTTGCTGGTAGCAGTCAGGTATTTATCATTGAATGTTTATTTATTAACGAACTAAAACTGTATTCCCGTTTAGGAGCGACTGAAACTTCCTCAGCGCTCTTTGAAGGTTTTATTTAAAAAAGAAAGTATTGTTGTTCTGTTATCCTATGACTTGATAGGGTAACAAAACGAAATTGTTTCGGAAAATGTGAATAGATGAAGTGAGTGTTATAAGAAGTGGTCTTCAGAAAAAAGAAAAAAAAGATTTTGTTTATTTGTAACTTAACTGGCTATGAACTTCATGATGAAGAAAAAGTGTCTATTCTAATATGGTTTGCAAGAAGATGGAGAGTTTTGATGCTATGGATGATAAGCTCCCAGAGTGAGCGACATAGACTTTTGTTTTTCATTCTGATGTGTGATGTGTTTACATGGGTATCAATATATGTGTTAAACAAAAGTGTGGTGGAAATTTTTCCCTTGCATATATTGAAGCTGTTGAACTGAAGTGAAGTGAGCGTTCTTGTGTTACAAGAAAAGAAATGAACATTTCCTGAATTGACAAAAGACATGGTGATTATATGAAATGAATTGAACATTCTTGTTTACAAGAAAGCAAATGAACAGTGTGTGAATTAACGAAAGACATTTATAGTTTGAAAAAATAATCATCAATTGTGTAATTATTGTGTGTGGTGAATTGTGTTCATGGTTTGTTGAAGAGGATCCAGATGGAAATCCTTTTGCCCAATTTGGAAAACTAGAGTCTGGAAGGTTTATATGGAAATCCTTTCCTGTGCAGTGTAATGATTCCGGAAAAGGGAATGTTGTAATGTTATGATTCCGGAAAAAAACAACATTGTAATGAATATGAACGAATATGCTGATATGTGGCTCAAGTTCTAGTGAGATATGATGTGGCTAATGAATGTGAAGATAGTTGTGATTCTAATGAATGGTGGCCATGATAATCAAGGTAGTTAATCAGTTTCCCCAGGTTGATAGTGTTTCCTGGATTGACGAGGACTGACTGCTGCTGAGGCTAGGGCCGGGGCCGTAGCTGGTTGACGCCCCGTTCTCCACCTGTTGCTGCGGGTGTGGAGAGGCCGGCCCGAGCGCCGACAATCGCCCTACCTGCCACTGCGCCCGTGACCGGTCAGTGTTGGGCCAGTGAAGAGGAGACATCGCTCCTGCTTCTATGCCAGCGACCTGCGTTCGAGGACGTCGCTGTGTGTGTGGCGTGTGTGCCACAGCTTTGTTTAGTGTTTTGAGCCACAGCTCAAAAGTGTTTGAGCTACATCTGGTAAGAGAGACTGTCGCCGAGTGCTGGCAAGAGACGCCACGAATGAGTTTTTTTTTTTTTTTTTTTTTTTTTTTTTTTTTGTGAGCCACAGCTTTGAAGAGACTCTGTGTCAGACTTGCCTCGTCGCTGCCGTCGTCATCATCATCGCTGGACCCGGCAGTTGACAGTTAAAATTGTATTAATTGGTTATTTGTGTACACCTGATGGTGGGTGTACCATCCTATGCTTGATGTGTCTATTTGTATATGTTTGTTGATGGCTCGGGCAGCATAAAAAGAAAAGTGTTATTTTGTTGCCTGGCTGTCCATGTGCGGATGAGTGGGTGTGTTATGTGAATTAAGAAAAAAAAAGTCGTGCATGCATCCGTAATTACTGAGTGGGAGTCAGATATCCACACACGCACTTCCATCCGTAACAATATTTTCCATTTTCATTATTTTCTGTTCCAAAAAGATTCTTTTTTTATTTTCGTTCAGATGGAAGATTTTCCTTGTTTGTTATTTTCTGTTTCAGGATGGAAAGATTTTCCTTGTTTAATTATCTTTTGTACCGCGAGAAGAAAATTTCCCTGTCCATTATTTTCTGTTTAAGCAAGAAAGATACGTTCGTTGTTCATTATTTTGTTTTCACAGCAAGAAGATAAGATAAGATAATGTTGCTTATAGCCCATCACAGCAAGAAAGGTACCGTTTGTTTTTTTCTTTTCAGCGAGAAGGATACTTTCCTTGTACCAACCGAAATGGCAAAGTGGTTAAGTATCGCGGATTCCAAGGTGGAAGGTTGTGGGTTCGATTCCCAGCATAGCCGATAATGTTTGTGGGATTTTATGGCCTATGAATGGCTCCTACCTAGAGTTGATTTAACTATAGCCTCAGATGGAAAGACTGGATTCACACAGCCGAGTTTCATACACTTAATTGACGCGACTCTGAGAGTGCCGCATGAATTGCCTGACCAACACTGCAGGTGTCTGTATCCCTCGGACCTGGTTGACGCCAGCATTTATTATGACAGTAAGTATAGAGTACAGCCCAGTCATGTGGTCTCAGATCAACAGGTCCGAGTGGACGTCCATAGCATCATTTCATCATCATTATCCTCATTGATCAGTGTAAAAAAATATTACGTTCCATGGCTCTTCTTGCTATACTGTTATGGGTGACTTCAGCTTCGAATTCCTCTCGATGTTGATACACTTGGTGAGTTCATGTCGAGGTCGCCTGTATAGGCGAGTTCATGAGGACTGTCTTTGGACAGACGTGGTAGCGCCCTATTCTGCAAGGAGAGGCTCACTCGCGGAAGCCGTAGGACTAAGCAATTATTGTCGTCAGCTGGGGCCATACTAGGTGGTGTCCTGCCTATGCTGTATTAGAACAGGCACCACTGAACACCAAAGTGACTCGGCAGCAGTGCAGCGTCTCCTCTGGTGGGTTTCCTTTTACAGCTTGACGTTGACGCTCCCTGTGGATTGGACGCCCAGAGGTGCGAACCATCCCGTTTTCGGTGGAATTCATATGTTCAAACGCATGTCATTACGCTGTTCCGCTTGACGTAAAAGAAAAAAAAAAAAGTTCTGCTCGCGAAAAAAAAAAAAAAAAAAAAAGTTCATTCATTCGCTATGTTTGCACGTCTGCCGTACGTATAGCCAAAGAGCCATTTGGAAACTTACTTCCGGTTCAGCTTCTTTCGCCGCCGTCATGTCGAAACGACCTGCTGGACCGATTAACCCTTAGGCAGAAAACAAACAAACAAAAAAGAAATAAATCAGAACTGAGGTGCAGATTCAGGCTGCATTCTGCTGTCATGATGAGAGTGCTGCTGATCCCAGTCGGCTGTTCGGCCTTTGAAAGTGTTCGGGCTTGTCAGGAAGAACCTTAATAACAGATTTTCGTCGCTCCTTGGGTCAAGACGCTACAGAGACACTGGTGATTCTTTTGTGCAGAAATGAGCCAAGTCATAAGATGAAGAGTAGTGACAGCGTGCTTCAAAAATATACAAGAGCAGCAATGTATTGGCTGCGACAGTGATTCGATGAAAGCGCTCGACAAAAGGATAGAAAATACAGTGTATGAAATGTCATTGTTTTGTTTCGGTTTGATAGCGATGTATTCCTCTCAACAGTCAGAAATTCTGTCAATTTTTCAAAAAAACATTCCTGTCAAGTCTCTCTAGAGGTTGGCAACTCTGGGTGTCGAGGCTGCGACGTGATAAGCCAGTGTGTGTCGGTGGACAAGGTCTGGAATTAGCGATGTGGGGTAATGCTACTCGAGTGGCCCAGAAGATAAAACAGAAAAAGAAAACTTACGTATTTATTACTTTCCGTTTGCGGAGAGAAAGATGCTTCTCTTGTTTATTGTATTCTATTTACAGAGAGAGAAAGATACTTTTCCCTTGTTTATAATTTTCTGTTTACAACGTGGAAGAGACTGGTCTTGTTTTACAAGTCAATGTTTACGGAGAGAAAGATACTTTCCTTGTTTCATTTTCTGCTCAGAGATCGAGAGTTCCTTTCGATGTTTGTTATTTTGTCTCTCCGGGAAGAAAAAATACTTTCGTTGTGCTGACGGTTATTTTTGGCTCATTTCTGTCTACAGCAAGTAAGTTTGTTTCCATGGTTATCATCTTCTGCCTAGGGAGAGAAAGATATTTCCTCGTGTTCGCTATTTTCGGTTTAAAGAGAGAAGGACACGTCCCTTTGTTTTAAGCCTATGATTCTCCGTTCAGGGAGAGAAAGACATTTACCTCATTTACTATGTTCTGTTTACGTGGAGAACAATACTATTTTCGTTGTTCGGTGTTTTCTGTTTCCAGAGCAAAAGATATTTTCTTGTTTGTTGTTTTCTGTTTACGGAAAGAAACTGACTTTGATCTTTTTTTTCTTTTTTTCTAGTTGATCTATTTCTGTTTGTGGAGAAAAAGATGTTTCCATGTTCATAATCTTCTGTTTACGTCTCCCATCCCATAAGACCTAAGTGTGCATGATATGAATACGATAAAAATGACTCGCAAGGAGAGGAGGTGATCTGTTGTTGTTGTTGTTAATTTCTTCTACTTCTTCTTCTTCTCCCCCTCCTCCTCCTCCTCCTCGTCTTTTGTCTAATTCTTCTTCTTCTTCTTCTGCTTCTGCTGCTGCTGCTGCTGCTTCTTCTTCTTCTTCTTCTTCTTCTTTCTTCTTCTCTTCTTCTTCTTCTTCTCTCCACCTCCTCGTCCTCCTCCTCCTTTCTTCTTCTTCCTCCTCCTCCACCTCCTCCTCTTCTTCTTCTTCTTTTTTGTTTGTTTGTTTGTTTGTTTGTTTTATTTTAAATTTCGGTGTTTTTTTCACAGTTTGACGTGCTGTCTATGCTCCCCCTGGATCTGATCTACATCTGGGTGGACCAGCCCTGGCTGCGCAAATACGTCTGGCTTCGGCTGCCGCGCATGTTGAAGGTAGACACCAGCCAGGCTGCCTGATTCTGTCTGCCTGTCTGTCTGTCTCTCCCAGCTTCTCCCTCCCTCTCTCTCTTCCTCACCATCTCTTTCTCTCTCTCACTTCTGTTTCTTCCGTACTTCCTCCCTCCCTCCCTCCCTCCTTCCTCTACCCCACTCTCTCTTTCTCTCTCGCAGTTCTGTTCCTTGCTTATTTTCTCCTTTCTGTTCTCCTCTCCTCTCTCCTCCTCCCTCCCTCCCTCCTCTCTCTCTCTCTCTCTCTCTCTCTCTCTCTCTCTCTCTCTCAAAGATATACAAAAAACTCCAAAATTGTCCATTCTGTAATCAAATCGAGAACGAAATACATTTTTGATTGTTTCCAAAAACTGTCCATTCTGTAATCAAATCGAGGACAAAATAATTTTTTGATTGTTGTTCAT
>CM065725.1:31813377-31815877 GCA_033310375.1 Conus canariensis
TGCTAGCTGAAAGAAAAAATGGTCAGTGCTAAACTCATGTGGAAACTTGAAACCGACGGCCTTCTGGCGAAAGAACAGTGTGGCTTCCGCAAACATCGAACTACAGTGGTTGTTTTCTTTGACTAGGAGAAGGCCTACGATACCACCTGGAAATCTGGGATACTTTATGATCTCCATGATCTTGGTTTTCGGAGTCATATCCACTTTTTATTAAAACATTTTTGACAGAACGACTATTTCAGGTTCGGGTTGGCACCACTCTTTCTGATGTTCACGAGCAGGAGTTGGGTGTTCCACAAGGAAGCATACTGTCTCCTGCCCTCTTTAGCATCAAAATCAACAACATTGTTAATTCAGTTCAACAGGGCTGTGGCTGCTCATTGTTTGTCGATTATTTTACCGTCTATGCAACTGGAAGCTTGTACCCGGGTGTTCAGCGCAGGCTCCAGCTTTGTGTGGATAAAATTCATCAGTGGGCGGCAGAAAACGGCTTCACTTTTCTGCTCCTAAGACACAATGCATTCACTTCCATAATTTTCATCAGTTTTTTTTTTTGCGGGTCCTGAGGTCGAGGTGGGGAAATCTCCCGTTCCGGCTGTCGGGGAGGCCAAGTTTCTGGGAGTTATTTTTGACCAAAAACTCAACTTTCTGAGTCACATTGAAAACCCTAAAGACTTCTTGCCAGAGAGCTCTGGGCATTCTGCGGGTCGTGGCGCATGTTGTCCGGGGCGCTGGTGGGGAAGCTTTGCTGCACCTCTGCAGAGCATTGGTCCGTTCTGAGATGGACTTTGGTTGTGCTGTGTGCGGCTCTGCGGGACCCTCTTGCCTGAAACTCTTGGACGCTGTTCGCCATCGGGGCTTCGTCTCTGTGTTGGAGCATTCAGCGCCACCCCTGTGTGCACCTCGTTGTCCAGCCGCGAGCTGAGGCTGTCCTTGAGCTGCTGTCTAGGACTGTTCTCTGGACCGGAAAACCCTGCCTGTGACTGTGTCTTTGACCCTCACTTACACAGTAGGTTCGAAAATGGTCCCAACTGTGTTCCTCCGTTTGGTCTTCGCGTGCGGCCTCGTACGCGGAATGCGGCTCTTGATCTGGGAGTTGTGTCTGACTTCTCCAAGTTTCCAGTTGGACCTCCATGGACATTTTTCACACCAGAAATTCGCTTTGATCTTGCAGCTTTTCGCAAAGAAAACGCCGGCTCTCTGGTGTGCAGGGCATTGTTTGCCGATCTCTGTTCAGGATTCCCATCCTTTCAGAAAATATTCACTGACGGTTCCAAGTCTGCAGATGGAGTGGCCTGTGCAACCTATTGCCCTGGTGCTCCTTCTCAAATATTATTAGAACATATTCCGTCAGATGCTTCTGTTTCCTCTGCTGAACTTACAGATCTGGTTCTAGCACTGAAGATAAAATCTCAATCCACAAACAAGAACTTTCTGGTTTTGTCTGATTCACTGTCAGCTTTGGAGGCAATAGCTGGCCGTAACCTCCGTCATCCCGAACTTTTACACTAAAAAAAAACAAACTTTTTACCACGTTGAAAGCGGAAGGTCACAACATCGTTCTGGCTTGGGTTCCCAGTCATGTTGGCATCGGAGGGAATGAAATGGCTGATTGCTTGGCCAAGAATACAATAACATGGAAACTGTCTAACATATCTATCCCCTGTACAGATCTGAAACCAAAAGTTAATAATTATGTCAGAGACCTCTGGCAGGAGGATTGGAATACACAGACGGATAGCAAACTCTTTCAGATCCTTTCAAACATAAAAGAATTCCTCTCATCCACGTCTGGTGGTCGCAAAGAAGAAACGGTTCTATGCCGGCTGCACACCGGCCATTCGTATTTTACTCATTCATACCTTTTAAAGAGTGAAGCGGCTCCGTAGTGCATTCCATGTCATGTGCCACTCACAATGAACCATATACTTTTAGAGTGGTGCGATCTTTGAATTCTTGAAGGAGATTAACATTTTTCATCGGATCTGAGATATCATAGTGGAAAGATTTTTAACAAAATTTCGGGTGGGTTTTTAGAAGATGTATTTTAAAGAGTTGTATGAATGAATGACTTGTGAGTTGACTTCAATGCGGTGATAGCCCTGATATGGCCCTTTGCGGTCGGCTGGGCTATAAGCAACATTACCTTACCCTTACCCTGTCTGCTACAGCCAGTTTTTCCACAATCGTTCTTCTTCTCATCAGCTCTGTTCCAGCGTCAATGTCAACATCTCCGCGGGGTCTTTTGTTTCTACTTCATCTCACGTCCTCTCTCTCTCTCTCTCTCTCTCTCTCTCTCTCTCTCTCTCTCTCTCTCTCTCTCTCTCTCTCTCTCGGTGACAAGCTATACATCAGATACTGTTTCAGATCACCGTTTCAGATATAGTGTTTTGAGTGATTATGAAATGACATGTCGTTTATGTAACCTGGCCAGGAAGATGAAATCCATTTCCTTTTTTGCTGTCCTGCTTTTCATGACCTCAGGATAAAATTCATAAAG
>CM065725.1:31818377-31835877 GCA_033310375.1 Conus canariensis
GCGCGCGCGCGCACACACGCACACACATCCGTCTCTCTCTCTCTCTCCTCTCTCTCTCTCTCTAAAACTAACTCGAATGGATGAGTCAAGACTACCACGTAAAGCCTATAGGATGCTGCTCGATTTAGATTCACGTGATAAAAGAACTTGGGCTACAAATATCCGTTGTAAGTTGTATACGTTTGGATATGGATTTGTTTGGACAAATCAAGGTGTAGAAGAAATAAATGCTTTCTTACTTGATTTCAAGGAAAGATTGATTTTATGTAGGTGGCAGGAATGGGATTTCCATATTAAGAATAGTGATAGATTTAGTATGTACAGAACGTTTTGTACAGTTCCCGAAGTGAAAACTCACCTGTTACTGAATTTAGATAGACATTTGAAAATTATGTTGACAAGATTCAGACTTGGCGTCTCAGAAATCGCTGTGCATTGCTACCAATATCGATCTCACAATGACAACGATTTAATCTGCCCACTGTGTAAAAACAGTAAAGAGGATGAGGTCCATTTTGTTTTGTGTTGCCCAGCACTGAGTAGCTTAAGACAGCAATATATTCCTGCAAAATTTCATAAATTTCCAAACCTGTTTCGATTAAGTTTACTTTTGGCATGCAAACATGATAGAACCATCAGAAATCTATCAATTTTCTTGTATAAGCGTTTCAGCTACGTCAAGTTGCTATCTCGTAAAACGTTATCTTTAACCTTATCATTTGTATATATAAAAGAAACATTGTGTGAAATGATTGTTCAATTACTCCCCATCATGAGGGGCAATGGCCTATATATGATTAAAACATCTGAATCTGAATCCTCTCTCTCTCCATCTCTCTCTCTCTCTCTCTCTCTCTCTCTCTCCTCTCTCTCTCTCTCAATGAAATTATGGCATCGAACTCATAATGCTCGTTATCGTCAAAGATACCTTGGTCTTAACGCCGCAGAGGAAAACCGAACCTCCCGGAAACGGTTTAAATGACGGTAGTAAACGACACCAATTTACAGTATGAGGATGAATGAATAAGAAACGGACAGACAGAGTGTGAAGACTTAACTGTAAAGCCCCTCGGGCTGTGTGACTGGAATCTGTAGGAGTCTTTCTTCAGAGAGGGCCGTAGGTTGCTGGAAAATAGACCTGAAATACAGAACGGACGTGATCTATTATGACGGGATGAAACGGCGCTCTCTCTCTCTCTCTCTCTCTCTCTCTCTCTCTCTCTCTCTCTCTCTCTCTCTTCCTCTCGTCTCATCTGTCTGTCTGTCTGTCTGTCTGTCTGTCTGTCTCTCTCTCTCTCTCTCTCTCTCTCTCTCTCTCTACTGTCACTCTGTTCTCTCTCTTTTGTCTCTGTGTCTCTCTCCCTCTCTCTCTCCATCTCTCTCTCTCCTCTCTCTCTCTCTCTCTCTCTCTCTTTCTCTCCTCTCTCTCTAATCTGTCACCCCCCACCCCACCCCCACGCCCACTCCCGTCTCACAGGCTGTAAATAAGAAAGACGGGAATGACGGGGAATGGTTGGGCAGGTTAATGGAACTGCACACGACTGGATGGACATGCTGCATAGTTGAAGTCTGTCCAAGCGAAATGTGAAAATGTGGGCAACTGTCCGCCTGTTCCTTATGCCCCCCTCCTCTCTCTCTCTCTCTCTCTCTCTCTCTCTCTCTTCTCTCCTCTCTCTCTCTGTCGCTCGCTCGCTCGCTTGCTTGTTCGCTCGTTCTCTTCCTCCCTCCCTCTTTCTGTCTTTTCTTTTTTGCGCCACTCTCAAGAACAAGATAATTGCCTGTCCTGTGAAAAAAGATCAATTTCTCGCACTTATTTATTTATGTATTTATTTATTTATCTATTTTTTTTAATTTATTTATTTGTGTGTTGTTGTTTTTTTTCAGAAAAAAATAAATACAAGTATGCCGGAAATTACAAAATACAGCTTTCTTGTGTCTTTCGTTCTCTCTATCTGTTTTGTCTTTTTGTACTCCCAGTTCTTATAGAACAGGGAGTACTTTAGAATGGGAACGAAGAAATGCTCTGTGTTGTTGTTTTGTTGTTGTGTGTCGTCGTCGTCGTCTGTCTCCTGTCCTGTCCTGTCTGTCTGTCTGTCTGTCTGTCTGTCTGTCTGTCGTCGTCGTCCGTCCGTGGTCAAAATGTGTTCCACTCGCTCCAGACAAAACTACTGGGCCGATCTTTCTGAAAATTAGCAGGTATATGTATTATGGGTCACGGATGATGCCCGATGTTTTAGTTTACCGTTATAGCCGTTACTAACGGCTGTAACGGCCTGTAACGGTTTTTTTTTCTTTATGGGGAATACCTCAGAAAGTACTTGTCCGATCTTTGTGAAAATTAGCAGTATGTTCATTATGGTCAGGATGATGCCCATGTTTTAGTTTACCCGTTATAGCGTTACTAACGACGTAGACTTTCTTATGGAATATCTCGAAAGTGCTTGGCCGATCTTTCTGAAAATTGAGGTATGTTCATTATGGTCACGAATAATGCCAATGTTTTAGTTTACCGTTATAGCGTACTAACGGCTTCTTCATGGAATATCTCAGAAAGTACTTGGCCAATCTTTGTGAAAATTAGCAGGTATGTTCATTATGGGTCACGAATAATGCCCGATGTTTTAGTTCACCGTTATATCCGTTACTGACGGCTGTAACGGCCTGTAACGGTTTTTCTTCTTCATGGAATGTCTCAGAAAGTACTTGGCCGATCTTTGTGAAAATTAGCAGGTATGTTCTTTATGGGTCACGGATGATGCCCGATGTTTCAGTTTACTGTTATAGCCGTTACTAACGCCTGTAACGGCCTGTAACGATTTTTCTTCTTTACAGAATATCTCGAAAGTACGTGGCCGATCTTTGTGAAAATTAGCAGGTATGTACACTCTGGATTGCGGATGATGCCGGATGTTTTAGTTTACCGTTATAGCCGTTGGTCCATAACGGTTTTTCTTCTTTATGGAATATCTCAGAAAGCACTTTGTCGATCTTTCTGAAAATTTGTAGGTATGTTCATTATGGGTCACGGATGATACCCGATGTTTTAGTGTACTGTTATAGCCGTTACTAACGGCTATAACGCCCATAACGGTTTTTCTTCGTTATGGAATATCTCAGAAAGTACTCGGCCGATCTTTCTGAAAATTTGTAGGTATGTTCAATATGGGTGACGGGTGATGCCCAACGTTTAGTTTACCGTTATAGCCGTTACTAACGGCTATAACGACCCATAACGGTTTTCTTTTTTATGGAATATCTCAGAAAGTATCGGCCGATCTTTCTGAAATTTGTAGGTATGTTCATTATGGGTCACGGATGATGCCCGATGTTTTAGTGTTACCGTTATAGCCGTTACTAACGGCCCATAATGGTTTTCTTCTTTATGGAAAATCTCAAAGTTCTTGGCCGATCTTTCTGAAAATTTGTAAGTATGTTCATTATAGGTCACAGATGATGGCCGATGTTTACCAGAATAGCTATTACTAACGGTTACACCAGCCCAAACGGTTTTTCCTCTTTATGGAATATCTCACGCGTATTCAGGTTAAACTGGGAGTACGTTTATATGCTTTGCATCTTGTTGTCTTTCTCCTCTTCCTTTTTTTTTCCCTCTCTTCTCTTGCGTCTCCTCCCTCCTCGTATTCATTCTCACTCCCTCCTTCTTTGTCGTCATTTCTTTCGTCTTTTTTTTTCCCCGTTCTTCTTCTTGTACATCTTCTGTTCATTTTCTTCCTCAACTTTTTTCTTTGCTTTCTTCTTCTTCTTCTTCTTCTTCTTCTCTCTTCTTCTTCTTCTCTTCTCCTTCCTTCCTCCTCTCCTCCTCTTCTCTTCTCTTCCTCCTCCTCTCTCCTCCCTTCCCCTCCGCCTCCGCTTCCGCCTCCTCCTCCTCTTCCTCCTCCTCCTCCTCCTCCTCCTCCTCCTCCTCCTCCTCCTCCTCCTCTCCTCTCCTCTTCTTCTCCTCTTCTCTCTTCCTCTCTTCCTCCTCTCCTTCTCCTCCTCCTCCTCCCCTCCTCCTCCTCCTCCTCCTCCTCTCCTCCTCTTCTCTCTTCTTCTTCTTCTTCTTCTTCTTCTTCTTCTTCTTCTTCTTCTTCTCTTCTTCTTCTTCTTCTTCTTCTTCTCCTCCTCCTTCCTCCTCCTCCTCCTCCTCCTCCCCCTCCTCCTCCTCCTCCTCCTCCTCCTCCTCCTCTCCTCCTCCTTCTCTCTCTCTCGCTCTCTGTCTATCTCTCGCTCGTTCGCTCGTTCGCTCGCTCGCTCTATCCCGGCCTATCTCCCTGGCATCTCTTCCCTTTGTGTCATTCCCAAGAACTTGTAATTGCCTATCTTTTGGAGATCATTTTTGTTCGCACTTCGTTCTGAAAAAAAAAAGTATTCGGAAATTACAAAATAGAGCTTTTTTCCTTGCTTTATTTGTCTGTCGTTAGTATTTTTCTATATCCTCTCTCTCTCTCTCTCTCTCTCTCCTCTCTCTCTCTCTCTCTCTCTCTCTCTCTCTCTCTCTCTCTCTCTCTCTCTCTCTCTAATACTCTTCTTTTTCTTCGTGTTTTTGTTCTATTTTATCTCTTCTTCTTCTGCTTCTTATGTCCTTGCTCTTCTTTTTCTACGATTTTGTTTTCTTAATCTTTTTTCTCCTACATGTTGCTCTTCTTCTTCTCTTTCTCCTGCATCTTATCCAAGTATTGAATCATCGTGGCTTAAAGTCCGGTCACATAATAAATCAGCAAGAACCACTGTTTATTATGACTTTGTACAGACATCCTAAATGTAGTTTTAACTGATGTTATAATTTCAGTGAAGTAATGAATACAGTTGAGATTTTTAAGAAAGAAATATTGTCACTAGGAGATTAAATACAGGCACAGACATCCTAAATGTAGTTTTAACTGCTGTTATAATTTCAGTGAAGTAATGAATACAGTTGAGATTTTTAAGAAAGAAATATTGTCACTAGGAGATTTAAATACAGGCACAGACATCCTAAATGTAGTTTTAACTGCTGTTATAATTTCAGTGAAGTAATGAATACAGTTGAGATTTTTAAGAAAGAAATATTGTCACTAGGAGATTTAAATACAGGCACAGACATCCTAAATGTAGTTTTAACTGCTGTTATAATTTCAGTGAAGTAATGAATACAGTTGAGATTTTAAGAAAGAAATATTGTCACTAGGAGATTTAAATACAGGCCAGTTTCAGTCACATACACAATGACACAATATCATCACATCCCTTCAGTCTCCGTCTGTGTGTTACACGTGGTAAGTCTAGTGCTCCGATTTCTCGCATTCATTCATGCAATATTTCATCGCTTAAAGAAACTTGCCTGCCATCTATCGGTGCAAGTGACCACTATGCGTCTGCGTTACATGGGACCAACAAAAGTTTGTAATACGTATACCCATCGTTACATGGAACCAAAAAAAAATTTGAAATACGTATACCACTGGTTACATGGAACCCCAAAAAGTTCAAATATATAAACCATCTCAAGTTGTGATGACTTTTTATTTATTCTTTAAATAATGATAATAATAATAGATGATGATGATGATGATGATGATGATGATGATGATGAAAGATGATGATGATCTGCGTGCATTTCAGTCGGTCTCCATTCCACGCTTTTCGGGAGCATCTATAGTGTTACTGGTCCGGATGCCGCTCATTGCTGTTGGGTGCCAACCTTCCTAAGCGATGTTGATCAATATATTCCGTTGATTTAGATATGCGTCACACAGAAAATCCTTCCGGGCTGGCTTATACATGATATTCTTCAAGCAATGGACGACAAATAGAACTAAGAAAATGTAGTTTGTTCGAAGAATATTAAAAGAAACGTAATAGAGTTATATGGTCAGAAAATCTAAACGCTTTTTGTTTCAAAATTTAGTTCAAGAAAAAGCAATGCAGCTTCTGTCCGGACGGCAGTACATGAACTAACCTAATACACCGTTTTAAGTAAAGAACGCCCCATTCCAGCCCATACATTAAACGACCCCGTTAATATACGAAAGAAACTAACCACGGAAAGTAACAAATATGCGTCTTTTAACGTTGACAATCTAGCAAGCTACTGTCGAACTGAAAAATGTAAAAACTGTATTCTTTTCATGTTTATGAAGTGCTGTCTTATTCAGCATCTCTAAACATAAAAGTTCATGTGCCTGTGATGGGTATTAGCCCCAAAACATTAACGATTGTTCGCTGTGTACTGCTGGCTCTTTTACTGATCTTTTCATTCTTTGATTATCCAAAGATCATTTTCCTGGAGCGTTTAAATAAGCATGAAAAGGAGGATGTAAACTACCTAAATTATTACAGACCAACCTCCTCATTATTGTCTATGTGTAAACCACCTGGATGTCATACATATGATCCTCTTGCACTTATCGTTGAAAAGAAGAGAACTTTTATAGATTAGTCACTCATTGTTTAGAAAACAGCATTCTTCCGAAATGGCTTTCTGGAAGAGTCCCCATTCAAAACTATGAAATATTAACAAAAATATAAAACTGGTATAACTTTCTTTGACGTGTCAAAAATTTTTGATCTCATTAATCATGAAATACTGTTACAAAATCTTAAGCTGAGTGGAATTGACAAGTGTGAATTGTTCTCCAATTCTTCTTCAGAAATTAATACTCAGTGTGTCTATTCAAGTCATTTTATTACTTCTTTTGACACTGATTCCACGAGGAGTACCGCAGGGATCGATGCTAAGTCCACTTTCGTTTTCTTTATATATTAATTACCTTTATCCATTCAATATGCCGTATGTGATTCATTTACTAAGGATACATCAATACAATACATAGTCACAATATTGCTGGCATAAATTTTTATGTAAATGTCAGTAAGAAATTTGTATATAATGATAATGATATGATAATCCATCATGATGAAAACAAAATCCATGTTAAATTGTGCTCGTTAGAAAAAAAACAAACACTGAAAAGAAATTATGAAGGTGTCATTGTCAAGCTAGTAACTATTCACAGATTACATTGTGTTATCACTGATCAAAATCCCTAGTGGCAGGAAGATGTTCATAGCCGTATAAAATCGGTGTCGTCTAGAATCCTCTCGTTATCACAGATTAAACACTGTATTGATGTCCATTCAAGATGGGTGTTTACTTTGCTTTTATTCAGGGTCGTTTCGACTATTGCTCTTTTTATTTGGGGATAATTGCGCCGCTTTTGCTCTAAAGGCATTTTGTTCCCTATATAAACGGGGCTTTTAAAACGACAAACAACGTCAAATCTTCAGGTACATCTTTGCATAATACATGTAAACGGCACTGAATTCTTCCTCTTCATTTATGTCTTATATTTAAACATTAATTCTTATGCACAGTTTTGATGCTGACTGCGCACAATATCTTTTTTTTTTTCTTTTTTTTTTTTTTTTTGCTGTCCCAACCTCTGCGCCACCTCAGAGGCAGTGCACCCACGCCGCTCATTCCGACACCCCGTCCACAGCCACAGCCCGGTCGGCCCCGCCGCAGCCCCGGCACCGGCAATCCGCAGGGGAGCAGTCCATGTCAAGTCGTCAAGAGGCAACCCACGGGAGGAGACACTGCACTGCTGCCGAGTCACTTCGGTGGTGTTCAGTGGCGCCTGTTCTGATCTAACATACGCAGGACACCACCTACTAAGCCCCCTACTGACGACAATAATTGCTTAGTCGCGGAGCCGGCGTGAGTGAGCTCTCCCTCTGGAGGGCGCCACCACGTCCGTCCAACGACAGCCCACATGGACTCGCCGATACCGGTGACCCCGACGGAACCAAACCAAGGCCACAGACGTGGAGAGGACATCGAAATTGAGGTCACCATGAGAGCAGGGCATGAAGGGCCACAGAATTTGAGACTTTTTTTTTATGCTGATCGATGAGAATGAGGATGATTACGATGATGCTACGGATTTCCATTTCGGTCTGAGACTACATGACAGGGCTGTACTCTACGCTTCCTTTCATAATATATCCCGGCGTCAACCAGGCCCGAGAGATACAGGCACCTGCAGTGTTGGTCAGGAAATTTGAGCAACACTCTCAGAAACACATCCATTAAGTGGATGAAACTCGACTGTGTGGTCCCAGTCTTCCCAACTGAGTCCGCAGCAAACTCAACTCTGGGTAGGAGCCGGTCGGGGCAGAAAAACCCACATGACTCTGATGGGATTCGAACCCACGACCTCCCAGCCGGGAGTCCGCGACGCTGACCACTTCGCCACGGCGGCTGGTACAATATCTTACGTCAGTGTTTCAGTTTCCCACTCCAACATCAGTCTGACAGAGCTATGGTTCCCAAACCTAACATAGATTTGTTTAAGATATATCCTTTTTTTTAAAGATAAACTTCTTCCCAAGTCGTTCTTTCCTCATGCCTTCCTGTCCCATGTCCTCTCCGTCCTCTCCCATGGCGTCAGAATACCTCTTCTCCTAACTTTTCTCCTCCGGTTTCCCCTCCACTGTCCCCTATCTCCTATGATTCCTCTCCGCTCGCATGATCATGCCACCCACCCCACCTCCCCTGTTCCTTCTTTCTTTATCCCCCACCCCCATCCCGTCCCGTCCTGTTCTCTTGCATCTGGGTTGTTTTTTTTAACTTCTTCGTAGCTCTTCCGTCATTCAGTCCCTTCTCTTCCCGTTACCTCTTCATCAACCCGCCTCTTTTCTTTTCTGACCCCTTGTCTCAGTACTCTACTCTCAGCACCCTCTCCACCACCCCCACCCCCCTCCCCTTCTTCCTTTCCATCAATCTTCCTGTTTAGCTTTACTCTCCTTTTCCCATTTCTCAAAGTCTTTCCATCCACCCTACTCTCCCTTTACCGTTTTTTTTTTTTAATTCGTTTCTTCCACCCTACTCTCCCTTTTCGATTTTTTTAATTCTTTTCTTCCACCCTACTCTCCCTTTACTGTTTCTTTTAATTCTTTTCTTCCACACTACTCTCCCTTTACTGTTTCTTTTAATTCTTTTCTTCCACACTACTCTCCCTTTACGTTTCTTTTAATTCTTTTCTTCCACACTACTCTCCCTTTACTGTTTCTTTTAATTTTTTCTTCCACACTACTCTCCCTTTACGTTTCTTTTAATTCTTTTCTTCCACCTACTCTCCCTTTACGTTTCTTTTAATTCTTTTCCTTCCACCTTACTCTCCCTTTACTTTCTTTTAATTCTTTCCTTCCACCTTACTCTCCCTTTACATTTCTTTTAATTCTTTCCTTCCACCTACTCTCCCTTTCATTTTCTTTTAATTCTTTTCTTCCACCTACTCTCCCTTTCATTTCTTTTAATTCTTTTCTTCCACACTTACTCTCCCTTTTCATTTCTTTTAATTCTTTTCTTCCACCTTCCTCTCCGTTTCCTTTTTTTTTTAATTCTTTTCTTCTACTCTATTCCCTTTTCATTTCTTCAAAATTCTTCCCTTCCACCTACTCTCCCTTTACAGTTTCTTTTAATTCTTTCCTTCCCCCTACTCTCCCTTTTCCATTTCTTTTAATTCTTTTCTTCCACCTTACTCTCCCTGTATCGTTTCTTTAAGTCTTTCCCTTCCACCTTGTCTTCATTATCTCACATGTTTCAGACTTCGTCCTGCCTTGGTCTTTCCTTTCCTGGTCATACTCCCAACTTTACTTGTCTGTCATTGTTATTGCACGACCTTCCATCGTCTGCCTGGGTCTTTCCTTTCCTGTCATCTCCCAAATTTACTTTCTGTCATTGTTATTGCACGGTCCTTCCATCGTCTCCTCTGGGTCTTTCTTTCCTGTCATATCCCCAATTTACTTGTCTGTCATTGTTATTGGCACGGTCCTTCCATCGTCTGCCTGGGTCTTTCTTTCCTGGTCATCTCCCAAGTTTACTTGTCTGTCATTGTTATTGGCACGGTCCTTCCATCGTCTGCCTGGGTCTTTCTTTCCTGGTCATATCCCCAAGTTTACTTGTCTGTCATTGTTATTGGCACGGTCCTTCCATCGTCTGCCTGGGTCTTTCTTTCCTGGTCATATCCCCAAGTTTACTTGTCTGTCATTGTTATTGGCACGGTCCTTCCATCGTCTGCCTGGGTCTTTCTTTCCTGGTCATATCCCCAAGTTTACTTGTCTGTCATTGTTATTGGCACGGTCCTTCCATCGTCTGCCTGGGTCTTTCTTTCCTGGTCATATCCCCAAGTTTACTTGTCTGTCATTGTTATTGGCACGGTCCTTCCATCGTCTGCCTGGGTCTTTCTTTCCTGGTCATCTCCCCAAGTTTACTTGTCTGTCATTGTTATTGGCACGGTCCTTCCATCGTCTGCCTGGGTCTTTCTTTCCTGGTCATATCCCCAACTTTACTTGTCTGTCATTGTTATTGGCACGGTCCTTCCATCGTCTGCCTGGGTCTTTCTTTCCTGGTCATATCCCAAGTTTACTTGTCTGTCATTGTTATTGGCACGGTCCTTCCATCGTCTGCCTGGGTCTTTCTTTCCTGGTCATATCCCCAATTTACTTGTCTGTCATTGTTATTGGCACGGTCCTTCCATCCTCCTTTCCACCCAGGTCTTCAGCTTCGCTTTCTCATTGACCCTCCCTCCTTTCACCTCATTCGTCCTTTATCATTGACCCTCCCTCCTTTCACCTCATTCGTCCTTTATCATTGACCCTCCCTCCTTTCACCTCATTCGTCCTTTAAACCTCGTTTCCACCCCCCCCCCCCTCCCCATTTTCGTTTCCCTTCCCCTCTTCTTTTCAGCCTACGCTCTCTGCAACCCTAAGCCTCTGACTGACTTTCCCCTCTTTCTCTCTCTCTCTCTCTCTCTCTCTCTCTCTCTCTCTCTTACACACACACACACACACCACACACACACACACACACAACACAAACACAACACACACACATTACGCACACCACGCACCACACACACACACACACACACACATTACCCCCACCACACACACACATACACGCACACGCACACGCACACACACACACACACACACACACACACACACACACACACAAAACACACACAACCACTTCCATTTCCTCCTCCCCCACCTTTTTCCCCTCCCCATTCTCGCTGCTCCCTCCTCTCCCCTTCCCATTTTTTTCCACCTTCTCACCTTTTTCTTTCCCAACCCATCTCCTCTTCCTACCCCACCCCCCACCCCCCCCCACCCCCACCCCCACCCTCTGTTCTTTTTTTCCTGTGATGGTGGTGGAGGTTCCTGTTTATGAACGGAACTTTTCAGTTCACAGATTCAGGTGTTGTGCTGTGAGTCTTGTCTGTTGGCTAAAGGCGAGCTTTGAAACACGTTGAAATAAGTGAAGCTATTGCTGTATTCATGGCGGCTTTGAGGCGTGGTTTTTTTTTTTTTTTTTTTTTTTTTTTTTTTTTTTTTTTTTTGGGGGGGGGGGGTTCTAAAGATTTTTTTTTTAATGAGTTTATTTTTATTGTAGTAAAGCATGGAACAATTTCCCTGCATTACATCGTCAGATTCCATTACTATTAGATTCCAAGAATAAAAGTGAAGTATTCCTTTTCGACACGTACAATTGACCTTCGGGCACGCAACAAAAAAGGCGATTGATTGTTTGATCACTTCGTAACTATGATATAACTATGGCATTGAATTGTCAGTGTGTGCCTAAACGTGGGAAGGAAAAGGTAAGCATAAAAAATACGTAGGTTTCCTGTTGATTTTGGAAGCACCAAAAAAACGTGAGTAGAAATAAATGTTAACTGAAAGTTGAAAATGATTATTAACAAAAGTCTCGTTTTTTTTCTGTTGCAGGGATTTTTCTCCTTCAAAATAGTTGTTCCCCGAAGTCCCCTGTGTGACAAAAATACAAAAGAATGAATTAGTGTTAGATAGTGGAAGTCTAACACTGGAAGAAAATGAATGAAACGAACAGTGACTGAATGAGGTCTCAGTTAGGTTGGGATGATTGAAGACTGGAAGACTATAACTACCTACGTGTGGCCTTAAAGGCCAATGTTGGTTATTTAGAAATAGTGTGTCTGGTGGCCAACTTGAAGAAGATGCGTTTATGTGACCTTATTGGCCTTATTTGATAACGTCATTAGAAGGTCTTGCTGTCCAAGGTTGAGGGCTGTTGGGCTTGTTATATTGATTAGTGTGTGCTAATCTTTTCATGCATGAAATATTGTTGTGAGAAAGACAAAGTGGTGAATGAAATTTCTGAAGAAATTATTGAAAACATTGCTTTAATACCTTTACAAAAAAGGGTTAAAATATATATAAGAACTCCAAAGGGAAACTGTCTCCTAGGAAGACAGGTAAAATGCGGGAGATCGTGTAACACCGCGAGTGAAAGTTGGAACCAGGGAAATTGTATTTGTACGACAGTCGCATTTTCTCTCTTGTGTCTCTGTCTGTCACTCCAAGGGCAACCACCCCCTTGTCAGTGGGCTAGAGTTGTAGTGTTAACTTTGAATGTCCTAAGTATACTCATCGATGAAACTTCACCGTGTGCATGTATTTAAGAATGTGTAAAAGTGACTGTATGTATTCATGATCATATGCACGTGTGTGTGCGTACGTGCGTGCGCGTGCGTGCGTGCGCGCGTGTGTGTGTGTGTGCGTGTGTGTGTGCGCGCGCGCGCGCGCGCGCGGGTGTGTGTGTGGTGTGTGTGTGTGTGTGTGTGTTAGACTGTAGTTGTTTTTACAGAATCTTGATTAAAATTATTGATTTATGTTACAGCCTTTGCTCGTCTCTTTCTTTTCTTCCCCCATTAAAAAATCTTTTGTTTGTTTAATTAGTGGACAGAATGATTTTGTTTTTAAAAGGCCTGAAATGGACCTAATTCTTTACCCACAAAAGATTCAATCAACTAATCAATCCATCAATCTTCTTCGTCTCGTTCTCTTTTTGTGTCTCCCCCTTCACTTTCTTGTGTTTTCACATGTTCAGTTTCTTGAGCCCTTTATTTCTGCCCTGGCCAAAATGGGCTGAAAGAGCCGAGGACCAGACTGTGTGTCTGTGGATGGCGATTGTGGGGCAGTTAATTACGGCACATCGATGGAGAATGTGAAATTTCGAAAATGGCTCGCTCGGTTTTTGCCCCCCATCCAGATTCATTTTGCCAAAGCCCGGGATAATTGTGTTTGATTTGGGTGCAGACTGAAAGAAGATCAACATCTCTTTCAGAAGAGTCTTTATCGATCGATGCGAATTCTTCGCATAAGGTTTGCCGCCATTCTCATTTTCGCCGTAGTTTGTGACTTCGACGTTGACAAGAGGTTGCTTATACTTATTAGTATATCAGATTTTTTTGTTTGTTGTTTAGTCCAGACACTGTTTCATTCTTCCGTGTCCTTTAAGTGGCATTATTCCCATGTCGCTCATTTCGATTCTCCATGCACAGCTAAGGGTCACCCTGTCGCAGTTCACAGGTTGCCGTAAGTATCTGGCCTTGGTGAGGTAACCCGCCGGAGGAAACCCTGCTCAGCATCTAAACTGCTCCGTGGATGTTAAGTGATAAAAGTTCTGGTCTTGAGGACGCAGGGCACTTTCTAATAAACCTCCAACGTTCATTCAGCCACAGTGCTTCATGGTGCCGACGACTTCACAACAAAGTCACCACGGGCATGAAGATGCCCATGACACAAAGTCACCACGGGCATGGACATGCCCCTGACACTTCCACCCCCCTCTGCTCATCTTTAATCAGCATCTTCTGACTGCCGTCCTTCTTCCAACCAGCTGTCTCCTTTCTCTGCCCTTCAGTCCTTTCTCTGCCCTTCAGTCCTCTCTCTGCCCTTCAGTCCTCTTTCTGCCCTTCAGTCCTCTCTCTGCCCTTCAGTCCTTCCTCTGCCCTTCAGTCCTTTCTCTGCCCTTCAGTCCTCTCTCTGCCCTTCATTCCTCTCTCTGCCCTTCAGTCCTTTCAGTCCTTTCTCTGCCCTTCAAGAAGCTCCTGCAAAACCAGAACCCGCATAAGGCAAGCGGACCGGATGGCATCAGCCCCCGCGTCCTGCGGAGTTGGCAGAGGAAGTGGCCCCAGTACAGACGACCATCTACCAATCATCCATCTCAACAGGCGAAATACCATCAGACTGGAACGACGCTCTCGTGACACCGATCTTCAAGAAGGGAGAGTACTACGACCCAGCCAACTATAGACCAGTCTCGTTAACAAGTGTGCCCTGCAAGATCTTGGAGCACATTGTTGTCAGCACTCTCATGGACCACCTCGAGCAGAATGACATATTATGTCCACAACAGCACGGCTTTCGTAAGAAAAGATCCTGCGAGACACAACTGCTGGAGCTGACCGAGGAACTGTCCGACAACACCGAGAGAGGGAAGCAGACAGACATTATAGTGCTGGACTTTGCGAAGGCTTTCGATAAGGTGAACCACAGCCTTCTGATCCATAAACTTCACCATTATGGAGTGTCGCAAACAGGCAAAGTCAATAGTTGGATAAAAAAAAAACACTTCCTCTCCGGCCGACGTCAAGCGGTGGTAGTCGAGGGCAACACATCAGAGTTCTGCAACGTACGTTCAGGAGTTCCACAGGGCTCGGTCCTCGGACCGTCGTTGTTTTTAGTATACGTCAACGATCCCCCAGAGCAACTCACTGCGCGGACCAGACCCTTCGCCGACGACACCGCTGTGTACAGGGTCAGGACATCTGACCACGACGCCAACCGACTGCAAGAAGATCTGCATCGGCTAGAGCTTTGGGAGAGAAGCTGGGAGATGTCATTCCATCCAGACAAGTGTACCACCCTCCCAGTGACCCATAAGAGACAGCCCTTCACCAGCGCGTACCAACTGCACGGACAGGCACTCCAGACAGTGACGTTGGCCAAATACCTTGGGGTGACCATTCAAAACAACCTGTCATGGGACAAGCACATTGATATCATTTGTGCCAAAGCCAACAAGACCCTAGGCTTCTTGCGGCGCAACTTGAGGGTCAGCGCCATCAACCCGAAAGAGACAGCGTACAAAGCTATGTCCGCCCCATTTTAGAGTACGCCTGCACAGTTTGGGACCCCTCCTCTGACACACACGTAAAACAGCTGGAAGCAGTTCAGTGACGAGCAGCCCTCTTTATGGTTAATAGATACCACAACAAATCGAGTGTCACCGTCATGCTTGACCGACTCCATTGGCCTTCACTCCAGCAGTCGAAGATCCAGCAGACTGGCCATGCTGTATAAAATACTCAATAACCAAGTCCACTTCGACAAAGTCAAGATTCAGCCTGCCCCTGTCAGACAGCCCAGGGGTAACCAACACCAACTCTGCCAGCTGCAGTGCCGCACCGACTATCGTCAGGCCGCCTTCCTCCCCAACACCATCAGGGACTGGAACAATCTGCCGGACGAGGTGGCTGGAGCCACCACTCTTGACACTTTTGTGTCAAGAGTTCACTGATCCCCCCTCCACCCTCCACCCTCCCCCTACCCCACTCCCCCCTACCCACCCTCCAGTTCTCCCTCCCGCTGCACAGACCCAGTTTTTAGTATGCCAAAATAATCAACCAGATCATTGTGGGCATCACATCAAGAAGAAGAAGAGTCCTCTCTCTTGCCTGTCTGTCCCCTGTCTTTCGTTCAGCCGTCTGTCCTCCCACTTCCCTTCGCTTTCCCATCCCTCTCCCAGCCGTACGTCCTCCCTCCCGTCCTTCTTCGTGCCATGTGGCCGTCCTTCTTGTCCCCACTCCTCCTCCCTGCAATCTCTCTTCCCATTTTCCCCCACCCTCCTCCCTGCAATCTCTCTTCCCATCTTTTCCCCCACCCTTCTCCCTGCAATCTCTCTTCCCATCTTTTCCCCCACCCTCCTCCCTGCAATCTCTCTTCCCATCTTTTCCCCACCCTTCTCCCTGCAATCTCTCTTCCCATCTTCCCCCACCCTTCTCCCTGCAATCTCTCTTCCCATCTTCCCCCACCCTTCTCCCTGCAATCTCACTTCCCATCTTCCCCCACCCTCCTCCCTGCAATCTCTCTTCCCATCTTCCCCCCACCCTTCTCCCTGCAATCTCTCTTCCCATCTTTTCCCCCACCCTTCTCCCTGCAATCTCTCTTCCCATCTTTTCCCCCACCCTTCTCCCTGCAATCTCTCTTCCCATCTTCCCCCACCCTTCTCCCTGCAATCTCTCTTCCCATCTTCCCCCACCCTTCTCCCTGCAATCTCTCTTCCCATCTTCCCCCACCCTTCTCCCTGCAATCTCTCTTCCCATCTTTTCCCCCACCCTTCTCCCTGCAATCTCTCTTCCCATCTTCCCCCCCACCCTTCTCCCTGCAATCTCTCTTCCCATCTTTTCCCCCACCCTTCTCCCTGCAATCTCTCTTCCCATCTTTTCCCCCACCCTTCTCCCTGCAATCTCTCTTCCCATCTTCCCCCCCACCCTTCTCCCTGCAATCTCTCTTCCCATCTTCCCCCACCCTTCTCCCTGCAATCTCTCTTCCCATCTTTTCCCCCACCCTTCTCCCTGCAATCTCTCTTCCCATCTTTTCCCCACCCTTCTCCCTGCAATCTCTCTTCCCATTTTCCCCCACCCTTCTCCCTGCAATCTCTCTTCCCATCTTTTCCCCCACCCTTCTCCCTGCAATCTCTCTTCCCATCTTCCCCCACCCTTCTCCCTGCAATCTCTCTTCCCATGTTCCCCCACCCTTCTCCCTGCAATCTCTCTTCCCATCTTCCCCCACCCTTCTCCCTGCAATCTCTCTTCCCATCTTTTCCCCCACCCTTCTCCCTGCAATCTCTCTTCCCATCTTTCCCCCACCCTTCTCCCTGCAATCTCTCTTTTACCATCTTTTCCCCCACCCTTCTCCCTGCAATCTCTCTTCCCATCTTTTCTCCCCCACCCTTCTCCCTGCAATCTCTCTTCCCATCTTTTCCCCCACCCTCCTCCCTGCAATCTCTCTTCCCATCTTTTCCCCCACCTTTCTCCCTGCAATCTCTCTTCCCATCTTCCCCCCCACCCTTCTCCCTGCAATCTCTCTTCCCATCTTTTCCCCCACCCTTCTCCCTGCAATCTCTCTTCCCATCTTTTCCCCCACCCTTCTCCCTGCAATCTCTCTTCCCATCTTCCCCCCCACCCTTCTCCCTGCAATCTCTCTTCCCATCTTTCCCCCCACCCTTCTCCCTGCAATCTCTCTTCCCATCTTTCCCCCCACCCTTCTCCCTGCAATCTCTCTTCCCATCTTCCCCCCCACCCTTCTCCCTGCAATCTCTCTTCCCATCTTCCCCCACCCTTCTCCCTGCAATCTCTCTTTTACCATCTTTTCCCCCACCCTTCTCCCTGCAATCTCTCTTCCCATCTTCCCCCCCCACCCTTCTCCCTGCAATCTCTCTTCCCATCTTTTCCCCACCCTTCTCCCTGCAATCTCTCTTCCCATCTTCCCCCACCCTTCTCCCTTCCAACACTCCATCCTTCCTCCCACCCCCCACCCCCTACTGTTTCTTCTCCCAGCCGTCTGTCCTTCCTCTTGCTCGTATACCAGCCTGCAGCCTTCTTCCCACAAGCTCTCCTCCCTTCCTGCT
>CM065725.1:31840877-31848377 GCA_033310375.1 Conus canariensis
CCCGCCCTATGTTTCTCCTACCCTTCTTCCTGTCATTTTCCCGCCCTATGTTTCTCCTACCCTTCTTCCTGTCATTTTCCCGCCCTATGTTTCTCCTACCCTTCTTTCTTCTTCTTTCCCGCCCTATGTTTCTCCTACCCTTCTTCCTGTCATTTTCCCGCCCTATGTTTCTCCTACCCTTCTTTCTTTCTCTTTCCCGCCCTATGTTTCTCCTACCCTTCTTCCTGTCATTTTCCTGCCCTTGTTTCTCCTACCCTTCTTCTTTCATCTTTCCCGCCCTATGTTTCTCCTACCCTTCTCTCCATCTTCTCACTCTTCTTTCCCTTCATCCTTCTCCGGTCCATCTCTCCGCCTTTCTTTTTTTTTCCTCACCATTCTGCCTACTATACTATATCCCCGTTGTTCCCCCTCCCCCCCCCCCCCTCCCCCCCCCCCCCTCCCCCGTCCTTCCGTCTGCCATCTTTTCGCCGCCCTTTCTCCTCCATCCTTTTCCTTACAGTCTTTCTCTCCATTGTCTGAATTCTTCTCCCTGACATATTACTGTCCCTCTCACCGTTCTTCCTGCTCCTCCATCTTTTTCCTTACAGTCTTTCTCTCCATTGTCTGAATTCTTCTCCCTGACATATTACTGTCCCTCTCACCGTTCTTCCTGCTCCTCCATCCTTTTCCTTACAGTCTTTCTCTCCATTTCTGAATTCTTCTCCCTGACATATTACTGTCCCTCTCACCGTTCTTCCTGTCTGTCTGTGTCTTATCTCTCCCTGTTCTTCTCCATGCAATTCCGCTTATTTCCTCCTCCTGAAATGGTGAAACTCCACTGGCTGCCAAGTGCATGTCGAATCACATTCAATATTGCTGTGCTGGACTTTCCATTCTTTTGATGGATCTATACCCCGACCACCACCCCCACCCCCACCCCCATCCCCACCCCCTGTCTCTCTTCTCTCCTTCAGGTCTATCTGCCATTCGGATGGCTCAGATCAGGTGCAGAAAAAAAAAAAAAAGAAAAAAAAAAACAATTACTGAGTGTTCCCAAAGCTGACCTCAAACTAAAGGTCATTCTATTATTAAGCTGCTGTTTCCTGGGATCCCCTGTCATCGTCTGTCAGAAGAGTCAGATGTTGAACTCATTCAGAACTGAACCGACCTATTTCGCGAATCTGTTCAATGGACTTCACCTTAGAGTAGAGTGCGCTGGACTGTTTCTTTTTCGTGCCCTTAAAATTGTTTGGTGATTTGGTTCAAATGTGCTTGATTTCTCTCTTCTTCCTTCTTCTCCTCCCCCTCTTCCTCCTCCTCTACTTCTTCTACTTCATCATCTTCTCGTCATTATTATCATTATCATTATTTCATTTCATCATCATAATGATCATCATCAACATCATCATTACCATCATCATCATCTTCTTCTTCATCAATACCATCATTCATCATCATCATCACTAGTATTATCGCTGTTGTTATCATTATCATTATGTAATCATTCTTGTTGTTATTATTCTTATTCAAACCGGTTATCATGGAACGTAAATCGGGAGTATTACAGTTGCTGATACCATAGGCTTTTGCTCATTGATCTGTAACTTTGGAAGCTTCTTTTTCCAAAGTAAGTGGACCGAACTGTATCATGAGTGCCTGTTGAAAGAAAGGAAAGTGTGCATCACATCATTCGGTGACAGAGACAGAGGGGTGGAGGAGTGAGCGGATAAGAGTGGTGGAAGAGGGGGGGGTGGGGAAATAGGGAGTAGGGTGGTGGAGGACAAGCTAAGGCCAACACAAGAGCAAAGCATGAAAAGCCACTGACGTGAGTGACATAATTTTCCTTTAATTAAGGAAAAAAAAATTCCCGAAACGCCACTCCCCCTCCCTCCCACCTTCTACCCTCCCTTCCCCCCCCCCCCCCCCCCCCCCCATTCTTTAACCCTCTTCCTTCCTCCATGCCCTTCCAGACGAACAGATTCTTCCCTTGGCATTCAGCGTGAGGCGTTCTGATTCGATCCCGTTTCTCTGTGAGATCGATGCTGGGTTCCCGTGGAGGGGAAGCAGACCTTGCACACAGCTGGGGCCGAGTGCTTTATTGTGTTGTTTGCCTCATTTGGTCCAGGCCGGGGACTCCAGTTTGCCTTTCTTTTCTCGTGTCTTTTTTTTTTTAATACGTCCACGTGTTATGTGTCTGTGTGACTGTCTGGCTGTCAGTGTGCCTATCTCTATCTTGGGCTCTGTCGCTCTCTGTCTGTTTGTCTGTCTTGTCTGTCTGTCAGTTTGTCTGTCGTCTGTCTGTCTGTCTGTCTGTCTTCTCTCTCTCTCTCTCTCTCTCTCTCTCTCTCTCTCTCCCTTTATTCCTTCCCCATCCATCCCCCCATATCTCTCTGTCCCTCCCTCCTAAACTCCCTTCTTCTCCCCACCTGTCTGCCCTCTCTCTCTCTCTCTCTCTCTCTCTCTCTCTCTCTCTCTCTCCCCTCTCTCGCTCGCTCGCTCGCTCTCACTCTCTCTCTCTCTGTCTCTCTTCACACACACACACACACACATACACACAGACATACACAGACACACGCACGCACACACATGCAAACGCACACACACACACACACACACACACACACACACACACACACACACATACACACACACACACACACACATACACACACACACACACACACACACACACACACACACACACACACACACACACACACAACACACATGTACACACGCGCGTACACTCACCGCGCACGTGCACACGCTCTCTCTCTCTCTCTCTCTCTCTCTCTCTCTCTTCACACACACACACACACACACACACACACACACACACACACACCCCACACACACCACCTCACCTCTCCACACCACACCACACACACCACACCACACCACACCACACTACACCAGCCGCGCGCACGATTATTAATAAACATGCCCCACTTGGAAAGAAGACAATTAAACTCAGAATACCTCCAAACAAACTAACGCAGAACATCATTATTGCAAAAGCACATAAAAATGCTCCAAAAGCCACAAAAGAAGGATTAAACAACAAAAACGAGAGGGCATTTCAGATAAAGATAAAAGTGAAAACTCAATTTTAAGACACATGTCAACGGTCACACTAACCCAACATCATCATGCGTGCTGTTGATAAAATTACAGACAGTTCAGACAAGAAATCAGATTAACTACTGCAACTATGAGTCCGGTGTAACAGCCCGTTCTTTCCCCCCTCTGGAACTGGGCTAGCCTGCTTTTACCCCCGGGGGTCATTCTAGGACTAGCTAGAACTTACCTCCCCCCCCCCCCCAGTCTAGGACTATTTGGAATCTTCCTCCACCCCACCCCACCCTTCAAACAAGAGAGGGTTATTCAGGGATTTCCTCTGCCTTTTCCCAACACGCACACCCGCCTTTTAAAAAAAATGGTGTTAGCCTGCACATTTACCCCTCCTCTCCCACTTCCTATATTACAGTCAGTTGGTTTAGACAAAGTGTAGTTCTAGAGTCTTCTCAATAGATGGACCTCCTACTTCCCCCCCCTCCCCCCCCTCCACACACACACACACACACACACACACACACACACACACGCACACACACACACACACACACACACACACACACACACACACACACACACACACACACACACACACACACACCCTGGTTCACTAACAGATACGTATTAACATTTCTCGCGCTAGCTTACATGCCTGGGTCAATATTCGGGTGTGTGAGTACGCCCGTGCATGCGTGGGAAAGAAAGACAGCTTCATGCCAATGTGTTTAAGTGCCAATGTGACCAAAGTAGTTGTGACAAAATGTCGTTGTGACCACGTGTCGTTGTGACCAAGTACCGTTGTTGCTTCATCCCGGTTTGCCTCTTTTAACTATTTTACAGCTATTTAGTCTATTGAATACCTGTGTACCTTAGCTTGTACAATGCAGATGACTAGCGGTCAGTGCCACTGACCACTGGTCATTATGATGTAAATCGGAGATTTTAACTATTTAACAGCTAATTAGTGTTTCCCGAGTGCTTGTGTACCTTGTACAGTGTAAATTACTTGTGGTCAGTGCCACTAACTACTGGTCATTATGACGTAAATCAGAGATTTTAACTATTTCACGGCTAATTATAGTCTCCCGAGTACCTGTGTACCTTGTACAATGCAGACGACTGGTGGTCAGTGTCACTGACCACTGGTCACTATGACGTAATTCAGATATTTCGAATATTTTACAGTTTATTAGTGTCTCGTGAGTGTTTGTATACCTTGTGCAATGCAGACAACCAGTGGTCAGTGTCACTGACCATTGGTCACTTTAATGTATATCAAAGATTTTAACTATTTTTACAGCTAATTAGTGTCTTCTGAGTGCCTGTGTACCTTGTACAATGTAGATGACTAGGGGGGGGGGGGGGGGGGGTCAGTTCCAACTAGGGGGGGTAAGTTCCAGCTAGTCCTGGAATGACCCCGGGGGTAAAAGCAGGCTAGCCCAGACTTACCCCGGGGTAAGTTCCAGAGGGGGGGGGAGGGGGGTAAGAATGGGCTGTTACACCGGGCCAAAGGGGGAGGAGGGGGTGATTTAGGCAAAGTTGGAGCTCGGGAGGACAAGGGGTAAAGGGTGGAGGGGTGGGAAGGGGAAGGATGGGGCGGCTAGGTAAGAGAGGACGGGAAAGGGGGTGGGGGGGGGGGTTGGGAGAGGATATGATACGAATGGAAGAGAATGAAGTACATGGGGATGGGGTTGTTACGGCTGGTAGTGTTCTCAAATAAGCTGAATCGATACACATCTACTGACATTGGATGCTATTCCAGCCGCCTTCCTGATTTGCCAAGGACGATCACCAGTTTTGGATTCGTTTATATCCCATGGCTTGCTGTTTTCAAAGATGACTCCTTTAACCTTAAATATGAAAAGAAGAAAGCCGTGGATGCCTACAGTGTAAATGCTTCAATACTAAAGCTTGTATCTTAAGCAGGGGATTCCCCTCACACGCATTTACAATTTACATACTGAGCAGAATGTTGTCCCGTCTGCTGTTAAGTCAGCCAACGTGATTTGACAGACGAAATTAAAAGACCTCACAGGTTCAGATGATTTTGAACCATATATATATTATATCAGCGTTCAGTTGAATCCGACCGTTATGAGAAACATGTTCACACACACAGGAAGATTATTAGAAAATGTGTTCAGGATTTCTGTCTTCTTCTTCTTCTTCTTCTTCTTACTTCTTCTTCTTCTTCTTCTTACTTCTTCTTCTTCTTCTTCTTCTTCTTCTTTTTCTTCTTCTTCCTTCTTCTTCTTCTCTTCTTCTTCTTCTTCTTCTCTTCTTCTCTTCTTCTTCTTCTTCTTCTTCTTCTTCTTCTTCTTCTTCCTTCTTCTTCTTCTTCTTCTTCTCTCTTCTTCTTCTTCTTCTTCTTCTTCTTCTTCTTCTTCTTCTTCTCTTCTTCTTCTTCTCTTCTTCTTCTTCTTCTTCTTCTTCTTCTTCTTCTTCTTCTTCTTCTTCTTCTTCTTCTTCTTCTTCCCTTCTTCTTCTCCTCTTCCCTTTCACCTCCACCTCGTCCTCCTGTTCGTCGTCGTCTGCTTCTTGTTTCTCCTTCTTCTAGACGAAGTGTTACGGGTTAATGTCTTATGTAGACCAGTGGTGGGAATTAGACTATAGATCAGCATGTGGAGACGATGTTTTATTATGCTGTTTGAAATGGTCTCTCTGCTATCTCCATCTTTATAATGCTCTGGGAACATTAATAACACCTCATTTTCACTTCTTTTGATCCTTTTTTTTTTTTCTTTTTGCGCCAACGGCATATCTAGGCAAAAGAAAAATCATAACAATTTCTCTCATTTTGCATGTTCCTTTTCCTGCCCTCCTCCTCCTCCTCCTCCTCCTCCTCCACTCCTCCTCCTTCTCCATCTCCTCCTCCTCCTTCTACCTTTGTTTTTTTCACTCCGAGATGCCGGTGGCTATGTTGAGTGTAAATTGTATCCATGGCTTCTGAAAATTCTATGCCTATGGTTAACCGTTTTCTGTCGGTGTCTTTGACCGTGTGTGTGTGTGTGTGTGATGTGGTGTGTGTGTGTGTGTGTGTGTGTGTGTGTGTGTGTGTGTGTGTGTGTGTGTGTGTGTGTGTGCGTGCGATAGTGAGTGTATGTGTGTGTGTGTGAGTGTGTGTGTGTTGTGTGTGTGTGTGTGTGTGTGTGTGTGTGTGTGCGATAGTGAGTGTATGTGTGTGTGAGTGTGAGTGTGTGTGTGTGTGTGTGTGTGTGTGTGTGTGTGTGTGTGTGTGTGTGTGTGTGTGTGTGTGTGTGTGTGTGTGAGTGTGTGTGTGTGTGTGTGTGGTGTGTGTGTGGTGTGTGTGTGTGTGTGTGTGTGTGTGTGTTGTCTGTCTGTCTGTCTGTACTGTCATCCACTGTCTTTCCTGCCCTTATGGCCCATTTATCTGTCTTTATTCCAGAAAATCTGTAAATGTTTCTTCTCATCATACAATTGTTAACATACTTGTTTGTTCAGTCTGCCAACTTGATCGTGAAAATTGGAAATATTCACAGTGGACGTTGTCTGTTTGTCCATATAGTTGTTTATTTATTTTTGTAAGAAGTTTTACTTGTTTTTTTTTCTTTCCGTTTTATTTTCCCAATTTCTAAATGTGCGTGATAAATCAAACGTGATAGCTGACGCGCTCAACGGGGCCTGATTAGATCTTTTTTTAGGGATCCCGATCAATTAACTATCATGTTATGGGTTGAGTGTTTGTGTGTATGTGTGTGTGTGTGTGTGGTGTGTGTGTGTGTGTGTGTGGTGCGTGCGTGCGTGCGTGCGTGCGTGCGTGGTGTGTGTGTGTGTGTGTGTGTGTGTGTGTACGTACGTACGTACATACGTGTTGGTGAATAAGTTTGTGTGTGTGTGTGTGTGTGTGTGTGTGTGTGTGTGTGTGTGTGTGTGTGTGTTGCAGAGAGAGAGAGAGAGAGAGAGAGAGACTCAAGACTCAAGACTAAATTATCTTGAGTCTTGAGAGAGAGAGAGAGAGAGAGAGAGAGAGAGAGAGAGAGAGAGAGAGAGAGAGAGAGAGAGAGAGAGAGAGAGTCTGGGATCAACTGGGGAATACGAAAAACGACAAGTAATACATCCTTGTCGCCTTCTTGAGGTCAAGCCTGTCACCATAGACAATCAGATAGACACGTGATTACACACGTCAGTGAATGGTGGACATAATATGGTCCATTCGTAGAGTAGTATTGAAATCAGATTTTTTTTTTTTTAATACGTACTGATCTGTCTTTCTGTGTCTGTCTCCTACTTTGTAGGAGAATGGAAAGGAAGGAAAGTTCCTCAATTCTTTAGGTTTCCGCTTCTCCTCAACCCTTCCTTTTCTTTAATGTACCCCATCTCTCTCTCTCTCTCTCTCTCTCTCTCTCTCTCTCTCTCTCTCTCTCTCTCTCTCTCTCTCCCCTTCCAGTTCCCTCGGACACGCGTTTAGCACACTATGAATATAGC
>CM065725.1:31870877-31875877 GCA_033310375.1 Conus canariensis
AATTTGTCCGGTCGGAATGGAATTGGAAATACAGGCGCAAAAGGAATGTTGACGAGTTTGAAAGTTTCGGATGCTGATCGTCTTGTTCCTGTTTTCTCCTCGCGCACAGAGTAAGATTTACCTCCCATTAAGCGCAGGCTTTTGAGGACATGTTGTTCCCGGACCGAAGTCTGTAAGGTATGGCGGCGTAGCAGCATCACAAGCAGAAATTTTATATTTTTGTTATTTCTGTTTTCTTGAGGAAAATAAGTATTATCTTTCAATAAAACAGCGAGAACAGGGAAGTCGGTTATTTTATCGTTGATATCGAAGACAGGGGAAACAAGGAAAACAGATCTGGGTCTACAGAAAACAGTTGTGATGCTTAGGAAAAACAGTGTCAATAACTAAACACATAATTGCAATTTTGCTGAAGGATAATACCAGTTTTCCTCAGTAAAACAGGGAAACATCTATCCTGGGCTTTTGATGCTAGTATGCCCCCATACCAAGGAGTCGAAACCTTCCCCCTGCTCGACAGGACTTGGATTAACGTCCTGTTAGCCGGAGCTCTGATGGACATGTTGTCCAAGGACACGTTTGTATAGAGTTGAGGAAGTCCTCTTTCTCGTTATCCTTTTACTCTCCCTCCTCCTACTCCTCCTCCTCGTCCTTTTCATACTTTTCCCTCCTACCTCTTTCAGTTACACACGTCGTCGTCAAACTGCTTTTTTTTCATCTTCGTTTTCCTCCTCCTCCTCCTTCTCCTCCTCCTCCTTCTCCTTCTTCTGCTGCTTCTTCTCTCTGTCTGTCTCTCTCTCTCTCTCTCTCTCTCTCTCTCTCTCTCTCTCTCTCTCTCTCATCATATGTGTATGATATGCGAATTCAACATTTTAGAGATATTATCGCTAATTTGGGAATAGGTATCCTCCCATTGAATGCAAACGTTTTTCGATATACTCAAAAAAAAAAAACCGCAGATGTATTGCGTAGTTTTTGCAGAACTGAGAGAGAAAATGAAATTCACTTTGTTTATAACTGTCCATGTTACAAAAAACTTCGACTTAAATATCTTGGCATAAACCGAATTAATGAAGAATTATTTGGTGACTTAATGAAATGTACTGATGTCATATCCGTGTAAAACGTTGCTCAGTTTGTGCATTATGCCATTACAAAGCGTGAAATACTGATTGAAATTATAAATTGAATTAGGACTGTCAAGCCTGTTTTGAAAATTCGTGCACTGTTAAGTTGTGGGCCGTTGGCCGAAATCAAAATGTAGTGTATCGGGAAAGGAGAGGGGAGGGGGAGGGGAAAGGGTAAGGATGAAGGGGGGGGGGGATTAGTAATGCGCATTGTTAATTGTGATAGGAGATCGGGGCTGAAGGGGCTCGGATATTGGGAAAGCACAGCTGGGTTTCATTCTCTTGAGTTCAGTTCACAGCCTTGCGTGTGTTTAACTCTTAAGAAAATAGAATTTATGTTCTTTGCAGAGTCCACGCATGATGTATATTGATTGTATGATATTTATATTTAACGGAAATGTTAAGAGTCTGATGACTTTTGAACATTAAATCATCTGGACTCTTCCCCTCCCCCCCTCTCTCTCTCTCTCTCTCTCTCTCTCTCCACACACACACACATCACACACTCACTCACTCACTCACTCACTCACTCACTCACTCACTCACTCACTCACTCACTCACTCACTCACTCACTCGCACGCGCGCGCACACACACACACACACATCACTCACCTCCCACACACACACCACCACTCACACCACACCACACACACACACACACACACACACAGCACACAGAGAGACGACGAGACGAAAGAGAGAGAGAGAGTAGACTAAAGTCACCTGAAGACGTCCAGTATCAAGTGACCATGCTGCCTGTAACTGATGGCTGTGGTGCTGTGGTCCCAGGTACATTCGCTGTTTCTACCTGGCCACCAAGACGGCCACGTCCATTGGAAACAACCCCAAGCCCACCAACGTGCTGGAGTACATGTTCATGACCTTGTACTGGCTGTCCGGCGTCTTTGTCTTCGCCCTTCTCATTGGCCAGGTGAGTCACGTGACACTCTGCCTCTCGCGTGTATTCTCTCAGGACGACCACCGATACTGCTGCTACGATTGCTACTGCTGCTGTTGCTGCTGCTGCTGCTACTACTACTACTACGACTGCTGCCACTGTTACTGCTGCTGCTACTACTACTACCACCACCACAACCACCACCACACTACTACTGCAACTACTGCTGCTACTACTACTCTACTACTGTTACTATTACAGCTATTACTGATAATAATATCAATAATAATAATAATAATATAATAATAATAACAGCAATAGAAATAATAATAATAATAACAGTAATGATAATAATAATGATCATGATGACGATGATTATGATGATGATTATGATAACAATGATGAAGATGATGATGATGATAATAATAATTATAAGAAGAAGAAGAAGGATAATAATAATGATGATGAAAAAATTAATGATAATCATGATAAAATGAAAACAAAGCATGAAAATAACCGCTTTCTTTGCTTGTTAGTTTTGTCCTGTTTGGGGCGAGGAAAGCTGATTGCTGAGGGGACAACGGACGACATCAAAATTCATTAAAATAAATCATGTTGAAAACGCAAATAAATCAACTACTTGTAGCATGGGGACGGACAAAAAATTATCTTATCCTTTCTCCTTCAGTGAAAGCCACAAAGCCCCCCCCCCCCCCCCTCCGTCCCACTCCCCCCTCGCCCCCCCCCCCCCCCCCCCTCCCTTTTTATGCAAGGCTCTGGTTTTAGGCGCTTTAGAGTAAGCCCAGAGGAAAGAGGTGGGGTTGAGACGTATCACCTCTTTCAAGTTTTATCGGCTGGCCAGTCCCAAACAGAATGTGGATGTTGGGAAGCCTTGGCCAGCTCCACGCTGTCTTTGGTTCAGTGATACAACTCGCACTCTCTCGCTCTCTCTGTGTGGGGCCAGTCAGGGACGTGTTCTCTCCGTTCAACCGATGGGGTACGGGAAAGACATCGCCCACGTTGATCAACAGTCCTCTGACGACTATTATCACGAGTGCCGCTTATAGAGAGGATCGGAGGGTACCCTGTAGATTGGTTCCGAAATGGAAGATGATGGGGCAAGGAAGGGGCAGTAAGGGGTGTGTAGTAGATTGAAGACTGACGTAAACTTAGTCCAATTTTCCTTCCCCGTCTGCGACGATTACTGCCGGGAGGTGGGCAGACTGGGAGATTGGCAGTTATCCCGCCTGACGACCCTCAAGGGGGGGGGGGGGGGGGGGGGCGGGATGTGACGTCATGTGTGCCATCGTTCGTTTAGGTCCTGATCGCCAGACCTTTCTCTTTTTTTTTTCTTTTTTTTTTTTCCTTTGTTTTGTTTTGTTTTTTTGCGGGTCGAAGCCACACGACGGGTCAGTGAGCCCACGTGATGGCACCGCGGTCATCAGCCTCTTCCGGTCACCACGGACTGTCTTTCTTAAAGTGTTATATTCAAGTATAGCTTCAGTCTGCTGGTTTCACCGATTTCACGTGATTAGGTTGATTGGCACTATTTTTGCATACTGATGTATGGGCGCAAAGAATAAAGACGTTGATTGGCGCTATGTTTGCATACTAACGTATATGCGCAAAGAATAAAGACGTTGACTGGCGCTATGTTTGCATACTGACGTATGTGCGCAAAGAATAAAGACGTTGATTGGCGCTATGTTGCATCCTGACATATGTGCGCAAAGAATAAAGACGTTGATTGGCGCTATGTTTGCATCCTGACGTATGTGCGCAAAGAATAAAGACATTGGGCCTATATTTGCATACTATCGTATGTGTGCAGAGAATAAAGACGTTGACTGCGCTATGTTTGCATCCTGACGTATGTGCGCAAAGAATAAAGACATTGGTGGGCCCTATATTTGCATACTATCGTATGTGTGCAAGAATAAAGACTACGTTGACATTCGCGGCTGATGGCTATGTTTGCATCCTGACGTATGTGCGCAAAGAATAAAGACATTGGTGGGCCCTATATTTGCATACTATCGTTTGTGTGCAGAGAATAAAGACGTTGACTGGCGCTATGTTTGCATCCTGACGTATGTGCGCAAAGAATAAAGACATTGGTGGGCCCTATATTTGCATACTATTGTATGTGTGCAGAGAATAAAGACGTTGATGGCGCTATGTTTGCATCTGACGTATGTGCGCAAAGAATAAAGACATTGGTGGGCCCTATATTTGCATACTATTGTATGTGTGCAGAGAATAAAGACGTTGATTGGCGCTATGTTTGCATACTGACGTATGGGCGCAAAGAATAAAGACATTAATGTGCACTATATTTGCATACTAACGTATATGCGTAAAGAATAAAGACGTTTGTTGACACTATATTTGCATACTACGTGTGTGCGTAAAGAATAAAGACGTTAATGTGGACTATGTTTGCACACTGACGTATCTGCACAAAGAATATAGCATAGTGCCTAGCTGGCACTGTCATAATGCTTAGAGGGATGAAACATAAGTTAACGCAGTCTCTCTCTCTCTCTCTCTCTCTCTCTCTCTCTCTCTCTCTCTCTCTCTCGTCACCACATCACACCGCACACACACACACCACCACACACACACACACACACACCACACAACGAGAGAGAGAGAGAGAGAGAGAGAGAGAGAGAGGAGGGCAGAGAAATCTTCTAAATTCTCAATTGTCTTTGATAAGCAGTACGTTTTCTTTTACAAGAAATCCTTGCGTCGTATTGGGGGAACCGGATCTGAAGAAAACATACAGTAAGATGAATAGAGAGAAACCGCCTAAGGGCAATAGAGATTCATTTCACGTTCAAAACAAAATCGAGCAAACCTCAAAATCTGTCCTTGTGGACATTACCTTCGCTTGGGCCTGAGGCTCGAGTGAGAGAATACCACCCAGAGGGGAGGGGGGGGGGTGAGAGGACCGGAAGAACGGAGGAGGGGG
>CM065725.1:31885877-31890877 GCA_033310375.1 Conus canariensis
TATACTGTCTGTGTTTTCTTTGGCATTCATTTTGTGAACAGCCCCTATTCTCACCGTGCTTTCACCATGGGTGTGGGCTTTGTGAGCTAACGACAATACATCAGCATTCATTTATTCATTCATTCTCCCCCTCTCTCTCTCTCTCTCTCTCTCTCTCTCTCTCTCTCTCTCTCTCTCTTCTCTGTCCCCCTCCCACCTCTCTCTCTTCTCTCTTTCTCTCTTTGCCCCCCCTTCTCTCTCTCTCTCTCTCTGTCTCTCTCTATCTCTCTCAAAGTTAGATCCATATGTAAGTATTATGAATATTGTTACTGTATTCTGTCTATTATTGTTTCTGATTTTTCGTATGTTTGTTGTTTAGGGGGTGTGTGTGTGTGTGTGTGTGTGTGTGTGTGTGTGTGTGTGTGTGTGTGGTCTTTTGTTCTTTCGCTTTCATTGTGTTTGTTTTTGGTGTGGGGGGGGGGGGGAGGGGAGGGGGGCATCATTTGTTCTTTCAGTTGCACTCAAAGACGAAGGCATGTCTAATAAACGGGCAGGGCGCCAACAGCTGAAAGAACAAACTCCGGAGGACGAGGAGGCAGTGCAGTGTGCATTTTAGCCTGTCTGCATGGGCATAGAGGAGAGGGAATGTGTGTGTGTGTGTGTGTGTGTGTGTGTGTGTGTGTGTGTGTGTGTGTGCGGCGCGCGCGCGGGAGGGGGAGGGGGGGGGCGGAGCGGAGGAGAGAGGGGAAAGAAGGATGCAAGCTAAGGACACGATGTAGACACTGCCCTGTGGACAGAAGACAGAACTAAGGGCTCAGATTGACGGAGGGCAGACGTGACGTCAGTGGCCGATGAAACAAACAATGAAGAAAAGGAATGACATGGAAATGTCCACCTCTGCAGGAAAGGAAGCCGTTTCTCTCCTCTGCCCTGCTCCTCCCCCCTCCTCCTCCTGCCCCGTTCCCCTACTGTCCCCCCCCCCTCTCTCTCTCTCCTCTCTCTCTCTCTCTCTCTCTTCTCTCTCTCTCTCTCTCTCGTCTTCATTCCAGAGCTTTTACAGATAATCGACATGTTTATTTCTTTTTCTTCTTGTTCTCTTCTTCTTCTCTTCTTCTTCTTCTTCTTCTTCTTCTTCTTCTTTCTTCTTCTTCTTCTTCCTTCTCTCTTCTTCTTCTTCTTCTTTCTTTTCTTCGTCGTCGTCGTCGTCATCGTCGTCGTCGTTTTATTTGTTTATTCATTATAGGACAGACGTCATCCACAGGGGAACAGGGCCCTCGAAAACAGTGGATTTGGTTTTTCTTCCTGGTTTTTTGTTTACTCCCTTGTTCTATTGTTGCTCTTTTGTGTCAGTTTGTCTTCCCACCCCCTTCACCCCCCTCCCCCCCCCCTCCTCCTCCGCTATCTCCCTTTTTTCCATTATGTTTTTTTTTTTTCATTGTTTTCTTTCTCTTTTTTTTTCATAACTTTTCTCTTCTTTTTTTATTGTTACTTTCCGTTTTTTTTTTTTGGTTGTTTTTTTGTTTTGTTTTTTTGTTTTTTGTTTTGTTTTGTTTTTTTGTGCATCAGTTTTTATTCACTTTTTACATTCTTTTTCTTGGCCTGTATTTTCTCCTTTTTTATTTTCTATTTTCAAATCCTCCACAAACATTTTTTTTTTCCTTTCGCGTTCTTTCATTCTCCCTTTTTTGTTTGTTTGTTTGTTTGTTCATGATAAATCTTCCCAAAGGCGGTGACAGAGGGAGTGTGTTCAGTGTATCACTGTTTGTATTGCAGAGGGAAGTGGCTGCTGTTGACGACAAGGCGCAAGATTTGTTTGTTTGCTTCTTTATTTCTTCTTCGTCGTCGTCCATTCACTTTTCCTTCCGTCCTTCCAGAGCAGTGTGTGTCAGGGAGCGAGCGGTGATCTCCAGCCAGCGCTATGTCAATATTGACCCCGCACGAATGAGGATGCACGGCCTAAAAATAAGTTCTGGATTCTGTTCTCTTTCAAACCTTTTTTTTTTTTCCTTCAACACACTTTTTTTGTTTGTTTGTTTGTTTGGTGAGTTCTTTTCTCTTTTCTTGCTCTCTTCTCATAACGCGACTTTAAGCTCACGGGTGAGCGGTTTCGAACTTCGTCGTGAGCTTTTTTTTCTGTTGAAACATTGCACACATTAAACAATACGTGGATATACACAGTGCCCTCATGATTGATTTTTGATGGCGGCACGCTGAATTTGATTGGGAAGGGCACTGTATAAAAAGAGAAATGTATATGTATGTATGTATGTATGTATAGAGAGAGAGAGAGAGAGAGAGAGAGAGAGAGAGAGAGAGAGAGAGAGAGAGAGAGAAATAATACATACATATTAGTACATACAACATACATACATACATACATACATACATACGTGTGCGTGTGTGTGTGTGTGTGTGTGCGCGCGCGCGCGCGCGCGTGAATGCATATCATGATTCCAAAAATCGCATACACTTATCAATTTTTTTACCTTTCAACTGGCAGTAAGGTTTGTGCTTGCACTCTGTGTCCGCGCATGACTGCGTCCAAAAAGTTCAGTCGTTTTTAAGAATATCCGAGGTGCAGCACTTCGGTCAAATAAAAACGGTCAGAATAGTTGTGATTCTTCTGTTTGGAATGCTTTTTTGTCTTGAGGAGGTAATGGGTGTTTTGTAGAGGTATTTAGCACTCAAATATGTAAACATAACTGCTAATGTACATTTCCTTTTAACAAAGAGCCACAAGGAAAAAGTTGAGCAGATTGTCTGCCCCTCACACTGATCTGAAACCCAAAGCCCAGGCTTGCATCAAAGACCTCTGGCAAGAGGAACGGAGCTCGCAGGAGGAGAGCTAACTATTGAAAATCCGTCCAAACCTGAAAGAGTTTTTGCCATGCTCCCGAGGCGGCCGTAAAGGAGAAACACTCTTGTGCCGTTTGCATACAGGCCATTCCTTATATACCCATTCTTATCTTTTTAAAAGGTTCAGAAGCTCCGTGGTTCATTCCATGTTATGCAGGCCTACCACTCACAGTCAAACATGTTCTTTTAGAGTGTTGGGACTTGCATGATGTGAGACATGAACACTTTACAGCAGACTCCATGAAAACCTTGTTCAGAGATGTCCCACCTGATGTGATCTGTGAATATCTGAAAGAGCTTAAATTTTTCGTCTGATCCAAGATTTCACGAAAGAAGATTTTAAACAAAATTTCTGGTATGTTTTTAGAAGGTATATTTTAAAGGTTTGTGTGAATGGGGCTTTTTTTTTTAAATATGACTTGTGAGTTGACTTCAACGTGGTGACAGCCCTGATATGGCCCTTTGCGGCCGGCTGGGATATAAGCAACATTACCTTACCTTACCTTACCTTTGATAATGAAAAACTTTCACACTAATCTGGACAGATATTTTTGTCTCATTTGTGTATTCAATGCAATCGCATAGTTTCGATTGTTTCCATGTGTCTCTCTGTGTGTGCATTTATGCGTCCGTTGTAAACTTTAACTTTGTGTGTTTCTCGGTGATAACACGCTCTGGCATAGACGTTGATTTCACGTTCCCAGCCATTCCTTGAATGAAGATGTCATCGAATGGATACGGACGTGAATCTGCAGCTAAGGGTTTTAACACTATTTGCAACGTCTGAAAATAAACATGTTCTTATCAATTGTGATCAGTAGCAAATGTTGCTTCATACACTAATAGAGTGTGTGCTAAATGATCATGGAAGCATTGCAGCCAATGTTGATTTATGTTCTATCAAATCAGACATTTATTACAATATATTACTGAATACAGAACCGAGATGGACCATATATATATATATATATATATATATATATACACTACAAAATACATTTCGATGGAGTTTATCATTTATGTTGAATCAAGCAAGCAAAACCACGTTAAAGCAGCAAATAAACCAGCCTAACTTGTTTCAGCAAGGAGATACCTTTGCAAACACAATATAGACACACGAAAGTTTCACGTTATTGCTTGAATGACAGAAAGCATGCGCTAGTCGAGAGAAAAATTCAAACTGGATGCAGGTATTAGGATGCTACATTGTCGTCAAAATGAGACATCAGAGGTTACGTCAAAGTTGGTTTCTTGGTGTGTGTGTGTTGGGGGGGGGGTGCGACGGGAGGGGGGGGGGGTACAACGACTGAAATTGTACATTGGCATGAACACTATCGGTTCGGATATTAAAGCAAAGAGGGTAAGTATGAGTATAATGGGGGGAGGGGGGGGGTCATGATTGAGGAGAGGTGTCGGGGATAAGGGAAGGAGAGAAGGAATAAGGGGGTGTGGGACTTGGGTGGCAGGGGTAGGGGCGGATGGGAAGGGGGGGGGGGGCAAGGGAGGGAGGGGGAAAATGAAGGACAAATGAAGACTTGTCAAGACTGACTTGGAATCTGTCCATGCCTGCTACCAGCGTCTGTTGATGCATTGCCACAGGGAGCAGAGGCGGTCAAGGTCACAACACAATTTAGATTTTGGTAGTCCACTTCACCAGAGGTACCAAGCAATGGACCTGTGGCGGTCAAGGTCACAACACAATTTAGATTTTGGTAGTCCACTTCACCAGAGGTACCAAGCAATGGACCTGTGGCGGTCAAGGTCACAACACAATTTAGACATTGGCAGTCCACTTCACCAGAGGTACCAAGCAATGGACCTGTGGCGGTCAAGGTCACAACACAATTTAGACATTGGCAGTCCACTTCACCAGAGGTACCAAGCAATGGACCTGTGGCGGTCAAGGTCACAACACAATTTAGACATTGGCAGTCCACTTCACCAGAGGTACCAAGCAATGGACTTCGGGAGGAAGGAAAACAGTTGAAGGGCGGAGTTGGAAAAGATGTGGAGGCGGCCACACGCCACAATAAGGAAGTTGCACTAAAACACTGTTATAACCCCATGGAAGCGTTTTGATGCCTACCATAAATTTGAGCCAGCATTCAATGTTTAACTGATAACTGATTGGAAGAACAACTCCCCACCAGTTACATCCCTTGTTT
>CM065725.1:31895877-32008377 GCA_033310375.1 Conus canariensis
ATGGATTTCCGATTACCACAGTACGTGACGATGCGATACAACATAGCATTCTCGTCAACATAATACACTGCATTTTTTGGTTTCTGGCTACCATAGTACGTGACTGACCATACAATACTGTATAGCTTTCTCAGCAACACAATACACTGCAAAACAATGTGGATTTCTGTCTACGATTGAACGTGACAATGCAATACACTGTAGTTTTTTTTCGACGACACAGCACTCAAAGATGATATGGATTTCTTTTTTAATACCATAGTAGGTGACATTGCGGTACAGTGTTCTCAGCACCACAACACACTGCAAAACAGAATGAGTTTCTCACCAACATAGTACATGACTGTGACATACAATATAGGTTTCTTGACACCACAGCACTGTGCTAGATAATACTGGTCCCCAGATGTCATAGTACGCGACAGTGCAATGCAGTATAGATTCCTCTACCTACATCACACTGCCATTTAGCATGGGTCTCAATTCCAAGCACAGGACAGTGCAATATAGAATGATTCACAGCACGCCATTACACAACGGTGCTGTTCGTTATGGCTTCCATCCACTGAACATGACTACTCGACATCGCATCATTCAACAGTGCAGCACAGCTTTCACACGAGTGCCCGAGAACATTCAGTTCCACATGCCTTTATTACTGCCATCAGGTAGAGGACATGTATGCGTGTTCAGGGCAACCCATGACCTCAGAGTCCAGGACTTCCTCCAACCACATCCCACCGTAGGAATGCAACCCATGAAGCTCCTGTGTGACTCCCTCCTATACTCCGGTACAGACAGTTGGTTTTAACCACTGTGCAGGAAAGAGGTGTGGACGGTAAAGAGTGTCAAAAGAGACAAAGAGGATCCCCAAAGTCCCGCTTTGGGTCGAACCTCTGAGACACCCCTGTCCTCTGGCTTCACAGCTGGCGCGGGGGGGGGGGGGGGGGGGGCGACCAGTAAGGGTATCTTACCCGAACTGGCCAAAATTGGATCGTGCGGATCCATATCAAATGGTCCTGGAAAGGAACTGAGGAAAAGGAAGGGAAGGGTAACTGCCGCAAGGAGTAGACGACCAACGATAGCAAACCACCACGAGGAACATTAGTACCAAGTCTACACAGACTAAAGTCTGAAGAAACCTTGTCCATAAGGGCCTCAGGCCGATAGGACGTAAATCTCACCCTCAACGCCAACGCCAACGAGGATATGTACTTTGACTAACTCTAGCTCTGGAACCACGGAGAGAATAGCTTAAGAGCTTGTACCTCTGGCACCAAAGAGAAGATAATTTTCTTTCAAGGTTACAGCCCTGGCAGCGTTGTCCTGATCTGAAAGCAGTTTGCGATGCGGGGAAAGGGAAGGAAACAGACTTTGCGGTGTTTTGAGAACAAACGCATGAAAATGACAAAAAAGCCAACGTTGGACTCATTTTCAGGTGGAGGGTCACTACTGTCATTTGTTCTTGTTTTTTGCGAGGTCTGTCTGTCTCTTCGTTGGTCTCCCTCTTCATATTGTCTTTTTTTTTTTTTATCTCTGCTTCTTAGCTTTTTGTTCGTTTGTTGTTGTTTTTTCATCATCATCAGGATCCGATTACACAGGGAAAAAACATTGAAAAGATTTATATTTCAGTAGTAATCATTTCGGGCATGTTTACAATCGTGGTTTCCTTTTCTGTTCACCTGATTCAAACTCCGTGAATCTCTCTCTCTCTCTCTCTCTCTCTCTCTCTCTCTCTCTCTCTCTCTCTCCAAGGAGAGTCGCATCGAAGGGAAAGCATCATCCGGTTTCGAAGCAGAGTTATTGTTCCTAGTTTGGCTACCACAAATGTTTGGGCCTGTCTTCCTTTCATGGCTACTGTTTATCCTTTTCCCTCTTTTTATTTGTTTTTCTTGCAAATTTTGCCTGTCTGTTCTTCCGAACCTGTGTCTGCTTTTTTTCTGTGTTAATCAGGTTGTCTGCTTCATCTGTAATTAGTCTGGTCTAGAGTCACTGATATTTTCTTTTTTCACTCAAATTTCATACGTTTCTTTAATTTGTTTCTTGCTCAGAATTTTCACCACAGCCAAGGAGACTAATCTTTTTGTCCTCTTCTGTTAGTTCGATGGCTTGTGTGTTGGGTTCTCTGTTTACACGATTATGCAAAAACTACAAAAGTACCCAGATGCCTAAGACGAAACTAGGTGGAAAGTTTGAGCAGGGTCAAGGAACGAAAGCATTAATTTTGTTGTTGTTGTTGTTGTTTTTATGGATCTGTGGTATGGATCTGGATCAACAGCAGATCCTTTACCATTCTTTCTTATTCTATATTTTTAAGCCGCTTCGCAAGAAAAGAAAAGTAACAAAGTTTTCCAGATATGGCTGAACGTTTGATGGGAAAAAAACGACGTCATTTTAATATACAGTTATTAAAGTTTGTCATAGTCCATGGAACAGACGACATAGTTAATCTGAACATTTATGGACTCGCCACTCATTCGGCTGCAAGGCTTAAACAGGATTGCCTAAGATGGGTCTCGGCATTACTGTTATATCACCAAGGCGACATTCTTTACAGTGTCTGTCTGCTGGTTTCCCTGTCTTTTAGCAAGATTATACACAAACCATAGAGTCTGGGTTTTGTCACTATGATTAAACTCCGATCTACACGATGCACAGTTTTGCTGGACCTCTCTTACCATCTTTACCATCAGCATCATCATTATTGTCATCAGTTTTTTTGTTTTTTTTAAACTGAAAATTATCATTTTTCTTCTCATCATCATTATTCACCTTCATCGTTATCATGATTGCCATCAATTTTAATAATGTCATCACTGTTATTGTTAAACATCATGATCATTGCCAATCGTCATCATCGTCTTGTAATTTCGTTCGGCGGAATAGTAATTTTTCTTTTAAGTTTGATTAAGTGTGATTCACCTCACTTTGAAACTATAACTATCCTTACTGTGACTGGAGCTACAATGCTGTTGGCAATGGCTTGCAGGAAACTGCTGAAGGAGAACGCCAAGAAAGAGCAGCAGATGGAAGCTGAGCAGATCATCAAGACTCCCACGGACACCCCCAAACTGGTCAAGACCGTCATACAGGTACCCCCCCCCCTCACCCTCACCTTCCCTTCCACTCACGGGCCACGCCGGGAAAAGGGCGGTGCTGGCTGGGATTAATCTTTGCGCATAGTGGCATCACGGTTTCAGCGGATGGGGTGTAGCTTGTATGGAATAGCGCGCGGCTCCTAGAAGTGCCATCGCCGTAGTAAAGCTAATTTCTTCTTCTTCTTTTTTTTTTTTTTTTTTTTTTTTTTTTTTATCCGGTCGTTCTGTTTCTGTCTGTCTGTCTGTCGTTCTGTCTCTGTCTCTGTCTGTCTGTCTGTCTGTCTGCTCTCTCTCTCTCTCTCTCTCTCTCTCTCTCTCTCTCTCTCTCTCCTCTCTCTCTCTCTCTCTCTCTCTCTCTCTCTCTCTGCTTCCTGGGTCGCCCACAACCCGGAGACACAATAACATTGTGCACTTGAAGTGTTTAAGTTTTTGAAATGAAATGTTTGACGAAAAGCCAGTTAACTATATCCGTCATCCGAGTTTTGTGTTCCCGCATCAAAAGGGGAAAGAAATAATGATCAGTTCCGTCATTTGAACCGCAGACTTCCGATGATGCTGGTCATGAAGGATGCCTTACTGTAAAGGGCGGTAATCGGATACGGCAGACCCGCGCGCGCGCGCGTGTGTGTGTGTGTGTGTGTGTGTGTGTGTGTGTGTGTGTGTGTGTGTGTGTGTGTGTTTTTCTCTTTTTTTCTTTTTCTTTTTTTTTGTTGTTGTTTGTTTTGTTTTTTTAAACTCCTGAGGATTCTTTGATGCGTGTAGGACCTGTACAATCCACATTATCTGAAGAGAGATATGTACAGTAAGAACACAGAGTAAAGTCCATATAAACTGTTCAGTATGGGGTTGTGGGTAACCTGCTTCATCGTGAGAGTGCGGTCAAAAGTGACGACCTATACAGGTTGAATAGTATCCCTGTTTTTTCTGGCAAATCTAAGCTTTGTACTTGACGTTTTTCCTCATCCAGATATGTGTGTGTGTGTGTGTGTGTGTGTGTGTGTGTGTGTGTGTGTGTATGTGTGTGTGTGTGTGTGTGTGTGTGTGTGTGTGTGTGTGTGTGTGTGTGTGTGTGAGAGAGAGAGAGAGGGGAGAAGCAGTCAGATAGAAGCTGCCTCGTTGATGGTTCAGAGTGTGTTCACAGCACAGGAATTTAATCCTTCATCATAACGCCGTAGGTGTGTCTGTATATGTGTGTATGTATTCGCATGCACTTGTGTGCGCATACGTATTCTTCGTATACGTGCCTACATGTCCACGCACGTCTGTACGTACACGTATATGCACGCTTTTTTTCCCCCAACCCCAGGTACTGAAGCCGGAATCGGCGACGGCCCAGAAGCTGAGCCCCTCCCTCAAGCGCACCTCCACCTTCAGCGACAACCACCACCTGCAGGTGCCCCGGCCCCACAAGGGCGGGACCAAGCTGTTGGACCACTCCCGCAACAACCTGGCCTTTGACTTCTCCAGTGAAAAGGTGAGCCCTTGTACACAGCAGGCCTTGGTCCTGACTCGCGGAATAAAAACATCGAATGAGGCATGGGAGGGGTAAATAGAAGGGAGGTCAGTTGGAGGGGGAAAGGGGGGAAGAAGTTGCCTCCCCTTGTTTTTGTTTCAAAACAGCGGACCATTACTTTTAAGCTTCGAAAGGTGGTTGGGAGTGGGGTCATGATGGATTACAGTAAATTACCGTCAAGATGGTGGTGATGATCACTTGAATTTTTTTTTTTCAGTAATACAAGAACACAGTGAATTTTCCCCGTTGTGAAACAGTCATTTTTGCAGAACTGAAGGGAAATATTTTCTCTTGCGTTCGTTGGTTGGTTTGTCCGTCAGCAAGGTTAAGCTAAACCTTCTGAGCTAATTTTCATGAAACTTGTCGGAAAAATGTGGCCGAAAGACGAACCAGTTTAATTTTGATGGGGATCCGTGGTGCTGATCCAGATCAGAGGGCAGATCCACGATCCGTTCGGTCTTGCTGGGGAGCTGTGCTGTCCTCAGGTGCCCACTTGTAGTTCTGACTGACTGACTTTGTCAGTTTTACAGTCTACAAAACGACACATGCGCTGCGATTATGCGCACGCGCATCAGTCATAACTACCTTTCCATTCTATAGGGCTGGGGCATAGTGTCTTAAAGCCACAGTCTACAACGTGTTGCATGCGCTATGATGATGATGCACGTGCATGTTAGTGATGGTTACCTGTTCCATCCTGCAGCTTTGCAAAACAAGTCTCTCAAAGGCCTACAGTCGGCGCAATGATAACAAAGTCATTGTATATTGGCATGTCGGATCCTGTTTCATGGTTCATAGTTATCTCATTTCATAAGTCATAATTATTGTGTTCATAGTGACCACGAACCGCCCTGTTGGGTCGAAAAGCTTTTAAAAAAAGTAGCTTGGAAGCAACATCAGCACTGCCTGGCATACACACAAAGGGGATGTGTGTGTGTGTGTGGTGTGTGTGTGTGTGTGTGTAAGAAGAAGAAAACTAGTAGGTAACAACAAAGAAAAACAGTTTTTTTTGTTGTTTTTTTTTTGTTTTGTTTTTTTGTCAGAGGCAAAAAGAGTAACAGAAAGGGGGAAATCACTAGCAGAGAATGTTTAGAGGACGGGTACTGTTCGTTCTGAAAGACTGTGGCATCAGCACAGGAAGAGTGGTGGGTGATCGACAAAAGACATAAGGCAAACTGACAGAACAAGTTAGTATCCATATACATATGCAAGAAAGAATACGGTTTAATACTGTATGTGAAAAACCGCAAAAGTAAAAACAACAACATTTTTGTGTGAGAATGCACCAGTGTAATTTTAGAACTGAAACCTTGATCGAAGTGATCAAAGGCAAAGCTCGACATTGATTTTAAAAACGACCCTTCCCCCCCCCCCTCCCCCCCCCCCCCCCCCCCCCCCCCCCCCCAATTATTCAAACACAACATAGGGAAGAGTATTCTCATTCAAAACGAACAAAAAGTGATTTTTTTTGTCCAGTCATCTTAATTCTCCTAACGTCTTTCTTTATTCATTTCATTTTTTTCTGGAGAAAACGTATATCCACACGTCACCTCTCAAAGATGCTGTCGAAGGTGTGAGAATGTTTCTAGCTGTCAAAAACACTTAGTTGATGGCACACATGTAGCTCGGATGCCGAACAGGATGCAAGACAGTGTTCGGAAATCAGTACAGGGAGTAATCTAGCATACAAGATTTTAAAGCAGTGAGTGAGAATTCAGGTAAATTGGGAGTGAGAAATAGTCAGTTTCAGGATATTCATGCTGTGCTTTGGGCTGTCATTTAGTGGGCCCTTGGTTTTTTATGCTTGATAAAGGTTTTACAAATAAACCGAAAATTTCCAAAAACGCTTATTGGGTGTTGGTGGTTTTTACTGCTCAAACAGGGAGTAATCTATGTTAGAGTACGCGTTCAGCGAGAATGACCCCACCATTTTCATGGGACAGGTGCCGCAGGTGGGAATGCTGGAAGCAATGTTGCCCAATCAGCCAGCTTTACAGTTCAGTCAGAGACAACATGTGAAAACATGGACGTGAAACGGTGGACCTGTAATGCACACTGTTAATATCCCGATCATTCTCCCGGCGTGGGCTTGAAATCTCAATATTTGACTGTCTAGATCTGTTCGCTTGACCCATGAACTGACGAAAGGTAACTCTATTTGCGTTGGAAAGACAGGAATTATCTTGCCCTGATTTTTTTTTTTTTTTCCGAATCGGGTTTTGGCTGTATCATACCGGTGCAAGGAAACCATCAACGTCATGACCTGATTTTGGTGGGTTTTTTTTTTCTTTCTTTTTTATTTTATTGTATATTTTTTTTTCTTTTTTTCTTCTTTTTTTTTTCTTGTTACCGATTAAACCAATTTAGTACCTGCTCTCATGACCTTTTCCCCCCATTGTCTCAGGTCAGACCGAGAATCCGAACCGAGTCCTACGACGACGACAACCACAGCGAGGTGGACACCGATGACCTGGCCAACAGCAACAACCGAAGACCGCGGCAGTCCCTGCCCCAAGCAGACATCAACGACAACGACGTCGACGCCCTCTTGGAGCCCAGCGAGGACGAGAACGAGGACAGCATCCCTGCACCTGACCCCCACCCCCACCACCACCCGCACCACCACCACCAGCATCACCATCCCAAAGATAAAGAAGAACCCCCCGGGCAAGACATCACGGACCAGGCGTTCGAGGAGGAGTTCTTCTACAGCATGATGAGCGAGCTACGAGCTCAGGAGGTCGCCGGCGGGAGAAGGGACAACAAGGTCGGGCAGGAGTCGGAGAGCCAACAAGGAGGCTTCAGGAAGGACAGGCAGAAAGACGAGAGCTCGGACGACCCCAAACAGACCAGCATGGACGAGACGGAAGAGAAGAAGAGCAGCGCGCAGAAAACCCACGGGAGGAAAACCAGCGCGGAAGCGGACCCACTCCGGAAAAACAGCCGCGGTTCCTTTGAAGGCAAACGCAAAATCAGCCAAACCTCTCAACAAGGCAACAGTACAGAAGGGGAGAGAACCCGCAAAATCAGCAAAGGGAAGGACAGGCGAGGGAGCGGAGGAGGAGGAGGAGGGGAGGGAGGCGGGCGAGAGGAGGAAGCTGAGCCGGGAAGAGAGGAAGGTCTGTGGAGGAGGAGGAGGGAGAGGGGACGCCATCGGCCGGGAGGAAGAGGTGGAGAGCATGCTTCTGAGCTTGGACGATGAGGACTCGGGTCAGTGTCTTTGTGAGTCAGGTATGCCTGATTCAGGTCAGTGTGATTTAGGTCAATGTGGTGAGATTGAGGTCAGTACGTGTGTGTGTGCATGTACGTGCGTGTGTACAAGTGTGTGTGTGTGTGTGTGTATGTGGGGGGCGGGGTGAATGTGTGTGTGTGCACTTGTGTGTGTGTGTGAGCGCGCGCCTGCGTGCGTGCGCGTGCGTGCGTGTGTGTGTGTGTGTGTGTGTGTGTATGTGTGTGATTCAGGTAAGTGTGTGAGAGGTTCAGTTTGGAGTGATTTATTCTAATGAATGATCAGTATCACTTTGACTGATTCGGGTCAGTGTCATTGTTGTGAATGATTAAGGAAAGTTATTTAAGCATGATTAAGGTCAGTGTGTATGACTCAGTTCATTGAGTGTGATGCAGGGTCAGTTTAAATGATTCAGGTCAGCGTGATTTTTGTCTTAAATGTTCAAAGATGAGCATGAGTTAGGACAGTTAGAGGGATTCTACTCTCTCTCTCTCTCTCTCTCTCTCTCTCTCTCTCTCTCTCTCTCTCTCTCTCTCTCTCTCTCTCTCTCTCAAAACTCAAAATATGATGGTTTGGCAAAACAGACAAATCAAGAAATCATATTTTGTTTGAATGTGCGCCCCTTACGACATGCATGTTTATCAGGCATGTCTGTAACTGATGTTTTTATCCTGATTCTGGTCTTGCTTTTAAAGTTACCTCATGTTTGATGTATAGTCCGGTTAGGTATTTACTTTATTATTATGATATTGTGGTCTTTCTATGCACACATCCACACCGGCAGATACATACACGTACGTATGAACGCGCACACGCATGCATGCATGTAAGCACTCTCTCTCTCTCTCTCTCTCTCTCTCTCTCTCTCTCTCTCCCCTCTGATATTACTTGATTTTGTGAAAAGAAGTAAAATGAAAGTACTGCTACACACATCTCTCTCCTCTCTCTCTCTCTCTCTCTCTCTCTCTCTCTCTCCCACCCTCACCACTCTCTCTCTCTCTCTCTCTCTCTCAATCTCTCTTACTCATCACACACACACACCCACTCTCTCTCTCCTCTCTCTCTCTACTCTCTCTCACAACACACACACACACACACACACACCACACACACACACACACACATACACCACACACACACACACACACGCACACACACACGTTATTTTTTTTAATCAAGCATTTCAAGTTCGGAGGGGGGGGGGGGGGGGGGGGGTTCAACGAAAACTGACCAAAAGCCACTGACTCCAGGCATTCCCAGCCTGATGCACTGGACCAGCCAGAGCACGGACAGGTCTTTCAGCGGCCAGGGGGACAGCAAGGAGTCCTTCACCTCCCTGGACCTCCAGCCCTCCGAGCTGCCCCTGCCCCCTCCCCCGCCCCTCTCCTCGAGGCCCACCACCTGGGGGTCAAGGGTCAGGGTCGTGCGGCGTCGCCGGACAACAAAGGGGTGACAGGAGGGCTGGATGGCATGCATAGAGAGGTGAGACCACGCGTTTGGGGGTTCTGTACTCTTTGTTCATTGGGCATAGGACGTCTGCATTCTGCATGATTAATCCCACACAAATCAAATGTGATTGCTCTTTACACACACACGCATGAACGCACGCACGCACGCACGCACGCACCACCCACCCACCCACCCACACACACACACACACACACACACACACACACACACACACACACACATACATTCACTCGCTCACTTCAAGAAAAAAGAAAAAGTAATGTTAGTAAACGTTGCTTTGTCCCGGAAGACTTGATTGACAAAATACAGGAAAGAGAAATTGACATTTTTTTAATATAAAGATTAATAGAAAGATGGACCTATCCTTTTCTTTCTTCATTTTTTCCATCTCTCTTTGTAAGGGGGCTGTGGTCAAAGTGTGTGGGGTAGGGGGCGGGGAGACTAATCCACCTCATTCCTTTGTCTCAGTAGTCTTGATCGACAAAGTGTAGGACAGAGAATTCGACATTTTTGTCAAGAGTAAACGAAAGATGATCGTTTTCTTCTCTTTCTTTATTGTTTTCCTCTCTCTCTCTCTCTCTCTCTCTCTCTCTCTCTCTCTCTCTCTCTCTCTCTCTCTCTCTCTCTCTCCTCTCTCTCTGCAAGAGGGCTGGGGTCATAAGGGGGAGAGACTAACCCACCGGGAACATCAGTTTTTTTTCCCTTTGGAGGTGAATGGTTCTTTTCATTTCGGTACCAGACTGTTCCTTCCGAACGTGAACATTCTCAAGGATGCTCTGACCACCTCCGTCAGGAAGGAAGCTGTCGTTTCAGCCTTCCTTGGAACGCGCGTCTCCGCTGTGCTGGACACAGTTGTTGAGTTCCAGCGTACACAGATATCGAGGAGACGACGAGTAACGAACAAGTTGGGTAACTTTCGCTCCCATGATGAGAGGGAGCACACAGAACAAGGAGACACATCCCCTCCTGGTTTGCTCCGTGTGCTCTGTGTTGTCATTTCTGCCAGGTGATTTCTGTCGTAAGCAGCATTTCTTTGAAGTTACGGGCCTGTGATTATTTCATCATTGGAGTGAGAGTTAACCAACTTGTTTGTTATTTACTGTTTACCGTTCCTTGCTTCATTTAAGATCTCATTTTTCAAGAAGATGATAGCTGGAAAAGGTTTTTCGAAACGTCTGTGATAGTTGTACCCACAAGTACATCCACGATGTATACATACGTGCGTGGAAAAGAGAAGGAAGGGTATGAAGGAGTGAAGATTTGGAAGGAGAGGAGTTGAGAGGTAAGAGAGAGAGAGAGAGAGAGAGAGAGAGAGAGAGAGAGAGAGAGAGAGAGAATGCGGAAAGTTTTTTTCATGTGTAGGCCCTTAACCGTCATGAAGGGGTACGTGTAATGGGTTTTTTTCAGAACTGGCAATAATGAGCAGTGATATTGTCCACGACTCAGTTAGCAGCATATTTCAAGAACTGAGACTGGAACGCATCTTGATAACTTTATAAAGATAGATTGCCAGATTCCTGATTGTTTTGAACATGCCATAAACAATGTAAAACTGAAATGACTTAACGGAATATGCTGCGCTCTTAAATTATAGAATAGGACAACAGAGAACGAACTGTTCCTCGTTTTTAGTAACGAGAGAGAGACAGACAGACAGACACAGAGACAGAGAGAAAGAGAAATGAACAGATAGAATCCTGTTAAGAGGCATACAAATCCGAAGCTGTTCTTTCTCTTGGGATGCACAAAGCATCCAGCAGCACACACACTCAGAGACAGAGACAGCGAGAGAGAAACGGGCTTGGCATGTGTGGTCTGTGTGGCCGATTGCAGGAGTCAGAAACGGAGATAGACATCGCCCCAGACAGCGGGGACTCGGCGCCGCATTCCAGCGACGAAGACTTCTGGCCCCCGCCCCCGGACCCCATCTTCCTGGAGACCCAGATGGGCACCCCCTCGCCGGACATCCCGGACGACAGCCCCCCGCCCCCGGAGTGCCAGCAGATCAACGGCACGTCCTCCCGCAAGGTGTCCAACGAGTCGTCGTCCCACCCCATCCCTCCCCAGAACCAGGTCACGTGCGCCGTGGAGGTGCACACGGAGAAGAGCAAGACGCCGATGATCGCCCTGACGGAGCAGACCTCGCCCGTGACGTCAGCGACCTCGGCGCCACCCTCCGCGTCTTCCACGTCCACCCCACCCACGCCCAAGAGTCGTCCGCCCCTGCCGTACGAGATCTACCACATGCGTGAGACGATTGTGTAGGAGGAAGAGGACTGGAGAGTGTGGTTATGAGCTTGTGATACCGTGCCGAGTGAGGGACGACGTGAAAAAAAAAAAACAAAGTGTGTGAAACCAGTGACACCTCAGAAACACATGACACGTTGTTGGTAAGTGCACTGCGCATGTTTTCAAACGCATATGTCTGTACAGGCTGGCAGGCGCGCGCGTGCGCGCGCGCACACACACACACACACACACACACACGTGCGCGCACGCGCATGCATGCACACAAACCACACACACACACACACACACACACACACACACACACACACACACACACACTCTCTCTCACACACACACTTACACACACACACAAACACACACAAGCATAAACACACGCACACATACACACACACACACACACACACACACACACACACACACACACACACTGGATCAATCGATCATGGATATACACTGCCTACATAGACAAGAGGTTATTCCAACTCTTTCTGCTGAGTTTTCTTTGTGTTCATGGACCTATGAGGCAGATTTGGAGGAAATGAAGAGTAGGGATGAGGTGGAGGGTCAAGACCTTCCTCCCTCCCACCTCCCCTGAAAAGGGTACCCCCCCCCTTTCCCCTCTTGCACACCCCCCCCCCCCCATCCCCCCGCCCCCTTGTTCTCGCCCACACTCCCAAAGACACAAGATATGCTGAGAGCTGCCAATGGCCTTGAGGTGCCACAACTGGGCTATCGACTAATCTTAATTCGGGCAAGTTGCTGGCTGCCAGATGATAAAATGCATAATGACGTGATTAATATCATCACATATGCTCTATAACCAGACTGACTTTCGCACTAATGAGACAATGAAGTATTCGTACACAAGGCGCTCACCATGTATGCGCATTTCATTTTAATTAATAAATGCTTTTTATGTAAATCTCTTACCCCGATTTTTTTTTTTTTTTTTTTTTTTTTTTTTGTCTTTCCACCTCCACCACCCCCATGCCCCACCCACCCCCCCTCCCCCAGGTTGTCCCCCACCGCCACCCTACAGCATCCCCTTCTCTCTGCAGGAAGATTTATTTTAAGAGACGCAACAAGCTGAAAGCTGCCAACACACTTACATACAGCCGCGAATGGCTGTTGATCAGAATGAATGAATCAAAGGGGTAAATTACTTGCTTGCCGGCTGCCACTCAACAAAGCGTATAATGATAACATTTTGACCGTTAATGTGCGTGCTTCGTTACCCATCTGGAACTTACGTCTCTTGAAATGACAAAAGTATCTCATAAACGGCACTCATTATAAGCACAGATTTCGTTCAGACTGGTACAGGTTTTCATATCATTCTCTTTTTCGGGTTTTTACCTCTTTCCCCCTCACCTTCCCCTTGTCGCTACCCCCCCCCCCCCCCTTTTTTTTTTTTTTTTTTCCCCCTAGCGTTTCACCAGTGTAGAACAGGTCAGAATCTTCTGTTCCCCTCTTAATTTATCCTTTTCTTGTCCTTGTTTTTTTTTTTGTTTTTGTTTTTGTTTTTGAGTCTTACAAACTATGACAAGAAGTCGGAATCTTATAGATCATTGTTTATGCCTCCTCTTCTCCTCTGTCTCAATTTTGGACCAAATTCGTCTGCGTTGAGTAAACGTCAGTATCTTCCAGACCATCGTTCATGCGGTTTGTTTTTTTTAACTTGGGGAAAGTTTCCTGAATCACAAATATTCTCAAACTTAGAATTTACCTGACAATATTGTTTGCACCGTCTGACTTGCATGGACCGTTACCACCAGTGAAGAAACCTGGCCTCCTTCCGACTGTTCGAGTTTAACAAAGTTCCACTCGTACCATCAATCCATCTGCTGTGTCATGAGGAACAATGGATCTCTTGGCGGTTCGCTACCATTTATTTAAGATTTGTTTTCCCCCACTACGTAATTGTTCAGCATTATATTGTTTGGTCAATCAGTGGGAGATTGCATCTCTTAGGAGATCCAAGTAAAGGTTGTTCTGTACAATTCTTAGCCACTCACTGTGCTTGGGTTGTTGAACAGCAGAGCTGACCACTCAGACTGTTCCATATCTTTAGATCTCCCTTGCATCCTTGAATGGATCCTCAAGCATGGGCTCAAAGATTGTCCCCTACATTTTATATTGTTTGAATGATGCTTTTAGTTTTTCAGCAACTTTTTTCCTCTCCACACTTTGTTTTGTTCCATTTACTCCCCTTCACTGGCTGCTTTGAGGGTGCTGTTGGATTCTTTTTTGAACCCTTGGTGGTGAGAACACCACAGAATTATGGACTGTGGTGTGTCTCTATTTGACACCAAGAGCACAGACACAATCAGCCGTGTCTCCCTGATGAGTCCGACCCAGCGGACGAAAGGCCTAGGAGCAGGCAATACAAATAAATGTGCCTTTGAGAGGGATTACGATGGTTCCCTCAGGCGGCCAGTGAAGGGCTTCTCATATTTATAACATAATCCCCCCATTTTCTTCATCTTCAATTTTTTTTTTTTTTTAAAACTTCAAATCTTTGTCGAGTCATTACTATAACGACTGAAGAATTGTTAGTCTACACTTGTTTTCCCCCACTACGTAATTGTTCAGCATTTATTTAAGATTTATGAGGAACAATGAATGTACTAATGAACGACTGTGGTGGAAGCTCGACACTGCCAAGTGGTGCGTCGTCGACTCTTGTGTGCAAATTGGTTTCTCTGCATTGGACAGTCAGTTGCTGGTATCGGTATTCTTCCGGATTTCTAAGACTTGTTTCTTTGTTAATCTGTTAGCAGGGGAGAGCACAATAGAGCAGGTTATCTCTCTGCTGTCCTTCAAATGACTTCAGCTGTTGATTAAAATAGAAAAGAGAGATGGGGGCTGGGTCAGTATTGTTTCTGTTTAAACACAGCCTTAGCTGACCTCACAGGGCTCCTTCAAAGCCGTCACCCCACAAAGAAAGGCTCTGTCCTGACAAACAAGAAACTTGCAAACTACACATCCGATTCACTCACATGATCTGTTAAGGCAGATCGGGCTGGGTTGTGCTGAAGACGCCAGGCACTGTGCTCCACTGTTCCACCCCCCCCCCCCCCCCAATCCCTCCCCAAGGGCTGTTTTCTACATCGTGGATCTCCAGAGGGAAGAAATCAATGCTCTTTCAACGTTAAGTGTTCAAAGAAGTAATCGGTGCTGATTTCAGTATGCCAAGTCTCCCAAGATAAAACAAAAAAGTCAACGCTTATTTGACAAAAGTCTAGCTGCTGTCAACGATTGACAGGAGAAATCTGAGGCTGCTATTAATTGACATAAGAAGTCTTCAACACAGGTCTGCCGTCTTCAACACAAGTAATCTTCCAGGGGGAAAAAATCATTATTGTTTTCAAGGACTACACAGATGTAGCCCGTTTCATCTCGGCATTTGTACATACGTTGTGATGGCGACAACGGATGGTTACAATTCGTAGCGACTTTGAAGAACATATTCCATGCTAACTGTGATGGTGACAGGAGATGCTACAATTCATAGTGACGTTGATGTACATATTTATTGCTAATCGTGATGGTGACAGATGGTAGTTATTCATACTGACGTTGATGTACATATTCGTTGCGATATACAGTGTTTATTTATCATCCATACATGTATCTCACATGTCATGTTCTGTTGACTGCTGATTTGCATCATCCCGACCTTGAGGTGAATCTGGATGATCTGCTACAAGTAAAAACACGTTACTGATATGGCTCGTCTTTATTTCAGGCAATTTGTTTCCCTTACGGCAATAATTGCAGAGCTCCGAGAAAATTTTTACACGGTTTTCTGAGAAACAAGAGGCAACGCTCTGGACTCTGTAAAAACGCAATAGAGAGAGAATGGGATCTAAATGCAACAATTGTTGAGCATGGTGGTTCTTTTTATGTTGTTAAAGAGAAGTGGTCTGTTGCAGAGATGCGCCAGCTAGGTTATCTAACCATTTTGCTGACCCGCGGAAGGAAGGGGGAGACCAAAGGCGAGTGCATGTAAATAATGCATTATTTAACAAAATGAATGGTGGTTTAAAACCGTGTTCAAGTAATATCACCTCTGTCTTCCCATTATCTGACTGGATTTCAGTTTGGACATGTAAGTTTTGGTTTGAATCGTGTTTTTTTTTTGTTTTGTTTTGTTTTGTTTTTGTTTTGTTAATCTTTGGATGACATAAGGCATGATTCTTGTGAAACAACTTTTTCTTCCCTTCTGCCCAAATTATAAGAACAGTCTCTCTCCAGTTGGTTTATATGACCACATCGTTCCCATACAAGAGAGCACCTTTGATCATTGATATTACTCGAGCCCTGGAGACAAAAGCTGAGCTGTTCAACAACTGGAGAGAGATCAAACGCGTCTGATTTATCATTCTGTCCCCTTCATCTGGAAAAAGGTCTGGAACTTAACTGACGGTGTGAAGGAGTTGCTGAATGGATTTTCCTGAAACGTTACTAACTGAGAGGCTCCAAGTTTAGGATACATTTGGTAAAGAAAGAGACCAATTTTCAACACCTTTTTTCGCCTGAAGGAAGGTTTACAGTCTGAAGTGTGCAATAAACAATAACCCTTGCCCAATTCTTCAACGCATTGGTATTTTTGCTGTACTGTGATTTTCATGTCTTGTTTCTTACCATGTAGAACAGGGTGGGTTTTTTTTTTCCAGTTTATGAGTGTGAGTGTCCATAATATAAATTGTCTTGAAATGATTGAGAAGACATTAATCAAGTTTCAATACAGATTGAAATTTGCAGTTGATTCCATTTCAGTGTCTAAAATAAAAGAGCACACAACTCCTTAGTTCTCATCACCCCTCCTCCCTAATCCATTCTCTTTAGGGTTCGATTCACCCTGTGTAGGGTTCAGTGGAACATGACATGCAGAATTTCTAAGGGGGAGAAAGGAGGGGGGGGGGGGGGGGGGGGGGGGGACTAATTACATCTGCAGTGGGGAGGAGTATACTGTGATGAAAGGTGTGTGGGGGAGGGAGGGGCAGCAGGCAGTGCTCTAGAGCATGTGTTTCACATCACAAAATAACTGTACTTGCTGCTTTAAAATCTGTTCTCAACAAATTTTCACACAGATTTCATAATATCTAGGGGAAAAAATCAGGAGTGTGGATGGCGTTCCAATTAAAAACAAATGAAAAAATTAGCTGGGAAAAAAACGGAGGCAATCAGGTGAAGAAAATAAAAAGAGAGGTGGTAATTGAAGTGGAGATAACCGACATGCTGGACAAGTAAACAAGGGTAATATTCTTAAAGTTTTTCCTAATTCTGCTCAGCATGTAGCAAACTGTCCACTCGCTTTAAATCTGTGTTCAAGGTCTCCTTTCTCTTTCTTGGTAATTTCCACTGTATACTATGTTAATACCCTTTATGAAGATGACCCAGTTGCCTCTAGTTGCAATGTGAGGCGGCTACAGGCAGAAATCTAAACAAATTTTTAAAAGTATTTATAATGGCTCCACCGAACAACGTGGACAAACGAATCACAAGCCAAAAAAATGACACGTTTCGACCTCTTAGATCTTCTTCAGGCAAGATAAACAACACTCAGCATGAAGAAAATGAAGAATGAGCAATAACTTATCTTTGTCAAAGTCGGCGCAAGATTGGTGTTAATGAAAACTAGGCCATAGGGAAGGAGACAATGCAAGTTAAAATAGTAATGATACTGCTAATAATACTGATAGCAATAAGATAATGATGACGATCAATATATTGAAAGAATAATAAAGAGAGAATTGCTACCACTTTAGGTGATAATATGACAGTGGTAGTTGTAGTATGGAAGAACGGAGAGGGGTTAGAGGATTATCGAACAGCATGGTTGTCGTGGCAACAGTGTTTGTGGCGATGATGATGGTGATAATGGTAACATCAAAAATAATGCTGGTATTGATAATAATGCTAACAACAATAGTAACTGTAATGGTAATAATACTACTAATAATGAAAGTAATGGTACAAAAACATAACAAAAAATAATACCAATAATAGTAATGATGATAATTGTACTAATAGTTACAATATTAATAAAGGGAGGGAGGAAGAAAAAGGAAGGGGAGGGGCAAGGGGGAGGACAGGAAGAAGTAAGAGAAGTAGGGTTCAAATTATGGGAAGGATGGAAATAGGTATATTAATATTTATGATAGGTATATTAATAGTTTTAATAATAATCATGATTGTAACCATATAGTAATGATAGTGATGATATAAGAGGCTGGAAAAGTGGTAGGTTGGAATGTCAGAAATATTGTAAAGTATAATGATAATATTGATAACAGTAGTAAATATATTTGTAACAGTTATGAAGTTGTAACAACAGTTATATTGATAATAGTACCAAAAAAAAAAAAAAAATTGTTAATGATAACAATAATAGTGATCATAATAGTGATACTAGTGATGAAGATAATGGTGATGTTCATACTAATTGAGGTAAGAATAATAACGTGGGTAGTTTTTTTCTTTTCATTTTTTTTTTGCTTTTTTTTTTTTTTTGATGATGATAGTGCTGCCAAAACACAGGCCCATGTCAAAGACCTCTGGCAAGAGGAATGGCCCTTGCAGACAGATAACAAACTATTTCAAATCCATGCAAACCTGAAAGAGTTTTACCATGTTCCCGAGGCAGCCATAAAGACGATACAGTCTTGTGCGGTTTGCATACAGGCCACTCGTTTTACAACCATTCATATCTTTTAAAAGGTGAAGAAGCTCTGTGGTGCACTCCATGTCATGTTCTACTCACAGTGAAACATATTCTTTTAGAGTGTTGGGACTTGCGTGAGACATGAACACTTTACAGCAGACTCCATGAAAACTTTGTTCAGAGATGTCCCACCTGACGTGATCTTTGAATTTCTGAAAGCGATTGACATCTTTCATCTGATCCAAGATTTTGCGGAAGAAAGATTTTTAACAAAGTTTCTGGTGCATTTTTAGAAGGTGTATTTTAAAGAGATGCGTGAATGGTGTGTGTTTTTTTGTTGTTGTTGTTTTTTGCTGGCTTGAGTTGATTTTAAGGTGGTGACAGCCCTGATATGGCCCTTTGCGGTCGGCTGGGCTATAAGCAACATTACCTTACCTTTACCTGATAATAATGTGATGACAGTGATACTGATAGCAATAATGATAAAACTAAAATTGGTAATAGTAATAGTTGGTGGAAAGGAATAGAGTTGGTCGATGAGTAAAAGTTAACAGTGCTACTTGATCAGGGAGGTGGTGACGATGAATGTTAATAACGGTAACGGTAGGTGAAAAGGAATAGGGATGATCAATGAATGAAAGGTTAATAGTATTATTGGAGCACTAAAGAAGGGGAGGTGTAAAAGAAAAAAAAAAAAAAAAAAAAGGGGGGGGGGGGTAACCACAACCTACACTTACAAACACTTTGTTTCTAATTTAGTTATTGTATGTAATTATTATTACTATTACTACTACAACTTTCTGCTTGTGATGGGAGTAGTGATAATAGGACCTAGCAATTACATGCATAATGGTAGTGATAATGATAGTAATAATAACAACAGTGGCATCAGTAAAGATAGTGATAGTGATGATGATGATGATGGATGACGATGATGATGATGACGACGACAACTATTATTATGATTATTACCAATGCTCTCTTCTTTTTTCAAATGTTTTTTTTCATTTTACTATTATCAATATAACTGTTGTTACAACTTCATAACTGTTACAAATATTATATTTACTACTATTATTAATATCACCCATTATACTTTACAATATTTCTGACATTCCAACCTACCCCTTTTCCAGCCTCTTATACCATCACTATCTTTACTATATGGTTACAATCATGATTATTATCAAAACTATTAATATACCAATTATAACTTAAGAGACCTATGATTCCATCCTTCCCATAATTTGTACCCACTTTCTCCTCTTTGCTCTTCCCATCCTCCCCTCCTCCTCCTTTTTCTTCCTCCCTTCCTTTATCATTATTAGTGTTAGCATTAGTACTATTATTATCATTACTATTACTGATATTATTTTCTATTATATTTTTATACAAGTACTTTCATTACTACTACTATTTCAACCCGCATTGTCTTCTTCCCAATGGCCTCTTTTCCATTCTATGCCCATCTTACGCCAAATTTGCCCATCTTACGCCAAATTTGACAAAGGTAAGTTATGGCTCATTCTTCATCCCGAGTGTTGTTTATCTTGCCTGAAGAAGACCTATGAGGTCAAAACACGTCATGTTTTGTCTTGTGATTCATTTGTCCACGTTCTTCAGCGGAGCTATTGAAAATACATTCTAACAGTTGCACTTGTTAAAACTGATCTTTTTTTACCACATGATGCCAGTTCAGTAAGCAACAATCCTCTCTGGTCAGTCTGTACCTGAAGTATCTTATCACATGAACATGGTCCTCATCCTCACCCCCTAGGTGTATAGTACCAGACGGCTCATTTTGGGAGTCTGGAAGGTAAGGGTCACATAACATGACCTAGCCAGTTAACATGGTCCTCAGGAGCTTTAGACTCTCAACAACCACCCTGGCTTCCCCATAAACACAGTCGCAGCAAAATGCACAAGAAATGTCTCGCACATAAAGAAATGAGCATTTATTCCATCATCCCAAAACAAACGTCAACTGAAATCGCATAATTGAATCCACAGAAACAGTACAAGGTCCCATCATCTCCAGTGAAATAAACCTAAACCAAATAAACACAAAAACCTAAGGTTCACAAAGGTCATAACATTTGTTCAAGATTTTAAGAGCCTCAACTGCAACAACAAACTTTATAGATTTCTGTCGATTACACAGGCACCTGCTAGGTGCACTGGTTCAATGTGACAAATTTGTCTCCAACCATTTGACTGTACCGACATGTATGCTTGTCAAAGAGAGACTGTAGTAGCAACCTAATGATCGAATGGGGCAGACAGATTAAGTTACCAGGTACCATTGTTTTATGTCAATGCAACAGTCATCAGTGCAATCAGGTGAAGCACACACACACAAAAACAAAACAAAAAAAATTGCTCTCCTAAAATATATACACAGTTACCTACCTTCAACAGAGCTCAGCAGCTAAGATTGTGTTCATAAAAAAAAGAATATTTTAAACAGCATTAGGAAAATAGTTTTTGTAGAGTGTAATGAGTTCTGTAGCGTCTAACACTTCTCTTGTTAACAACTATATTTCAGATGGGAGAAAAGGAGGAAGAAGAGAGCTGAGAAAATGGAATCGGTCCGATTTGGCACTTCGAAAAAAAAAACCCCAACCCAGGTCTGGGTCTTTCACAAGGGAAGTACAGCCTGTGTGACTGCATAGCAAGTATTAACCACTCTGTCCAGCGAAAAATCCTAATACTTGTTACTAACTGCAGTGAGAAACCAAAACACAAGCAAGACCGTCTCCAAACTTCGTGGATCTATGTTAAACTCTGCAGAAGAATAATGTGTTTGATGATGTAAGACAGGAAGTATCTTTCTTCTTTGTCATTTTTTCCTTCATCTGCAGCCAGCATGGACCAGCGACAGAGAGGATAAGGAAGACAGCAGTAGCTAAAGAAAGAGCTGGTACACTAGTAGTAGAAATGGGTTGGTAGAGAACACTGCTCAGCATAGATCAGGTCTTGATGTTTAATGCTCCAGCTGGCCACAGAGGCCAAATCAGGGCTGCCTTAACTAGCTCTGCTATTTCATTACAGTTAGCACTACCTTCATGCTATTTGGTCCGAAGCAGGTAGGTAACCTCACTACCTCAACTCTTATCTTTACATAATAATCCAATGTGCAGAGTTGGTCATTGAAAAAAAAAACAAACTCTGACCATGACCTCCAGTGGGTGGTAATTATCTTCTCGGGGTAACACTGTGTACCATTTGGTACTGCAATGCAGCATGTCGCACTACACCAACTGACAGCACACAACATACTGATATTGAAGGAGGCAACAAGTTGGTAGATACAGACTGATTGCTGAATGCATCCGACATCATAAAAATTCACAACGAAGCTTCCAAGATAGCATGTAGCAAAAAGTAGCATCTGAATGCTTCTGTGCCTACCTTGGTATTTACCATGGAGCTTGCTGAACAGCTTGCTGAACAGCTACATTCCACGTTGGTAAAAGCAGTGTTAGCTGAATGCAAGTCTGCCAACTTAATCACAATGCACCATGAAGCTTACCTTACAGCACTGGCAGATTACAGGTTACAAAAAGAAGTAAAAAGGCAGCGTTGGTTGAATGTAGCGTTGGTAGAATGTACCTCTGACAACCTTAATATTCACATGATGCTCGTCTTACTGAACAGGAAGACAAGTTGTAAAGCAGTGCTAGTTATACGCATCTCTGATTATCTTTACTAACCATGGTACTCGGTTTGCTGCACAGCAAAATTACTTGTCAGAAAACAAGGAAAAGGCAGTCTGCACGTCTGGCAATCTAAGCACCGTGAAGCTTGGCTTACAGAACAGTTATGATTACAGGTTGTAAAACAAAAAAAAAGGGAAATGCAGTGTTAGCTAAATGTATCTCTTAACCTTCACCATGATGCTCGTTTTCTGAACAGTTTTGGTGATGTATACAGTCTTCAAGATAAACCCCAGCAGTTGATTTTTTCATCCTGCTGCCTGCTGGCTTTATAAATTGAAACCATATAAAGGAGGAACAAATAAGAATTTGATTACAGTGATGCCTAAAACTCAATTCCATATAACTGGATCTTCAAATGCAAAACACAATACAATCATTCCTCTCTCTCATTGCAAGACCAAAGTGTAGACAAAGGTGGGGAAAGGATAAGTGTGGAAAACTGCCTCTCCCACAAGACAGGTTCTCGTTTTCCTCTTTCTCTCCCCCCTCTTCCTACCCCCCATAAGTTTTTCTGCCGTCTGTTAGATGAATAAGAGTCTGTGTCATGCAGACTTTCAACCTTTAAGTTTTTCTTTTCTCACGGTGTCATTATCCACATGTTATTTGTTGTTGTTTTCTCTAGCCTTTGGCACCGCTGGAAGGACAAAGATAATGACAAGGCGTTCCCAAAACAACTGAGCTAAACAGCATAGCAATCCATCAAACACATCTGCTGTCCACATAACTCGATTCCATTCAACCATGAGAAATTACTTGATTAATCTGAAGATAGAAGCCACTCTCTTTACTTGGTCAGTTGCCAATCAGAAGGAAAAAAAGAAAAGAAAAAAAAACTCTCGCAAAGTCTTGGCAACACTGGGAGAGGGGTGGAAGGTTTGGGGGGAGCAATTTAATAGCAGGGGACAGGGAGAATGAAATCATTGTTATCAGTGGTGTGAAAAGCTTGTAACCTGTTGCTGTCATTTGATGTATTTTTTTCTTACATCCGTATATTTTCCACCAGAGACATTCAATCATACTAGGAACATCGTCATATGATTACAGGACCGTAAGTCTTGAGTACATGGCACTCGAGTATCTTTGTCATACACACTGGAACAAATGACTGTTGCAGGATGCACTGGCAGAGGGGTGGGATTGGGGGGGTTGATTGTATAAGGGGGTTTATGCAGCGTAACAGCCTTCTGCCATATAAACACAATTTCTGATGGTCTGCTTACCAGTATTTCAAAACAAAAAATTACAGAAAACCTGGAAATTTGCAGAGTTGAGCTCTACAATGTAAACCACCTAATTAATCAACCAGAACAGGATGAAATCGATTTCTTCAGACTGCTCTGAAATGCAGCCATGAGTGGCCTCTTTCAAAACTTCATCTGACGCAAGACTGGCGATTAGATAGGAAAAAAATGAACTACAAAGTGCAAAGCCATCTGCCTGGGTTCTCATCCAAACAAGTGACAACCCCTAAACACATTTTTGACTAACAGAAAAAAAAAATCAGTAGTGAATAAGACACACACAGCATAGGCAATGTTTCCCTCCCAAAAGGAAGAATTTCATGCTTGCTACTTTCGCCATTATGTATAGCATTCTGTGTCTCCCCCCTCTTCTCCACCCCCAACAAAATGTGCCTTGACCAAAGGTGAGTGGACCTACAGTGTTTCACTTAAGTTCCACATGAGGTCTGCTTGTTCCGCCAATTTTCTTTAGACCATAACTGTACAACTGACGCATACAGTAGCGAAAAAAAGAAAAGAAAAACAAAAATAAAGCGGTGTTTTCTTCTTTTTTTCACCATTTTCACTTTGGCTTCCTTGACAGTGACAAACCAAGAGGGAGTTAAAGGGAGGGAGGGGAAGCGGGGTAGATTCAAACAGCGAGTGACAGTTTTACAGTCTTTACATTTTCCAAAGCAAGTATACAGGTACAATGTTCAAAAATAGTTTACATATATCTTTGTACATAAAAGGCAAGTCATCTTCCTCTGATCAAAAGTGAACACGTTGAAAATGTCAGGGAACCTTTCCTAGACAGCCAAGGATGGTCTGGTACTACTGGTGTATTACTTGCATGCAACCGCCTTCTGTATCAGTGCCGATGATCCAAAAAAGAGACAGCTTGATCTTTATGTGACATAAAACGTAGGAGTTAATTCAATGGCAGACTGGGATGGTTGTATCCAAGACCTTCCCTGCCATTTCTAGTTTTATGCATGCACTTAGTTTTCTGTTTAAAACTCTCTAAGTGCCTGTCACCCACAGAGACATCAGGTGTTGCTCACAGTTTTCTGCTCTCTGGTGTGAACTCTCTTCCCGATGGGGAAAAAAATTATCTTTAAAGATTTCTAGCATACTCATGTCATGTATATAGTAAGCCAGGCAATTTTGTAGTATTCTGTACTAAAAGAAGTGTTGGAATTTTACAATTTAGCAGGTGCATGACATATACATGAACTGGTCAAAAATGGTGAATACAATTATTTTGATCAAGGAGGATATCACAATCACGGAGAAGAAATATCAAAGTTTGAATGCATGGTCAAAGTCGATGAAACCTGTACAACGTTCAATTCAAACCACTACAAATACAGTTATGACAGAGCAAAAATAGGCCAGAGGGGCAACTGCTTCCATGCTGCAAGACCTGAAAGGCTAAAATAGTTTCACAAAACACTTGAAAATAAATCGCCCAAACACTTCTCATTCTACAGGTCAAAATTCAATTTCTTTTTGTTGTTGTTGTTGTTTTTTTCAAAGTACCATTCAGGACATTTCAATTTTGCTATTGAAAGAAATAGTACACAAAAGATAAATCGGACTCGGCTACTTATGGCTTCCTGTTCTTTTCCGCTTCAATTGCCTTGAACTATGGATGTTGGCCCACACATTTTGCCGAGTACCATAACCTTTCATATGATAGGCGCAGTATTTATCTGCTGCCTTGCCCCCACACATGTTCTATGTCCCATGGGATTCAACTGGCATGTGCATGATTTTTTGTTGCCAAAAGCCTGAATGCCAAATACTGAACACTTGTATGATTAGTCAAACACTGTTTCTAAATGACTCTGTTCTGCGATGGGTCAATATCAACTGATAAGCAATGAATGCTGCAAATGTTGACTCTGTTGCACATGTTTCAAAGATACATCCAATTCAACTCTTAAAATGTATGACACACTGAATAGGTAACACCACATGCAAACAGTACAGATTTACACAGAAGTAATAAACTGTAATAGTACATATTCAAAGTCACAGATATTCTATGGGCCATTTTTATGGCCATTTTTTTTTTCTTTTCCAAAATGATCAAGCCTCACACTGCACATTCTCTCCTGATTTTTTTTTTTATTCTTCAGTAAATAACTAACACTATGCAGTTTGTAAACAACATGAAGATAGCTGGTTCAGAGTAAGAATGACTTCAGTATATTTTTCAAAGTGAACTACAAAAAGTGTCAGGACTTTCAAGTCCCTCCCCATACCCCCTCCTCCCGTTTGTGCCTTACTCCTACACTGCTTATTCCAGTCGACCTAAATTCGTCCTGTTGTAGTCACATTACAGCAATCCAAAGCTTTCTGTAACAGTCATTAAGAGGCAGACTACCTGAGAAGACACCGCCCTGCTGCCGAGGCATTTACAGCCCATACAGTGGCATCTATTGCCTGCTGACGGTTTAATCCCATCGCAGACAGTGAGTGCATCAAGGTGTCTGCCGATCACGATTCTCCCTGAACCCAGGTAAAGAGACACCACCTTTATTTCTCTTCAACAACATGCTGCTGGGGCTACAGTCAAAACATTACTAGACAATACTGTGACAGCACCAAACTGATGATCCTTGTTAAAGCAAGGACAACGGTTCAACATGACATGTAGTCTTTGTTCTGTGCCAGGGTCTTCCTGTTGGATCCATAACAGTGAATCAGGGCTTCTCGTATCTATGGATCCACAGCAGTGAGTCAGAGATCCCCCCAGCTATCAAATGTGGACATGTATGGCACCAGACGAACGTATGATTGATAAACATGGAGAGAGCCATTAGGAAAAAAAGCTTAAATATTACAAGGTACCGGCAATCTTTGGCTCTTGATTCCCTTTCGACTCTGGGAACACATGGGAAAAAAAGGCATCTGCTGAAGCTGCTTTTTGACTTTTTCACGGTCGGTGACTGACTTTTAGCTCATGTCTTTTTTTCTTTTTTCCCAATACTTTTTCTATCTTAATTCTGAGCATGAGTTGTAATTCTTCACCTTGCAGTCAGAGCAATTTTTCTTGTTTTATTTATCTAGCCGATTCGTTTATTCACTTATAAATCTTTGAAACACACTATACAAAGGGGGGGGGGGGGGGGGGGGGGGGGGACAATAAAACAAAAACCAAGAGATCTGTAAAATACACATATGTTCATATCACATTAAATGTATACACTGACAAATAAACAACTGAACTTCGAGTCCATCCCAAATGACAGATAACACATTCACGATCATTGGAAAGAGAAATCTGTAAAAACAACACAAAGTATCCATGTTCCTTCCCTCAAACCTCCATCCCCCTCACACAGATGCTGTAGTTGAATGCACGACTATGGCTTAACGGAGAACAGAACCCAAGACACTAGCATGATACAAAAGAAAGGCAAACTACCTTCACCTACGACAGAGTTGTGATACCTGGACTTTTACAGCTAGCTGATCCAAGTGTGTCTGAAATAAACAAAAAGGAGCCAGTCTGCCAGGAGCCGCTCTCTCTCCTGTCAACACAAAGCCAGCAGCCATGTTCAGTCAATGTGGGTGAAATGGCGACAGAGTGCTATAAATCTCCTCACTGCTTTACACTTCTCAGTTCTTGTGTATCATTGCAAATATTTCTTTGAAAAAAAAAACACATAAGAAACGACATTCGTCCGCTTAGATGATTCTGAAAGGGGAGGTTTTACTTCCTCTCTACGTATACTTAACCATGTGAACTCTTTGCAAACAGAGTGAAGTTTGCTGGCCCTGTCTGGCTGACATTTTGTAGCGAACGAGATGCTAAGACGCCCTGCTAACACTTTTCATACTTCCAGCCAAATCACCGAGCCGTATTCACTGATTTGATAGGAGACGAGTTGTACAGCTAACACTGTATCAAAAGAAGTTCCATCATTTTAATTTTCTTTCTTTTTTTAATCTGATGCTTGATCACAGCTAGTGCAAGGGAAAGAATTCCAAAGTGCGTGTCAATCCCGACCATCAGCAAGTCCATATCAGAAGCTTTCCATAGTAGTGCTTAGTTGAACAAACAATGTAACATTTCATGTGAAATAAAGCATTCACTGAAAATAAATTATACAGTTTTAAACAAAAAAAAACCAAAAAAAACACTGCGCTGATTCGATTTATGGACGCTGACAAAACATATCGGTGGTGAACACCTTTTAAGCAATTCAAACAAAAATCATCTGCACAAAAAGGATGTTAAATCATATCAAATCCATAATTACACATAAGGAATTAACTTCAAAAGACCATTTAAAAACAAAATGATCTGTTAGTGAAATTTCCATGTAGGCTATCAACTAATCAGAGGGATGTTTCTATCTATGGTCTACTTATGGGGGTGGAAAAGAGAGCATTGAAAACTTTCCATTCCAGCCTGGAGAGAACATCTTTTTTTTCTGCATAGAAAATATGGGAATTATCAATGGAATCTATTTCATCTATATATATATATAAATAATTAAAAACAAAGCTTGCTCTTATGTCTTAGATTGAAGAAATTTAATTCAATATTTCTTGCAGTCATTGCAACACCTAGCTGCTCTGTATGTTGCTGGATTGGTGCTCGGTTACTTATCCTTGGAATTTATTAGTTTATTATATATATATATATATATATATATATGTATATATATATATAAGATTAAGATTAAAATCAATCTTATAATATATAATATATATATGGGGGGCTATGTGATTTGCCAAATACTGTAAACTTTCGTGTGATAGTGATACTTAACTTGTAGTTCCACTTCCCACTTTGAAACACCATGCCATTCTTCTCCACTCGCACCCCCCCCCCCCCACCCCCCACCCCAACCCCCACACTGAACATTAGCACAGCCACTGTTGAACAAATGTTTGAAACATGTTCTTACATTCCATTCATTTCAATGCAATGGAGAAAAAAAAACTGAAGACTGTTCATTAACAAACTTCTGAGTGCCACTGCCATTCTTTTGGCCTTGCATTCCTTCATTTCTGACTGTCAACATCCCCTATGCTTACTCTACTGACACAGCTAGCAGCCATCAAGCGTCAAAAATCGGGTTGCAAAAGATGCAGAGACGTCCGTTTTATTTTGCTCTATCACACGTTTACTCATGACTACCTCAACTAAAGAAAAAAAAAAAAAAAAAAGCTTCAAGAGAGAACCAGTCTTCCACCATGTGTACTTGCCAACACTCACTGAACAAGCTGGCGCAATTCAGCAACGTTTTATTTCACCCTTCCCAAAAACTAATCGCAAGGTTCTACTATTCCCCCCCCCCCCCCCCCCCCCCCCCCAAACACCAATTTTAGACATTCAGCATTTTTTTCTGCAGCACATCCGGTATTTTGGATAGTCACTTCTTTTAACAAAGAAGTACAGATTAAAAAAAAAAAAATTGGTTAAGATTGGCAGCTTTGCACCAGCCTAAAAAAAAACACACAAAAAAACAGAAAACCTGCAGAAATAAGTGAAGATGGCAAAGAGACCGATGACTAGCCCACATTATCCTTCATGATTTTATGATAAAATAAACAAAAAAGAAAATTCCAGTAAGTAATTTGCAGTGTACTTTAACATTTTCCTTTCCCTGTTTAACTTTTAAGCACATGAGCAGCTGAATGAAATCTGAGATCCAGTTGCTGCCAACTGGGAATTTGTTAGAAGTTCATGTTATTCTGACTTCATCTCTACAAATAAAATCAGGGTTAAACATTTCAAAGCCTGTGAACCAATGTCTACATATGCAGTATAAAACTTGTTCCTCCACCACCAACGAAAAGTTCATCGAGATTTATATCAATCACACACGCTACGCTACTAACAAACATAATCTTTCATCAACATACCATCCACAATTAAACAGAACGGAAAACAGGTGTTGAACATGATCTGAAAAAGGACAAAAAGCACTTTGGTATTTACACAGCCCTAAGCCCCCTTGCATGCAACACTTCATCCACTGCATATTGTGTACCCACTTGCTGGACACTTGAACAAAGCACGGTAGCCTGCTCATGGCTGGTACTGGTAAAGTCCCCCCTATTCATGCTGTAGGCAGATTTACAACCTATGATCCATCCCTGTGCAAGCTGCAACAAAGCCCAAGTCTTCTGACCACACTTTCAACTGAAAGCATGACGGTGTGGCCTTTCACATCTTCCAACAAGATTCAGTGTCTCTGGTCTTTTGACTGTAATTTAACCACCAATTTTAAGGCTTGGCCTGTTCCGATGCTATGCTTGATATCTAAATGGATCAGTCTGAAAAGCTGATCTTATCCCATGAATCAAGTACATCATTTTATTGACCAAAAAACTGCACAAAGCAAAATAAAGGAACGGATAAAATGAAACCGTCCCCGATGCATCTTGCTGCCAAATATAGCCATTGTTATGGGCCGCAACGGGAGAAAAGGATCTGGGAAAATAACAGCTAGGCTGAAAGAGAGCTGAAGCAAAGGAACAAAAAGTAGTTACTAGGCCACCAGAGATGTAAGAAAAAACAAATGGTCTTCATTTGTTCGACGGTCTAGTAGCCCAACACTTTGTTCACTTGGAAAAACAAATCTGAATAATTTTGACAATCTGTTTCTATCACATCAGCAACCCTGTCACAGCATTTGATCAAGATGACACTTTCACATACACACATACAAAGATGCACAGACCAACAAAATGGGCTGACTTGTCCACAAAGATAAATATCAAAAACTGGGATGAGGAAAAGCACAAAACTGTGTAACACATTTCTGAAGAGTAATGTATAAAGAACAAAAAATATACTAACAATTATGGTTCATGTTCTAATTTTGTAGAAGTATATAGATTCCAATTTCAGAGCTTGTTTTCAGAACAGACAGAGTACCAAAAAAAAAAAAAAATTGAAATGACACACGTAGTAAATGTATAGTATACTTTTCTTTCTTTTTTTCCCCCTTCACTGACAAATGAAGTCACGATTGATGACACTGATCACCATTCTGCACCATGCACATACATGTCACTTTATTCATAGATTAATGGCTAAATTTGAGCTTGAAACTTTATTTCATAAGTGGTCAGTGTACGAAACAACTCACTCTCACTCCCTTTTTTTCTCTTTCTCTCTCTCTCTGTACCCTCTTAATCAATCACATACAGACAATTAAGTTCAGACACTCATTTGTTTCCCAGACATCAAATAGGTTTGACACAGGTGGCAACAAATTCTTGGACAACTCCACTGCCAAAAGACACCAAACAGTACATAACAAGAGATGTGCCCAAACTGGCAACCACTGCTTGAAGAGTGCCGGATTCTGCCCCTCCCTCTCTCTCTACCACTGACAGCACAGAACCAGCATAGATACCAAGACCAAATGAACAGCACAACTTTATTCATAAATATTATCATCACAATTGTTATCATCACTACAAAGTCTAGAAACAAAGGAGCTGAGTTACATTTGTGTTAAAGTGTAAAAAAAAGAAGACAAAAAAAAACACTCACCTTCGCAAATTACCATCATGACTACAGCCCTAAATGTGTGTGAATCACTGCAACAGCATAAACCTCATACCATTGGTAATTTTATTTACTCACCTACAGTCTGATTCCCTTTGTACTTTTAATGTAACATGTGACTAAGAGCTGACAGTTTCATAGTTTATAATGAGTATCATTAACCAGAAACAGTTCTCAACCACACACACACAATCTACTTAATCATTAAGCTTATGATTAAATTCAAGATTATTGTAGGTATAATGACCAAGCCATGGCACTTCTATTTCTGTACAAGTGCTTACTGCAGCGGATATCCTTTTTTTGTTTATTCAAAATAATTTCATGTTACTCTTAATTAGTATTGCCCAGCAGGGCTTTTTCAGGCTTCTGCTCAGGGATGAAAAGTCCAGTGGTGCAAGAAAGACAATGTACAATTATGGATATATTTACATGGCATCTATTGCAAGATAACTAATCTATCAATGTTCTTGAGGTGGATGAAAGGTGCTGCGGGCATCACGCATTCCCCTTAGCTTTTTTCCGTCTTCTTTTGCCCCAGTGTACAAAACAAAAAAACATATTTCAAGTAATGAAATATGTTTGAAAGGATCAAAACAAAAACAGATTCTATTGAAACTGACTATATGGGCATAAAGACACTGCAGAATACACAGTGTCTACCTTCGACAATTAATACACTTTCACCTCCTACAGACTGAAGAGAGTATGGACTTGCTATAACAAAGACATACAAAGAAATGAATGGACTACAAAGGCAGAAAGTATGCAGATGACAACAGAGCAACATACATAATAAAGCAGAGTTTTAACAAAAGGAACAGAAAAGGAATTACTTGTACAGAATTTCCAAAAGGTGAGGATACAATTTAAACTGAAAGAACCCTCATTATCCTCACGGGGACTACCATCACGCCAACCCATTTCGCCAAAGTGTAATGCATCATTTTCATCTGGATGTAAACCTCCTCCGTCTGATTAGAAATCTAATGACTTGCTTTGTTTTCCACATTCTAAAAATCTTCCAGATATAGAACTTACTCTACAATATGACACAGCATTAAAATCACTAGAGGTATTCATATAATACAGATACTGTAATGAAAATTCACCATGTTTTTCTGTTTCAAACAGTAAAAGTACAAATTCACCAATTAACCAGATTTCTCAACACTACATACAACATGTTTTTTCACTGAAATCATTTATCATGAATCAAAGAAAAAAAAAAAGAAGAAAAATGCATTTACAAAAACCCAACATCACACAAAGTAGATGGGGGGAGAGGTACAAAAATACTTAAATATAGATACACAAATAAAGACAAAAACAGGGAGAGAGTGAGATGTTCCGGGTGAAGGAACAAGCTGACGACGAGCTAGGAATCCATCCATGTGAGAAGGAACTTCAGTCTGTCGGGAATGAGGTCCTTTTGCTTCATCACTCACCACATTCTACACAACATCAAACATCATTATCATCACTTGCACAATTCACACCATACCAACTGCCTACACCCAGGAGGGAAAAATCACCCCGGCCATTTTGATCCAACAATAATTTTTGACAACTTTAAGTTTTTGACATATAGTATAATAAACCCTGTTCCCCTTTCTTAAAAAAAAAGACAAATGCAGATAAAACGTCTGACATCATACAATGAAAAATCTGCATGTAGGGGGGTGTAGTGTCTGCATATGCATGTGGGTGTCTCACAAATTCTCCATGAAAATATGACATAGTTTTTTCTACATATATATATATATATATATGTTAAAAAATAAAATAAAAAAGCGCTGTTTTTCTATAAAGAGGGAAAGAAAGAAACTGCAGTTGTTCCATGAAGTATATAACATCAACAAGTGCATGTTGTGGCAAGGAAAGAAATCAAAAGAAAAACCCAATCACCCTTACTGGACATTCCTTACCACACACACACACACAGACTCGACACAATCAACTCCCCTCTGTTACATATGCTCACATACACACATTTACACACACACACTCTGACATTACCCAACTCAGCCTGCATCACTTGTTCTTGATTTCCGCTCGAACACGCTTTGTCACACGTCCACAGGATATGCCCACAATGAAGATGATGGCGATGATCGTGAACATGACCACCATAAAGTAGTTCTTGGAGGGGGAGGACATGACAGAGTCGTAAATCTCTCCAAAGCTCTCAGGAGGGGCCACCTGCACGCACACACACACACACACACACACACACACACACACACACACACACACACACACACTGTTGCATGAAAACTGCGAAACACTGTACAAATACAGATAAAACCAAGCCATGCATACACACATAATAGTCACCATTCCATAAAAACTGCAAAACATTGTACACATACAGATAAAACTGTCAGTGTTGGCATCTGTAAGCCTTTACGACTGACACAACCAAGTTCTCCAGATTCCTTTTGACACCGAGAGTTCTAAATACATGGGGGAAAAAGCTGACTTCTGAAACAGAACCCAGAGATGTTGGACCCATGATTTACAGTTCTCCTCTTGCAAAAGAAAAACAAACAGAGATAGCTGCCAAGTTTGTGACAACTTCTGTTGAAAATCCATAAGAGTGTTGGTTTTATTTGGTTGGTAGCTGAACTTCTCTTTGTCATCACAGTTTAAGTTTCAGAGCTGAAACTGTTCCGATACAGGAGTACACCTTAACAGACTTGGATTCCACTCCCCCATCCCAATGCCTACTCCCTCCCTGCCCTCTCCACATGCAATCAACTTCCTTCCTATACACACTGAAAGGGAAAAAATTGCAGAAAGGAGGAAACAGAATAATTTGGCACTGTAAACTGTGGGTAGTCTTTCTTGGCATCAAAACTCATCAAATAAATTCTGTAATCAGCTATTTCAAATAGGGATTTCCTCACATATGAGAAACCTCTCCCATGTCCTTGTCGTCCAATCAATCATGTGGCCCAGTGTGCGCCTGACAACAGGTGCACGCCAGTAACAGTGAAGCATGTCAACATGTGAAGACGTCCACCAATACAGCTACTTCTCTTCACAATACACTCTGCACACGGGTGTGCCACTGTTGCAGGCAAACACCTGAAATAAAATAACCTACTAACAGACGGAAACAACTCCTACCTGTGCTGCATACTCCCACATCTCTTTTCGCTTCCTCAGCATCTCTCGGCAGTGACCCGTCATCGCTCGGGGATCCTCATCCAGGAAGGACAACAAACAGGACATCTCTGAAACAATCCCAGCCCTCCTCATCACAACACAAGACCAATAAACTGCATATCAGCACTAGCTGGCCACCCCTACCCATCCACCTTTCTCAATCACATACCAAAAAACCCCAAGAATATGGATATGACCACTAGTCCCCCGTGAAATCCTAGTCCTTCCTATCAAAAAACAAAACCAATAAAACTGACATTAGCATTAGTCCTCTTGAAATCCCAATCCTCCATGATGTCCATCAAAAATAAAACCAACTGGTCAGACTAAAATCTCGCCCTGCCCAATAAAAACACCATGGAAACTGGTGTCAGCCCTGGGTTGGCCTGTAATCTCTGCCCATCCTGTCATTAGAATTTAAAAGGACTGGCCATTTCCTGCACAAAAGAAAACTACATCCCATGCTTGACTTTTTTTTTTCATTGCTTTTTTTTTGTTTCTGACAAAAAAGATTTTTCCTAAGGCATATTATCACACCTGCACAGACAACTTAATCCTTGGTGGACTCTGGCCCTACAGGCAGGCCTGTAAAGCCTGCAGAAGAACCACCTATCTTCCTGTTACCTTGGCAGCATACAGACAATGTCACACACATTCGGTTAAAAAAAAAAAAACATTCCCCTGCTGGTCCCTGGGCTACTCCTGCACAAAGGATTAAAAAGCAGCTACTCACGCCTGCCTTGTCCTGCGTTGACCTGTCTGCACAGAGTGAGGAGGTCCTGCTGGCATGCCGTGTGCAGGAGGGGGTCGACGTTCACATCCACATGGCTCTCCGCCAGCAGGTTGGCCACTTCACGACGACACTCACTGTTCTCAATCTTACGCTCGCTAAGCTTCGTCTTGAGGCACTCAATGATCCTGCCATGACCGGCGTCGGCAATGTTCATGTTCTCCACACCCTCTCCTGCTTCCATCATGTCCTGGCTGCAGAGTCGAGGGATCTGTGGAAGACGAGGCCATGAACAGTTCACATATTTCTTTTTCGTCCAACCAACATGCTCTTTAGATATTTCAACATTTCTTCTCTCTGCCACTAGCAAGCCAATATGCAGTGTCTGCAAGCAAGGACCCCAACTCTAGCCCCATTACCTTCACCAATGAAGACCTGCGACAACATCCCATGTTTTTCCTTTGGCATTCTATTGATGTAAACCTCCAAATCTGCATTCTTTTTTCCTTTTCTTCGCTGTCTTAGCATGCGTGCCCTCTGAACTCCTGTGCTGCTCATTCTGGCTCTGCCCATACACACCCACACCCAAGTTCACTTTCACAGGAAGAGGCAACCAACCAGAAGAGACACTGCTTTGTTACCTGGTGACTTTGGCAGTGTTAGTGGTGCCTGCCTGATCCAACATATACCACACACCACCTACCAAGTCCACTTGTGACCCTGTAACATTTGATACAGATCCACACCACTGTTTGAGGGTGGAGGGGAGTTATCCAACCCTGTAACATCTGATACAGATCCACACCACTGTTTGAGGGTGGAGGGGAGTTATCCAACCCTGTAACATCTGATACAGATCCACACCACTGTTTGAGGGTGGAGGGGAGTTATCCAACCCTGTAACATCTGATACAGATCCACCCATTGTTTGAGGGTGGAGGGGAGTTATCCAACCCTGTAACATTTGATGCAGATCCAGACCCTGTTTGGGAGGGGGGGGGGGGTTCCAAGCCTGTAACATTTGATATAGATCTATACCCTGTTCGGGAGTGTGTTTTCCAACCCTGTAACATTTGATATAGATCTACACCCCCATTTGGGAGGGTGTTATCAACTCTGTAACATTTGATGCAGATCAACACCACTGTTTGGGGGGGGGGGGGGGGGGGGGGGTTATCCAGCCCTGTAACATTTGATACAGATCCACACCACTGTTCGGGGAGGCGGGGGGTTATCCAAGCCTGTAACATCTGATGCAGATCCACCAACTGTTTGGGGGGGGGGGGGTGGGGGGGTATCCAAGCCTGTAACATCTGATACAGATCCACATCACTGTTCCGGGGGGGGGGGGGGGGGGGGTGTGTTGTCCAACCCTGTAACATTTGATACAGATCCACACCACTGTTCTGGGGGGGGGGGGTTGTCCAACCCTGTAACATTTGATACAGATCCACACCACTGTTCTGGGGGGGGGGGGGGGGGGTTGTCCAACCCTGTAACATTTGATACAGATCCACACGACTGTTCTGGGGGGAAAGGGGAGTATAAAATCCTGCAACCTTTGATGTAGATCCAAATCATTGTATCGAAGGGGTGGGGGGGTGGGGGATGGGGGGTGGCATGCAACCCTGTGACATTTGATGCCGATCCACATCACTGTTGGTGGTGGTGGTGGGGGTGGGGGTTGGGGGTGGGGGGGGGGGTGGAGGGTGAAATCCAACACTGCAACATTTGATGCCAATCCACACCACTGTCTGAGCACTTACCCAACCCTGTAACTCTTGATACAGATCCACACCACTGTCTGGAGCTATATAGCAGACACACAAACAAACAAACAAATAAAACAAACACTACAAAACAACATCTTGCTATGTAACATTCCATACATGAGGCAGGTAAGCTGTCCACTGACCTCAGTCCGACAGGCCTTCAGAAGAACAGGAGCCATGCGAATGTCTGTCGATGCAGCTTTGATACGGTCACGGATCTGATGTTCGCAGGAAGCCGACAGCCTCTGTGACCAAATAAATAACTGTCATCACAGACACAGGTTGACAACTCCTTAACAAACAGAAAAAAAATCTTCCCCTATGTATTCTGTTATACATACAAAAAGCACAGGGAAAAACTCCCCATTTTGAGTCTGTAATATATATAAAGTGGCTAGCAAACTCACATGCCATTTTGTTTAGAGCCCAGTCAACCACACAGACTGAAAGCACTTGCATGCCAATACACACACACACACACTGAAACCAATTTATTGTCAGATTAACTCAAGGTTGTACTGACAACACACACACACACACACCGCACACACACACACACACACACACACACACACACAAATAACAATGGATACTAAGGCAAGAGGCATACATACACACACACACACAAATAACAATGGATGTCAAGGCAAGAAGGCACACATACACACACACACACACATGCATCATGTGCAAATTTCTATGTATAAACTCAAAAGCATAGGGTCAAACTCACAACCTAGCCGTGGTAAAAAAAAAGTATTAAATAGTAGGTATAGGCTGTCGGAGAGAAAGAATCGAAACCCAAACTGACAAACCCAACAACCCTTTCCCAGAAGTGAGAGAGGACAGGAGAGTGGCTAGTCCTGAAAAAAACCTACTCCACTTCCAAGTTCCCTATAAGCCTTTTTGGTTTTGCATCTGAGTCGAAAACAGAGCTCGTTTGTTCCGAAAATGTTCGAAAGACATAGAATCATTCACAAAGTTCCCCTCCATGTTTCTGTTCACATTTCTTTATTATTTTCCAAGTTCAGAATGGACGAAAGAAAGGAAGAAAGGAAGGGAAAATGAAAGAACAGGAAGGACTAGAAGAAGAATTTTTTTTTTTAAAAGGGATGAAAAGAAAGAATGTGAAGAAAAAAAAAAGGAAAGGAATGATGAAAGGATGGAAAAAAGAAAGGGATGAAGAGAGAAGAAAAAGAATACAGAGATTACAACAAAAACAAATAAAGGAGAAAACAAACAATACAGAGATTACAAAACTGAAAATAAAGGAGTGAAAAATGGTTAACACTGATGAAAAACTGCCTATGCAGATGAACAGGACCATGGAAGATTAAACTTCAGGCACAGATCTCCCAAAGACTGACCTTGATAGCAAACTGCTGTTTCAGACAACTGATGACCTTGCCCTCCAACTTGGCATCATTGTCAGCCTTGGCAATCACATCCGAGCAGAACTTGGGTATATCTTGTTGACAGCTCTTCTGCAGCAGGGGATTCAGACGATAATCTGGCCACAAACCATGCACAACAACGCTTAATTTACAAGTATACTTCCATGCCACAAAAGTGAAGATGACATTGAATTAGAGCTGCCAGTCTTCTGGGATCAAAGTTCAGAAACAAGGAAATGATTTCTTTCACATTCCTGGTCTGTAACCATTCAGGAAGGTTTGCAGTTATGTTCGGCTCCACAGTAATCATCTACCTAAGCTTAAAGCTGTTCCTGTGTTACGACAGAGACTAGGTACACATGGCTCAGATTTCATGTTCACCAACAGCTTTTAAAAATCTCAGTGTAGGTATCAAGTCACCTGCTCAACAGCCTGAAAATTCCCTGAGCAGCGGGAATTCTGAATACTGACCAGTGCAGCTACAAACTCCGACATGAGCAATACAGCACATACACACTTGCCATGCAGTTCAAACAATAACTCAAAACCACAAATTCAAAGCATGAGATCACTCTCAGGAACCATCATTAGTCCAGTCCAAAGTGGCCCCACTACCTGAGGAATTATTGCACTACATCTGCATCCAAGGTTACGAACCCAGCTTGGTCTGGCTTCATAGATCTAAGCTCTGGGTTCAACAGCAAACAACTCACCTCTAGACTGTGTGATCTGGCGCTGAATGACAATGCGTCGACATTTTTCGTCAAATTCATCTTCATCCTTTGCCCTTTTCAAGCAGTCAAAAATCTCTGGTTCTGTACCTGCTGTATCACAGTAATGCTGAAACACAAAAGAAAAATCCATTAATGAAAATAAGACACATAATTATACATCCACCACTAAAAAAAAATAACCTAAATGGATTGCCAACGCAGAATGGGACAAACGTTGAACTGTCAAATTAAAGGACATTGGTCACTGAATACTTCTGATACATCCTTCTGTGTATGTAAGCAAATGTGTATGAACTGTTTACCTTTAACTTTATATCTTTCCATTGTATAGGATGTCAGATTCCCTTAAAGAAGAAAAGAATGCACACAAAACAGAAATAAAATGTGGGGGGAGGGGACAGGGAAGAGATGGAGAGAGGTAAGTTTGAAGACAAGAAGACACTGGTGCCCAAGTGCATGAGAAGTTTCCATGACAACTAGGAAAATCAGATAGAGACCCAAGTATATGTGTATGTGTGCTTGTGTAAATGTGTGCCAATGTCTGTGTTTGTGTGAATGTGAGCATTTAAGCATGTATGTTTATGTGGTCAAGGGCATACCATGTATTGATCTGTAAATAAAACTGTGACAATAGCAGCACAAAAGCACAAATCCTAACTCACTCTGATCATTTTCTTGCAAGTATGCAACAAGGCGTAATCAGCAATGGCAAACTCTTCTTCCTGTTGACAAACAAGATCAAGGTTTTGAAATGCTACATCAAATGCATTATCACATTAGCACAAAGCAGCACACAAACCTACTGCACATGCAAAAAAATACAGAGGAAAATGAAGACTGATCACAGCAGGGCCAGCTAGTCATTCCAAGATGCGTCACACAACTTGCCCAGATGTCAACTGCCCTGAAAAGGCCTTTGGAGTTCCGCTGGGCTATGGTGAAACTCCAACTGAAAGGAATCATTTGCCATATAACTTTGGATTTGGAAATCTCTCTGACAAAACTCATCAATGCTCAGGAATTCAACTTACGGGCAGCATATTTTTCATCTGCAGCCAGAGAAGGAAAGAGATTGAAGACAAATCGAAAAAAAAAAACCTTGTCTGCACCAAATGTTCAACGGAACTAAAAGCTAATAACCACAAGTCTGGCTGGCTGCTTAAGCTCTTACTTCACTCCCATTCTCCAACCCTGTCCTGAAACACATTCTTTTATGATTATGTCCTCCTGGCTCCTTCAAACATCTCTGCACATCTACTTCTCACCTGTGCCACCCTTTAATTGAGTCACATCACCTTCTGCTTGTGTCTGACAAAATCTGGGACTTAAGCTTGAACGTTTCTGTCATGCATATCCCTCTGGACTTCACATTGCAGCCATCCTCAGATGAAAGCTATTATACCTTGTTTTGTGCATATATTGAAACCAACCTTTCACCCTTGAATAAACAGCATGCAGGGATATCACTTTCCAAGTTGATTTAATGATTTTTTTTTGTTTTTTGTTTGTTTGTTTTTTGCAACTGAACTTTTTCTGCCCACCTAAACAGCAGGGCATGAAGACTTTTTTCTTTCATTTGTTTGACTAATGATCAATGACGATGATGAACATAATACAATAAAGCTCCATTCTGGATAGAAACTACACAACAGGGCTGTACTTCGCAATTCTTTTCACAATATATCCCCTAGTCAACCAGGCCTGCAAGACCTGTACAAATACCTACAACATCTGGATATTTGAATAACACTCTCAGACACATCCATTACTTGAATGAAATCAACTGCATTTTTCCAGCCGTCCAATTTGACCTCACAGAATACACAAGTATGGATACAAGCCAGTCAAGGCTGAAAATCCCACAAATATATGCTTCTAATGGAAACTGAACCCACAAGCTCCAAGCCCGCAAGTCTGTGGTGCTACTGCTGCACCACAGTGGCTGGCGTTTGCCTTATTCCTTATAGGCAGCATTCTTTTACAGAGAACAGAACTGAATATTGAAGAGTGAAATTAAGTCACACAACTACTACATGCAGCATGAAATAAAAAGAAACTTACCTCTCTCTTGAACAGAAGCTTATGGCACTTCTTACTGAGCTTCTCTTTGTGTTTTTTCAAGCACTCCAGTACCTGCACACACATACACACACAGGGTAATTTTATCGCCATTTGGATGTAACAGTAGTCCTCGCCATCACAATAAATCGATTCCACAAGTCAAACTCCACATCAATAATCATATGATGGTTTTGGATCAGCAACTTCAGGCTGGAGAACAACTTGAAAAATCTCTGAAAAAGGCTGGGGTTGGGATGGGGAGGGGACCACCAAGGTCTCAATGAGGTTGGGAAGGGGGGCACGGAGCGGGGAAGGGTGCAATGAGGTGTGGGGGGGGGCGGGGGGGGGGGGGGGGGGGGGGCCCGACTACCACCACCCCCAACCGAAATGGAACTTGAGCAGTTTTTAAGACACTTTCATGGTCTCTCCTTTTTGGAAAATTTTCATGCGACAGGCAAAGAACCCAAAAGAAAATAACTTCGCAAACACACACACACACATATTCAAATTTGATAAAGTTCAATGTAACAACAACAGGAACAACAACAAAAAATAGGCGTTAGTGTCCCTGGGGGCTGTCATTGGATGGACGTGGAGGCACCCTCCGGAGGGACAGCTCACTCACGCCGGCTCCATGACTAAGCAATTATTGTCATCAGTAGAGGGCTTAGTAGGTGGTGTCCTGCGTATGTTGGATCAGAACTGGCGCCACTGAACACCACCGAAGTGACTCGGCAGCACTGCAGTGTCTCCTCCGGTGGGTTGCCTCTTGACGACTTGACACTGACAGCTCCCTATGGATTGCCTGTGCCGGGGCTGCGGTGGGCTGGGCTGGGCTGCATCTGTGGACGGGGTGTCCAGATGAGCAGTGTGGGTACAATGCCACTGAGGCGGCACAGAAGATGGGACGGCAAAAAAACAAAAAAACAAAAAAAAAATAACATAGGCATTAGTCTCAGTCATGCATGTTACTTGACAATAGGAAGAACAGTGTGTGTGGACACAGTTACTGATCTCATTTCTGGTTTATAACCCAGCTCACCACACCAGGTATCACTTATCAGAGCTGTAATACAGTCAAAATAAAATCCATGCATGTTTGTTATAAAGAAAAAAAAAATTTTCAAATTGGGGGGAGGACGGGGGCAAAGGGGAGGGGGGGGGGGGGGGGGGGGAGAAGATCAAAAAGGGCAATTGGATCAACAAGTACAAGCAGTCTGCTCTGGAAGCAGTCCAGCACTCTAGAAGCATCAACATGCTTGCAGCGCATGTTGCTAAAGAGCACTGATAAAAACCACAGTTGGTGCAGTTCAGCTTTTTTATAACGAAGCAACCAAGTAACAATGTACCGTTCCCAGTTTGTTCACTTTAGGCATACAAATCAAAAACTGCTGATCAAAACTGCTCACTTTTTGTAGCCTTTTTAGTCCATTCCCATCTCCAATAGTTGACAACTGTGCCTTCCTCAACTATCTCGCCTCGATTTATGATTTGTGATTCACATCATATTTCCCCCCTAAAAGACAAAGCCTATGCATAATGCACAACCACAAACATGGTTAAACAAATCGCATTCATCTACATCTTTGCCTGCCACACATGCAGAACTGCTACGGTATACCTTAAGAGGTATTAGCGACATTGCCTTGAACGTAGCTTCATGAAAACATGGATTGGAAGAACTGGATATGTTAATGAACCTGAAGTGAATTAGTGTGTTGTGATTATTTTTTCAGCAGAATTTTTTTTCTTTTCCTAGGAAGTTCGTTTCTCCTGCCTCTGAAAATCAGTTGGTTACCACAGAAATCCTCAGAGCTCCGAGGAGAGTTCTATAGCCTGAATTTCTTGGTCACACAGAGACAACAAAGAATATGACACTACGTGGTGATCTGGAACAGATCATTACGTATTTTTATTTCCTGATAATTCTCAAAGAAAGCAAAACAGAGAGACTAGCTGTACTATTATCATGAGTTGGTGGGAAAAGAGCACTTTCTTTCTCATTCACCTGCTAGACTTCATAGTGATTTGAAGCTAAATTGGTTTGAAGTTACCAAGTTCCTGTCGTTGCTTTTTGATCACTGAGTTCATGACAGCACTATCGAACACACATCTGTACAACAACAAAAACATGACACAGTAAACAAGCCCTGTGTCCTTAAAGACAATGGCACATGTTACAGCAACGAGTCACACAAGAAAGCTTATGGTGATATACGTGATAAAAACATGCAAAGTAGTGCAGCCTCAAAGCTCAGGGTGTTTTTCATCTGAAATTATTTATCCACAAATCCCAGGAGGACCAATGCAAACACTTACAGCAGCATTTCCAGGACTGACATTTTTGCACAGGTCTTCCACATCATCTGCACACTTCTCCTTCAACTCTGGATCCAATTTAATGCTCTCCCCCTGCACACACACACACACACACACACACACACACACACACATACACAGAAACACACATACACACACACATATACACACACACAAACACACACACACAGACAGACACACACATGCACACACACACAAACACACACACACAGACAGACACACACATGCACACACACACAGACAATGCACACGCAAGCACGCACCCACGCACACGCACACGCACACACACACACGCACACACACACACTTGATAATGAATAAGAAGATGACGTGTGATCTTCTCAAAAAAAATGAAAGTCAGAAAGTTTTGCATACATACTTACTATGTAAGCACTTTTTCCCCATGCTTTAATAAGAAACAATGAGGTATGTTAAATACTAATGTGAAAAATAATGGAGGTACACTCCACTTCTTTCCTTTTGAAGTGAAATCATTCCATGCATGTAACTCCAAACTAACAGCAATACTTGCTGCCTCACTTCAGACTTTCTTTACCCTCTCATATTCATAACAGGGGCAGCTGCAATTTGCAACTACCGCCGCTAGACTTCAAACCAAGAGAAACTGGGAAACATGTGCAGTACTTTTCCACCACATCCTGACCTTGTGTTATACGCACAGAAACACAATGCATTAATCATGTTCTTCACTAAAGCTTGATCAAGTGTCAGAGCTTTTTTAGGATGCTAGAACCAATTTGATATGCAGAAAATGAAGGAACCTGTTTGCTGCTCAATGTGAATGAACTTGACCAATGTTCACACTGGCCACTTCAGCAAACGCTACAGTGTTGTGTTTGATTAATTGGATTGTTCCCAGAATGACTTGAGATCAAATTCTACAAGAAATTATACCAAACTGAGACAGGAGTTGCATGAAAATTCAGATACTCAGAAAGATGGTACTGCTTGAAAAGGATCAAACAGAACCAGAGGATACATGCCGTTCCCCACTTGATCTGAATCGTGACAATCGGCTACACTGCCCACATATTGGCAAACTTAACTGTCCCTGACAGGACTGAATGCACAGCAAAGGAATAGCACTTGCTCTCGGACATAACTATCCATCTGAATTGTGTATATCTATTGCTTCCACCTGATTTAGTTTTTTTTTTTAACTGCAGCTGATGAATTCAACAGGAATGCACCCTGATACCCACAGACTGGAATTGCATATGAAGAAAAGCGACACTATGGCCCTTTTTCACAAGGAACAGCACTGATTAGGAAAAGTTGTTTTCCTTTAATGAGTGAAGTCTTTTAGTCTGTATTGTTTTCGATAACGATGGTGGTCATTAATGTGGAGCCAGTGTTTGATGTGAAAGTCGCATAACTGTGGGCACATAAGAGAAGTAACAAACTGCAGAAGAAAGATACACATGACAAAAAGCTCTTTCCAATTACTGATTCAGATCAAAGTTAACCCTCTGTGGAGGTAAATGTTCAACCTGTGAAATGAAGGACACAGGCTGACTTGCTACATGACTGGAGAGTGACAGTCAGTGAACATTATGATCATGACGATTCTACCATAGTCCTTGCTTCTGTCTAATAAAAGAGCAGTCATTTTGGGTTCATTTCTCACTCTACCAAGATACATGAGTCTCGTGCAAAAGGTCCTGAGATTAGAGTTCTACCATTTTCAGATTTGACTGACAGATATTCTTATGCACACGATAAAATGACTTTTGACAGTCATTATATTTGCCAAGTTTTGTTTTGTATTATTGTTTTCTCTCTCCCCTTACAATAATACAAAACAAAACTTGGCAACATTCTTGTCTTTAGCACATCTGGACAGAGAATGACGCAAAAAAACAATATGGCCAAGCATTGCTGAAGTAATTAAATGACAAAAGCTTTCTCACAAAAACTGCCAGAAAAAAAAAAAGTCCACTTACTCTCTGAAGCAGCTCCACTTTGAGCTGTTTGCGACAGGCCTGCTCCACACGCTGTTTTCTGTCCAGCAGGGTGTCATTGCGGATATGCTCACTCAGACAGCTCACAACCTCGTACCTGTAACACAGACTCATGGTGTTTCACAACCCTCACAGTAGGACAACCATGTGATCTGCCCTTTATCTATCCCTGTCTGATGTTCTTTGCCTCCTTGGTGGAATCACCCCTGTGATGCTCATTCCAGGTCCATTATACACAGCCCCATCCATGGTCACAGCACGCCTCTACTGTAGTAGCCACACAACCATTTCAGCTGCAGGCACAATTTACCTTCCTTCATCTCAACAATATAGCAGGATTTTTTTTTTTTCTTCTTTCCCTAACTGCGCAAGTTATTATGATCAAGATCATTAACCCGAAGAGTGCCTATAAGCTGTCAGCTACGCCGAAGTAAAAATGCTTTCCCAGTGCCTATGGGCCGTCCACTGACGGCATGCATTTTTCTTGAATTTTCATTCGTTACTATTTCTATTAACGGACTTAAATAGAGTGTGCGTAGTAAGCCTTATATGTCTGTAGTATTAAAATGATATGCAAATGACCACACGTGAGGGGAAAGCCCATTTATTCTCATCACTGACTGGATGACCAGCCAGCACTTCGTCTCGCTTGCAAAGATGGCGACGCAACCTTCGACAAGCGTAGCGACCAAATCAACGTATTTACACAGCTGAGCAGGCTCTGCTAATCATTTTTCACAAAGACAATAATCTTTTATTCAACGACTTACTCAAGCATGAAGGTGAGATGATGATTGTGATGGAATTGCCGACCGTATTCGTCAGTTATTGTGTCAGGCTGTGTGACCTCAGTGTGTGTTCAGCTGACTGGTTTGCCAGCGTCGAACGAGCTCGCCTAGTGTGTACTCTGCACTGCGTGCCAGTGGCTAGTGATGTGACAGTCAGCGCGAGAGGGGAGCGTGGCCTGCTCGCGGCGTGACACGGGGCAGAGGGAAAGGTAGGAGAAGAGGAGGAGTGAAAGAGAGGGTTGAAGTCCAGCAAGGGGGCGTGGTGGGGGGAGGGGGGCGTGGTCGTGGACTGACCTGTCTGCATAGAGTGTGAGCGTCTTGATAGACTTCTAAACTGTTTTACTTTCATTTACATGTGTAATGTGACAATACAAACTTTATTTTCAACTTTTTTGCTTTGTGTTCTTTTTGGGATGTGAAGCTGTAGTGGTAAATACATACGTATTTGATCGTGCAAAAAAATCTATCTAAATCTAAATGCCTAAATATTTTTTTATTATCAAAATTAAAACAAAAGAAGCCCAGATTCAAAATCTTCATTCAATTTCCTTCAAAAATCATATATATTTCATTGTTATATCTTTTGTAGTTTCTGAGCTAGAATTTTTTGTTAATTATTACCCCCAAATCATTAGATTTCCCTGGCACTGGGAAAGCCTTTGTTTGTAACATTTTCAAACAGTGAACGGGTTAAATAAGAAACAAAAAGAAGAAACAGGAAACAAACAAACAAATAAACAAACACATTTAAACTGACATGTAACTCACTGCCTTACTTGAAAAAATATCCCATTTCTCACCTTCAAAATTGCATCTTCTACAAACAGGTAGACAGCATCCATGAACTATTTTCCTTTTCCCACATGATTACCACATCCTAGTCACATCAAAATAGCTGTATCATTCACACACACCTTCCGATATACACTCTAATTGGCTCCTTTCTACAGTAAAGGTTAAGGACACTGTTTTTTGGGGGGGTTTTTTTTAGTTTATACCATCACTTGATGGTGCCTTCTACATATTCACAGAAGAAGTCAATGACTCCTGAAGCAGAAAGCTGCACAACAAAGAGCAGATCTGAAGTTTCCTGATCCAGTCAAAGTTAATCTGACAATCTTTGGATCTTTCCAAAAAAAAAAAAAAACATCGTCATATGCAATGTGTACTTAACGCACATACTGTAACCCATCGAAACACAGGTCAAATTCTGTAGGAAAATCTATTTTAAAAAACAAACAAAAATATATATAGTCAGAAAAAAAAAATCAAAGAAAAGAAAACATGCGTGGTGCTGTAATATAATACGTTCTCCCCAGGGACAGTAGCCTGAACTTCGCACAGAAACCTGTTGTGACAAAACAGTCACATGAAATAGGTACCGGCAGCCCTTCTTTCAGCGTATGGGAAAGTTCAGCCAAGTGAAAAATATGCTTGTTTTCAATAGGCAGTATCTATGAATAACGCGTTTAGAATCAGATGAAAATTATGATGAATAAAGAATACAGTTACCTTTTGAACTCTGTGTTGTTTATTTGTGTTTGCAACATACGGTATGATGATAGTTTTATTCCAAATAACCCATCCGTTCACACGAAAACGAAGCGCGTCACACATCCCATGCGCTGCAGGCGGCATTTGGCCGAGCGTTCGAGCTACACGGTGTCGAAAATCAACGCATATAATGTGTTCATTCCATTCACTGGCGTTTAAATAGGTCAGAATAAAGAGCATGTTTCAAGCTTTATTTCAGTCTGTTTTTCTTTTTAGTACGATGTGTTTAAATTAATTAGAATCGAAGTTTTTATAAGGCTTGTTACAAGTGTTGTCTTTCCAACGTCGTTGCTAAAAAAGTTGCGAAAAAAACATACACATTAACGATGCGCTACAAAGGCCGTTCTCTCCCGCATTCATTGGTGTATCAAGCTAAGCGATTGGTTGAATGCTCGAAAAGCGCAAGCCAATCAAAGCAAAGGTATCAAATGCAAACATTCGCTCCTTGTCAAAGATTTCAACAATGGCGGAACAAAGCCGAGATCCGACAATGACCAAGTCGAATGCGCTTATCGTTGTTGAATTGCAAGATGCACTTGGTAAGATAACGCATATAATAACAAACCAGAACATTAATGAAGCGATTCAATTATTTTATTTTGTTCAACACCGTGCCAATGCTTAGTTATTTTATTCGTAATTCAGCTGGTGTTCGTCGAGATTAAACAGGTCGGAAAAGGCCCACGCGTTGCGCCGTTCGAAGCGATCATATTTTTGTACAAGACAAATTAATGAAAATAGATATCAGTAATGGGCTTCACTTACGTCGATTCATGTATTAGTGAACTGGTTAATGGTTCCATTACACGATTAAAGAGAAAATCGTCGTTAAAAACATCTGTTTGAGACAGATATTCAAACCGGAAGCCACAACCGCGCGTACAAGACGGTCCGAGGCTTTGAAAGCACTGTCTTCTGATAATGACCATCGATCGAAACACCGATCATTACTGTCATACTCGATGTGCAAAGCGTGTTTGGGGATAAAAAAAAAAGAGAGAGAGAGAGAGCGAGAGAACAGTCTGAAGTTGGACAGTAAGGAGGGTGTAGTGGGGGTTGGGGTATGGAGGGGGGGGGGGGGGGTCACTGTCGAGTCGATCCGACCCAACGAAGTTTGCTTTAGCAATCTAATCTTTTTCCCTAGTGTATTTGAAATTTCTGTAATTTAACTGTAAAGATTTGCTTTCTCCCCCCCCCCCCCACCCCCCCCCCCCCCCCCCCCCCCACCCCTCCCCTCCTTACTGGCAAACACAGCAAGGCTTTGAACACTTAGTGATTACTTTCAAGTAAAACTGCTAGAATTCAACTACAGTGGCATTGCATTGCCAAGACATTACACTGTTGTGACAGTAACATTTATGATATTTATGGTGATTGTATGTTATGCTCCACAGTTATGTATATTGCTGTAACAGCACAAACATACTGAATAAACAGAGTAGTTCATAAAAATATTAAAAAGGTAAGATATTGCTGTAACAGCACAAACATACTGAATAAACAGAGTAGTTGATAAAAATATTAAAAAGGTAGAGTCCAAAATAAAGTTAAATCTTTCTTTAATTTTACCTTTTGTTTTAAAAAAGCATTATAATGTATATTTATGTTCTTTTACATTCACAATGATTAAATCAACAAGTTAATTCAGAATCATAATGATGAAATACTTAACATGTTATTGGCAATGCTTAAATCACACCCTGTTGACAAAATAATGTGTTGCAGAGGATGTACCTTTTGTTTACAAAGAACATGCAATACATTTTTGCTTACAAAGAACAACCGATACTAAAATTTAATTATAAGGAATGGACTGTGAGCAGTAACAACACACACACACACGCACACGCACACACACACACACACACACACACAATGATATCACACAATGATGAAGAAACAGACAGGGAAATTTACATAAAAGCATGCACTGATAGTTCAGATAAGTGGTCCTATGCCATGCTTTAATTTTTTTTCCCAGTAATTTCACACACGCACACTCACACACACGCACCACATGATATCGCACAATGATGAAGAAACAGACTGGGAAATTTACATAAAACATGCACTCATAGTTCAATTAAGTGGTCCTATGCCATGCTTTAATTTTTTTTTTCCAGTAATTTCACACACACACACACACACCACATGATATCACACAATGATGAAGAAACAGACAGGGAAATTTACATAAAATCATGCACTCATAGTTCAGTTAAGTGGTCCTGTGCCATGCTTTAATGTTTTTTCTTTCTTTTCATTGTTTTTTCTTTAACTGAGAAAACACATCCACATCTTTTATATTTGTTTAACCTTTGCCAGAGCTTGTGGGTGAAAAATTACCCAGACTGTCATTTAGATCTTCATAACTCACTCAGTTTTCATAACATGTAACTAAAGTTTTATGACTTTGTTTATTGTGTATTTGTGCTTGCCCCCGTTAAATATTGTGGTGTTTTGGTGGTAAATAAAGGAGAAAATTATAAAAGCTTATAATCCTCGCCAGATACTGTGGGTGGCATGTCACCCATACCAATTAAAGAAGCATTCTCACATGCTGGAGCTTGTGGGTGGCTGGTCACCCATAACCTTCATATAGGCCACAGCCTGTACCCGACATGCCAGGGTTCGTGGGTGGCTGGTCACCCAAAACCTTTATATAGGCCACAGTCTTCACCACATATGTCGGTGTTCACTACTGGCTGTGTTGTCAGTTGGAGGACCACCAGACCAGGATAAAGTGAATGATGTGTGAGCTGTGTCGCCACTTCATATTTTCCTGAAGCAGAGCAGTTGGGCTTGGGGACTGATGAAGTGATGGGGACCGAGGAAGAGATGGAGACATAAGAAGTTATCACCCATTTTGAGGATGCAGTCATGTTGCATCAATGATGAAATCTGTGAACATGCCACTGATTGCCTTCTGGAAGACTTATCTTTACCAAAATTGGCCAGAATGTAGTTTTCTATGATGATGATTTGGCAGTGTGTCACAGATCCACTCTTCTGAGAAAGCAGACGTTAATTTTCTGAGGAAATTAATTTGCTCTTGTAAACATGCTTGTGTGGCCAACCAAGGCAGACACAGATTTAGTGCAAAGCATATTTGTGTTTGCCAGTGACTTCAACATAGTCTCCAAAACAACTACTGGCCATACCTGGTCTGTTCCAATTAACAATGAACTCTGCCTCAAGTATGCTGCATACAAAAAGAACTATATACATAGTCAACCCAATCTGCCCGTCAGCAAGAGTGCACTTCCCACTCTTATCGTAAGTGACCTTTTGTTTGGTGGCTGCCAACACTTGTCAGAAACAGCAAAAATAACATGATTTTATAAATAGCAATACAGACAACATCATACCAAATTTTTGTTGAAATCTGTCAATAAGTTTTGAAAGAACTGTTGGTTTTAATTCTGACATCGTCATCATTCCACCCCTGTTGGCCACTATTCTAGTACAGGAAATAAAATGTTAGGTACAAAATAACAAAAATGTACACTTTGATTTACAGGAAATACTGTACAGAAACTGTATACAAAATTTGGAAACAGTTCATGAAGTAGTTTAGAAGTTATAGCAATTTTAAGTGTGCCAGGTGATTCTACCCCCATTTTTCCGCCGTCCAAATTGCAATATTTCCTGTTTTTAGCACAGAAGTTTTCATAAATGTTTTATAGCAGATACCTCAGAAAAAAATGACTGTGCTTAGTACAACTTAGAGAGTTTGTCCAAACCACTGGAAACTCTGAAATGTCCCTTCTTACTGTGCTGCAATGCTTCAAAGTAGCCACATCATGCAAATTCGAAAAGCGCTGAATTGCGATTTATTACAAGTTTGACACTTTATCACACAAAAGCCATGTAAACTGATACCATGGAACTTACTTATTCAAAGAGTGTAAGTTGTATAGATTGAGAACACCAATTTATAACCAGATGTATCAATCATGTATGATCCTATCAGCTTTCAAACTTGGAAGATATCTCATTTTGTCAGGTGCATAAAAACGTTGCAACTTTAAACTGCAATATCTCGAAAATGACTGAAGATAGAGACTTCATTCTTGTTGTGTTTTGTATGTTTTTCCATTTACTTTGCAATGATACAGATTTTAAGTATGAAAAACAATATGCTAATTTTGGCTGCCGGTACCTACATGAAAGAATCCAATCTGTCACTATGTCTAAGAGTTATTCTTTTCCTCTTCAGGATTTTTTTTTTTTTTTTGGCCTGACAAGCAGTTTGTTTGATGTGAATGAAGAAAATGTCCATCCTCAACTTCACTAGGCTTCCAACATACACTCCTTGTGCCATTGACCAAACCCTCTGCCCAGCCCCCCACTCACTTGGTGGTCATATGCTGGCACAGAGTTTGGGCCGATTTCTGGCAGGCCTCCTTGAACCTGTGGTTGAACTTGAAGTCCTTCATGGAGATCTGCCGACAGAAAACACTGGTGGTGAGACGACAGAATCAGAGAATCAACTCAGTTCACGGAAGTGGTCCAGGAGGGGAGGCTGCTAAGATAGAAATAATTTCCTCAGGTAACACGTAACACCTGTATCATTTCAAATGATGGCAGCAATCACTTTTTTTTTCTTCCATTTTCAGCAAACCTTCAGAAACACACTCAATAAAAATTGCATGATCTAGGACCAATGTTACAACAACAACAAAAAAGGCAACAAGAGCAAACAGTTCCTCAATACATCAAACTAAACCATGTTTATGGATCTGGATATAAAATGTTTAATTTAAAGCTGATGGTAAGAAGCAACCTAGAACATATGTGAAGGAGCTATGAACAGCTAGTGACTGAAGCACACAAGGCCAGTAAGATAACTGCTGAACCACAGTATTCCATGTCAAATGAAACAGAATCTATTAAATGCACTTGTGTTTCTATATCAGCCAGACCTGTTTACATTTAAACTGCTACTGGTGTACATGTCAACAAAAATGAACACATTTGCTGTAAAGAATGTGTGCAAAATTCCAAATGTTTGTAGAGGAGGAAGGAGGGGGGCATTAGTTTCCTCTTCACCAGCCATCACACAGTACCATCTGATTGACTTCAATAAAGACAGGTTCTTTCTAAAACAAATTATTTTCAAACTTGATTCATCAGCATACTCTACCACAAACTCATACTCTCTTGCCATTTCTTTCTTCTTTTTTATTCTTCTTTTTTTCTTTTCAGGGCAGGCTGCTGAAGAAGCAGAAACAGCCTGACAAGATTTTGTGCACTGAAGTACGCAAGAATTGTCACTCTCTAGTCAATGCCCCCACCATGGTTATCTTCCACAAGTGAAATTACTACTCAGCTACTTCATCTCTGTACAGTTTCTATGCATTTCATTTTATTCGTCATCTTCACTGCATTTTCACCAAACATGTAAAACAAACACGGCCAAATTGTTTGAGTTAACAGATCCAATCAATTGACCATCAGCACCAGTAACAGTCAAAGAAAACTGACAGTAGCCAGAATGCTGAACAATGTCTGCTTAGAACATGAGCTAAAAAAGAAAGTGACTCATAGCAAAGGTATACAAGAAGAAACTCCTACAGGGGTGGATGTTCGCATTTCTACCATCAACATTATTTCCTATTTGCTTATGAAAATAAAAGCCCCTTACACTATCAGCTAAACACAGAACAGGACTTGCACCAGTCAAAGAAAGAGCATATCCAGCACAGCTCATATGAGTGAACTATACATGCACATAAAAGCCTTCCTTCCATCAACATCTTGCAAGGAAGCTCCCCACCCCCACACCACATCCCATCCCCCAACAGTTCAGCACACAGAGAAAAACTGATATGAACAGTGAAAGGAGAGAGACCTACCAGCTGATGGTGTTCAATGCCAGCAGCACACTTGGGCACCATTTCAGCATGGTTTTTGTGTTCTATCAGACATTCCAGCACATCGTCTGCATCTGCATCATTCTCCAGTTCTTCCTGTTCCGGCATAGCAACAGACGCTATTTATAGTCTGCAATGCTCTGATAACATGCGTAATAACAAAAGTAGTACAAATGCCTTCCTTTCTCTTGCTCAGCACCTCTGGTTGTCTCTCTTCCTTCCGAGTCATCGATCAAGATCACACTTTTCACCACCTCACAGGCTTATTTCTTTTTCATGATTGTGTAGTGTGTGGTGTGTGTGTGTGTGTGTGTGTGTGTGTGTGTGTACACATGTATATGTGCTTATGTGCATGTGTGTGGAGGAGAAGGCAGGGCCATGTGTCAAAGTCTCTGTGTTTGTGTACATGGTTGCATGCATGCATATATGCATGCATGATTATTTGTGTGCTTGTTTTTGTGCCCACAAGTGCTATGAACTTTGTATGCACTATCAATAGATTAAATGCCTAACAATCCATTATCATTATTGTTATTGTCATCATTACTACAACTACATTTTATAACACTCCTTGTAACACACATCCCCCCACCCAAGCAGCACACACACACACACACACACACACACACACACACACACACCACACACACACACCAACTCACATCACAGAACTTTTTGATCATGGGTGTGCAGGACTTCATGAGGATAGCATCCATATGGATGTCCTCCGATTCCTCCTCTGTGAACCTGCCGATCGCCTTTTTACATTCTTTGTTCAAGAGTTCATAGTTCGTCTGGAGACACTCCAGTTCCTAGAAAACCACAAACATCAAACATGTAATGAAAGCAGTGGATCAATAAAGGAACACCACCTCTGTTTTTTTCAATTCTTTTAAAACAACATTTCTCCTGGTCACTGTTGGTGGACAGGGTCTTCTGAAAGACTTTCTTTATTACCCTCCTCCCTTCTCCCCCTCGTGAGCTGACTTGAACGTAGTGACAGTCCTGATGTGGCCCTTTGCGGTTGGCTGGGCTATAAGCAATATTACCTTTCTTACCTCCCCCTCCCCCCCCCCCCCCAATCCCCCCATCATCAAGTACTCTCTGGAAGACAAGACTTTCACACTACACATTCCAGCTATTCCTATGCGTAGCCACATCTACGAACTTCCTGTCATTGTACTGGTTCCAGGACATAGAGCTATTAACCTAATCATCAAACTGACATTCACCAGATAAAACATAACTGCTGCAGAGTCACAGGTCATTAGCTACAATCTTACGGACTGGACTGAAAACAAATCCCACAGTCAACAGAGCTACAACACTCAACACCGCACACATGCAACAGAATGACCTTAATAGCAGTTGTGACTCACCGCCCCCTTCTCCACATCCTCTTTGTCTTCGGAGCACTTGTCTCCCAGCTCCGTCAGGCATGCCTCTTCAATCTCAGGGTGCAAGTCCACGCTGTGCGCTCGCTGCCGCATGACCCGCTGAACCGCAAAGATGCAGGCTCTGTTCAGTTGCTGAAAGCAGACACCCTCTGTTGGGTTGGATTGCTCTGTGCAGCTGGAACTCTAAGAACCTCCCCGGAAACTTCTGAATAACTGGTTGCTGAACAGACTTAACTGAAAGATACGTCTACGTGTAGATAACAATAAACATTTTTCCGCAACAAAAGGAAGGGTAGGAGATGGGGGGAAGGGGGTGGAATGGAAGAGGCGGGCAGAGTCTTAACAGGGCAGAAAAGTTACTCAAAGAGGGCAATGTTCCTTTGACAAAAACAAGATTTTAGAAAGAAAGGGAAAGGGGCAAAAAGGAAAGAAGTCAATTAGGAGATAAAAAGAGCAGAAAAAAAACCAATGTTTCAGAGAAGAAAAGTTTGTGAGGAGCCAAAGAGATTTTACAGGGAAGGTATTTTATGGAAAGGTTTTACTGCATCATTGTCATATTTCAGCAGGTTTCTCTGCACCCAAAATTGATCGAAAAATATGCACACACATTCCCGATCATACTCACTCACACTCTCGCTCTCTCCCCAAAATGAACATGTCTCCCATCATATTGATGAACTGGATTTACTTGTCAAACTGAACATTTTTCTCTACACAATTTTCGCATAGGACAGTTACTCGTCAGAGGCCCTTTTTTATGGGCATTTTTCATTCATGTTACTAGTGAATGCTGCACTGACCAGGTCTTGGTTTATTATCTTACCCACATGATGACCACCAAAACTACAACTTGAAAGTCCCGTGGAGAGAAAATCTCAAACCACTGACCAGACACATCTGTCTTTGGCTGTCTCATCTTCTTGTATCCTCATAATTACATTACTCCCACATCACTCTTTCAGGATCCCCCCCCCCCCCCCACCCCCCATACAAGACCACACTTGGGCTCCTACCATCACAGTTTCAGAACTAGCAGTCTACACGAAACCCAACATCATACCATCATAAGCAAAACCAACAGAAGAGACTCAACAATTCTGCTGTCTCACTTTTGGTGTGAAAATGCTGTCAAATCATGGGGCAAGGAAAATGAGGAGTGGGGAAGGGCAAGTGGGGGCACACACACACACACACACACACACATGCATACGCACTAAGAAAAAAAAAACAGGTGTACTCACAGGAACATTTTCATCCTTGCCATGGGAAAGTAGTGGCGGCGCAGACAGGCGAGGACCAGGGGTCCCTGTTCGGGGTCTGCTCTTTCAGGGTCGGCCCAGTTTCCTGTCTCAGAGCAGTACTTCCTGGCGTCTCGCTTGCATGACTTGAACAGGTCAGGGTCAAGCCTGGCAGACAGCCAATCAAGAACGTGCATGATTCTACCTTCCATGTTTTTATGTTAAACTGTAACTGAAATGCCAAAGTCAGACAGGACATAGAACAGGAAAGAGTGATGAGAAAATCCAGATAATTTGGAGCACCAGTGATCAATAAAATTTCGAACAATTATAGAACATTTCATATTAGACTGTGTGAAAGAATGGTCATTAACTAGACTGAAGAACTATTTTAAAAGAAAACAAACATCTGTATTGTAATAACTGTGCAAGAAAAACAAATGTTTTCCAGCAAGAAAGTTCAAATAAAATATTACCATATGGATGGAATGGTGGCATTATACAGATGTCAATAATAAAAAAAATGGAAAAAAAAATCTGTCCGATATTTAACAGAGAGACATCAAAATTTCAAAAACACACACCCAAGTGAGTGAAATTTCCACAGTTTTTCTTTTCATTTTTTCTTCTTTTTTTTTTTAAAGTACACTGAAGAAAACCCTTATGTTTTAATTTCTTGGCAGCTATATCTATCCTTATCATCTCCCTTGAATTTCTATGCCCCTAGGCATTTTACCTACCCCAGGTAAAACTGTAGTTATCTTCCGCTTTGGCACTAATGCACCAACAGTGCTCATAACCCATTCACAACTGCACACTCTCTAGCTTTGATCATCATCTGAAGATGCTTTCGTGTGCACAATCAAGAAAACAACAACAAAATAATCAAGTCCAATAAATATATAACTTTCAACACTTGCAACTTGTATTTAAAAGACAAAGAGGTATATCCTATATAAAAGCCCAAGCACTCCCCTGCTGATAAACTGGAGGGGAAAGAAGGGGGGGGGGGGGGGGGGGGGCGTGGTCTGCATTTCAAAGCAAAACACAAACTGGTCACTTATAAAATGTGTTCCGAAACTCGAAAGTGTACGATTAAATGCAGTTATTTCCCTTTTCCAATCAGCTTATAATGGTGTAATTTTCCATGAAAATGTTAGCACTGTTCAGCAAATTTTTCAACTTTTGTGAACATGTGAACATCAATACAAAATGACATTCACAATCAATCCATATATACACACATTGTGGTAAGGAAAGAGTTCACAGGCACACAATCACGGCGTGTCCAGGTCAGAGGAAAATGGATGCAATTTCCTACTCGAAGCCATGAACAGTGTGGACCCAATTTCCTTTAAAACCTATTAAAATGTACATTTCTGCAAAGAAGCACATTAGACAAACATATCAATGCTGATATCATTTCACATCTGAAGGGTTTGGACAAACAAACCAGTCAACAACCCTGATACCAAATACTGCACCACAGTGGTTGAACCCATTTAAAAAGAATAAAAAAATAAATAAAACCAAAACAAACAAAAAAAAACACACTCATGTGTTTCCATTTCAAAAGAAAACCTTGTTTTATAATGTTCCTCCTTCTTGAACATCTCACACAATTTCTTCTGACACACAAAGGGACAACAATGAAGATACCTGAAGTCCCGGGCAACAAAGAACTGGATCTCCAGCAGTCGGTCTTCACACTCATCAGTCATTTCATCCTCATCCATGTTGTCCATCAGGCAGTTGATGATCCTGCCAACATCCATGAACTTTGTCAGAAACACCTTAAATACAATTTCACAAAGTAAAAGATATCCTTTCCATACATACAGTCTTCATAACCTTGCGTGGGGGACCTGGCTAGCCTACGTAATGTGGCAAAGACTCTTGTTCCAAAGTCTGGGGTTCTAATTTCACAGGAGACAGCTACATTGGAGGAGATTTACCCTCCACGGTTAACATCTGCACAGATTCTAACCCCATTCTAGGGTATTGGATGAGACATGGTGTGTGAATGTATACATGCAAAATCTTGTGCACATGTGAAAACCCATTCCACCTTTCAGGTGTCATCCTTTGATAGAATGTGGCTGCCCCAACAGCGGGACTAAAAACAGTCACATGCACAAAAATCTCACTTATGGTGAATTTCGGAATTCTCAGAGAGAAACAAAAGAAACGAGAAAGAAAGAAGGAAGATCTGAGATGTAAAGGAATGTAAAATCTCTTGAACATGCAGCCCAGGTGATCATCTGGAGTGAATCATGAACTACATGGTCCCACCTTCAGTCTCCTGTCCTTTCTGTCACTTAAAATAGGTCACTTAACTAAAGTAGAGAGGACAGGGTAGCCATCTTCTGATCTATACCATTCAAGAAAAAAAATTGTGTGGTCAATGACAACAAAAATGCACTCCCCTAAAAAAAACTGCGAATAACAGTTCACAGAATATGGACACAAACAAAGATTAGTTTGCCAACAACCTGTCAGCTTTAAAAACAGATGAGAAGTCAGACGGATGTTCCCATAGCTTAACTCAGAAAGATCATTACTTGCCAGCCTGGCTATCCTACATGATAGGAAAAAAAAAATCAACTTGTCTGTTTCATACTATCTGTAAACCTTTGAACAACCACATTTTTTTTTTCACATAGCAAGTGCATAACTACCCAATTCATTCTCTAGAGCACAAGGCAATGTCATGAAACTGGGGTACTGTGTTAAACAAAAAAAAGTACCAAAATCTGTTAGTCTTAGTACCGAAGTTTTAAGTAAAAAAGCCTTGTAGTGGATGTAGTTTGAAGCACCTGTGTTTTGTGTTTTTGATGTTTATGACGCACCACTATGGTCACCTGTTTGCACAGGGAAAACCCAAACATCAACCTAAGCAATCCACTTACCATATTGACTGATTTCATTTACATCCATACAGATTGCACTGGTGTCTTAGTCATTGTCAGTCCATCCACCATTACCAATAAACTAACTATCCATCCACCCATATCCAGCCATCATTAAGCCAACTTACCTGCACTGGCAGTTAGTGGCAAAGGCAATCTTCAGTTTGTGTTAACCTGTTGTCTGCCTCAGTGTGTAGTTCATACAGAGTTATTTTGGTCTCATCAGACACTACAGCACCTTAATCGATTTCTCAATAAACTAAAGGGAATGTTCCAAGATACTTCAGCCAGACTAGCTGGCTGATCCATTTGCACCAGTTTTACATGGCCAATGAGATCAAACTGTAGCGTGATGGAATCCAGATGGCAGTCGAGTCCCCTACCCCTCAGGTTGGCAGAGGTAACATGCTGGCTATGAGCTAATCTCTTTTAGTACTCACACATGCAAAGTGGGTGGTTGTAACTCCCACCCCCCACTCCACCCCACCCCCCTCTCCCCTGAAGCCAAATCTATTGACAGTTCACCAAAGTGATCCGTGGATGATTATCTTGTAATGTATGAAACAAGACGGGGGTTAATGGTGGTCACCCCATGTCAAGGGCATGACACAGGTATTTCCTATACAGTGGTTTTCATCTGAGTTCTGTCTACACAACTTGTGGACTGGCTTTTTTTGTTTCGTTTTGTTTATCTGTGAGCTGTACTCACAGCAGAGGGGTCAAAAAGAAATTCAGCTTTCCCTCTGGCATAAATTATATGAAAAGGTAAGAATTCTCAAACTGTCAACTTTTGCATGTCCTCAGCAAAGCCTGAACCTGGTAACCTTATCTGTTCTATACAACAGGTGTACAATATCTGCCTTGTGTCTCCTAATGTTCTTGATCAGGATCTACCGCTCCTGAAGGACAACTGGTCTCTCAGGCTGGTCACCTGCTACTCCCTGGTCTGCAATTTCAATTCCCATGATACTACAGTGAGAAGGGTATCCACTGCAGTACCGTCGGTCTGCACAAGTCTGATCTGGTTTTTGTCAACTCCTCCTGGTTGTCTCCAGATAGGGCTTCCAGGACTGACAGTGTCTGTGAAGATGAGCACCTGTCAGCAGTGACTCTTGGAGGCAACTATCAGGTCCTCTGCTTCTGATAGAGCTCAACCTCTGCCCTCTAGTTGGAGCCGATTGTTACTGCGGACACATCAGGAAACCCGATAGACTCCAACCTATGTTAACTACTGCATTTATGGTTGATCCATCTGCGTAGCAGTGCATCCAGGCTTCTTCTGGGAAGGTCGCTACAATCATGGCCAGTGTCGGTGGTTATTTTCTTTTTTTTTCCCTCCAAAGCAACAATTACTGCTAAACACCAAGTACTTTCGATTTGAGCTGACAAAGTTTTAAAACATTATTTCTCAATACATGCTAAGAGTAACAATCAAGTGCCAAAGAAGATGCTAGTCCATTTAACATGACTGTGGATGATTAAGCAGTTCATATGCCCACTGAATCAATATCAGCAATTCAGAAAACAGCATAGACTGCCCAAATGCATTTGCAATTGTTTCAAACTTCGATGGTGGTATAAATGATGGCCAAGAAGTGGGAAGTCAGCTCTGATATAACAGATTGATTCTGCATTTTTTTAAAGCATGCCAATGACCGGAATGATCAGTTATAAACATCAACAACGCACACAGATCCACAGCAAACTACATCCACATTCAGACTTTACACAAAAAAGGAAGCAATTTAGATTTGCAAGATTTCAGAAGGGTTTTTTTGTTCAAAACAGTACCATTGTTTCATGTGTTCCTCTGTGTTCTAAACAAAAAAAGAAAAGAAAACACAGTAGTTAAAAGGTTAAATAAACTGTCCTGAATCACTGGTTCTTATAGTTTTTCTTAATCACTCTCAATACAAGGGGGCAAAAGAAAACTTTGCGGCATTGTTAAAAACAATCAGGCCTAGTCTGAACTGTTCTCGTGTTTGCCAGTTATTTCTCCAACACCTGATGTCTTATGTTACTGTCTTGAACATAATATATATAAACCACAAGTTGAGAAACACCTTAAAGGACGAGAACACTTGTTATTTTGAGATTCATTTGTACTTACGCCCCACCACCAGGTCGAATGTGAGAGCAGACAGCGGTGACAACGTCGCCACAGGCCATCTGCAAGGGCTTGTCCAGTCTGTAGTCCTCGGCAACATTGGTTTCCTTCAGCAAGCGCTGCAACTGTAACACACATCACAGTATGTACAGATGGAGCAGATTTCTAGAAAGACGCGCAGTTACTATCCTTAGCTCCCAGTGCATGACCTGTCACAGGCTTATCTTCCTACTTTACATGCCTTACATTTGTCATTTACTGCCTGAACTCTATGTGGCACCCGACAGACTACTGAAACTTGTTCATCTCATTGTAGGTGAGTAAATCTGCTCTTGTTCAACTGGAAGCTCACACAGTATGACGCTACAAACTGAGAGGTAAACTAAAACACAAAAACTCTTCTGTTTTAAGTCCCAGTTTCCATCTGAAATTGTCCAGCTTCATCAATTCATACGATCAATTCCTCAAGCGCTAGAAGTTTGCTTTTTTTTTTCTTTTTTTTTCCCAATCACTAAACAAAATAGTTGTCAGCCGAATTCACTGGTATCAAGAAAACTCAACATCCAATTCAGCTTTCTCATGAAACAATGCAAAGCTGATCTATTAATAGGTGCATGATGTATGTTTCAAGAGTGCATTGCTGTCTGCGTTAACTCTCACCTGTGGAGTATAAGCAGAAACACACAACCACAACATCTCTATCAAAAACAGTATGTTATATAACGTGTATACAAATCATGTTCTTTATTTGATAGTGTATAGTGGGTATACTGTTCACTGGACATAGCTGACGTTTGATGAAAGCTTCAGTGATACTCTGGGCACAGCCTTCTCTTTTCTTCCCCGACATCGCAGTGTGCCTGATATTTCCTCTTTCTCTTTTCATAAACTGGACTTACAAAGCACCTTCTGCCAAGCACACTCAACAACTATCATGGGCATTCAAAACCACTGCTAAGAGTGCACAAGTGGCACTTGGTTTGAGCTGGCACTGCTCCAAGTTCACTACTCTCAACCTTGTCTGAGGCAGTCTAATTCCCGCTGAAAGCAGAGAGCAATTGTTTTTTTTTTTCAATTTAAGCTCTAATGCAAAGGATCAACTGGAGAGAGCAAACCAGTGCTATATTCCAATAACCATCACAGTCTCTGCACAAATTTCAGCTTCAATAATGACTACAACTGAAATATGACAGTAAAACTAAACGACTGATGTAAAAAAGCATATTGATCCAAACAAATCTAACTAACAACAAAATTAAAATAATGCTGCAACTTGTTCTAAAACTGGTTCAGCAATGGTGCCACCCCTTGTATAGTTGCCATTTTGCATTGTAACTAAGTCTGAAACACAACAACAAAACCTAACAAAACAAACAATATATATATATATAAAATGGTGAACAATTAAGTAGCAGGGGAAAACAAGAGCAGGCTAACAATTCTTCCGTCATCATAGTAATGACTTAGCAAAGATTTGAACTAAAAAAAAAAAAAAAAAGGGGGGGGGGGGGGGGGGGGTTTGAAGGTGAAGAAAATGAGGACATAAAGTATATATATTAACTATATACTGTCTCTTGAATAAAGAACTAAAAAAATCTTAAAAGAGTTTTATGTTCACTTGGCTCCTTATTATTATGTCATTCAATACAATGTTCGAATCTTCTGTGAATCAATACAGATTTGGCAGCTTGGCTCATGATTAAGAATTCAACCATGTCATCGATGTTTATTGCTCAAACAAAAATTAATAAAATTTCCACCTAAAATGCCCAGAAGAACACTATCAACATCACTTCGACTATAACATTTAACAACAACAACAAATTTTGTAGGTCTGCAATATCACATCTGTAACTGATGCTGCTTTGTCACAAACTTCAAAAGCAAGCAGGAGACTTAACTGTTAAATTGCTTTTCAAATGTCAACCTCCAATGTTTTTCAGAAAGATAAATCTTGTTTTCTTCATGAAAATCTCAATGAAACACTTCTGTGACTTCATCACCAGTTATAAATCCAAATGATCTACCATTTCTACAATATCATACCGATACAGCTACTATCATTGCTCAACAATACTTCAGTGTCTGCCTTTTGCACTTACCACAATGTTTTCTTGTAAAAACTATCCAGTCCAAATTATTTTTCTTCCTTAGTTCTGGCCAACTTCACATTTGAATGCTGCTAAATTATTGCAGGTTCCAAAGACAGACCGACATTCGAGTTTCTCTGTAGAGAATGTCAAATCTGGCATGATCCCCAGGACCTCATCAGTAGATGATGTTATCATGACTTAGTCTGACTGGGTCAGGATGCAATTTATTTTCCATACTGATCCATTGCCAGTGAGTCTAGAACGTCAGGATCACATTGCTGATGGAACAGAATCAGAATCCTAATTCACCAGCGATTCTCACTCACCGTCTAGTAGATCTGCTGGTTTGTCACGATACGTCTGACAAGCGCATGCGCGCTCGTGAGTGCACACACACACACACACACACACACACACACACACACACACACACACACACACACAAAGGCAAACACACACAAGCTCACAAACTCTAAAAGCATTACCTCGCCTCTACACTGATCACGTATCACTTGCTTTCTTGGATCCTGAATTCGTGCCTGTGCTCTCGCCAAAGCCATCAAGCAGTGCATGGTATTTCCCCCTGGTTCCAGACCTTTGCACTCCTGCTCGATCTCCTCACTGCACAGGACTAGGAGGTCAGGGTTCACTCGGTAATCTTCCAGCAGCCGCTGACGCACCTTGATCATCTCCTGAATGCAAACCGGATCCACTTTGCTCTCGTCGCCTGAGAACCCAAAACACAACACATGCATGAAAACGGTAGGAATCTTTTATCTTACTCTTTTTTGCATTAGCAGTATGTCACAGAAGTGCCATGAACAAGGGTGTTGCCTAAAAACTGCTGTCTGAGAGTTCATCCCCTGAATGTCAGAGGGATATTGACAAATCTTGGCAGCACCGATCTCCTCTCCAAGTATCTTGGTGCATGCTGTAAATTTTGACTGCCACACCCTACTCAACGCCTCCACCAATTACAGGATTGTTATCTGATCTACTTGGGTCTAGACATGAAGGGGATTTAACCACTAGCAGACCTGTGAGATCAGAAAATTCCCATTCCATACTTCATTCATCAGGTGCTGCCGAGGATCCTCGTGCATGCTGTGTATTTTGTTTTCCATACCCCACCAAACACCTTTACCGATTACAGGATCATTACTATGCATATATGATTTTCTACGTGGGTGTAGACATGAAGTGGATTCAGTCACTAGCAGACCTAGATCAGAGAAATCCTACTACATACTTCATCCATCAGGTGCTGCTAAAGCTTGAACCCACATTCCTCAGTCCGACAATTATTCTAATCACCTGACTACTTCACCCCTCTAATAAGGGCGTACAAATCTATCAAAAAATCTTTTTAAAGGTCTAAACATGTCAGGAACCCACAACAGATGAATCTTGACTCAACACAAGCACAAACACAATATCAAGGACATGCCATTGTGTGAGGATTACCGGTAGTCCACAAATGAATGGCTGGGAATCCTTGGCAACTGATCCCAGGAAGCAGAAACACGCAGTTACTACTGGCCTGTACAAGAGCAACCAGACAAAGAACCCACCGCAAAAAAGATTCATACACTATACTTCACCTCCTATGCCTTGCAATCACATGACATAGTTTTTAAAAATAAATAAATAACGCATATGGAAAAGAACAGGTGGTCAGGATGGAGTGGGGAAGGGGGGGTAGGAAAGTAGATGGTGCAGACGTTTTGACTAAACTAGTAGATCCATGACCAATGCTTCAAAATACCACAAAAGTCAGCAGTTGACAACATGCTTAACATGGTCTGTAGAGTAGACCACAAAACATACACACAGCCAAAACTCTGCATCCGGCACTGGTGTGCATCCCCTAAACAAATAATGTTTTGTCGTCTTTAAAGCTCCCCACTCGCACCCCTCTTAAGACTCCCCCTCCCTCCCCCATTCTGTCAGTTTCACTCTCCCTCTTTTCATACACACACACACACACACACATACACACACACAGAGGAAAAAACCCCAAACCCACCACTCATGTGCGCATTCTCCAAACAGAGGAGGACATGGGCTCGCTTGGTATCCTCATGACCCGTGCTTCCTCCAAGGCACTCATGCTTCTCAATGTCCTTCAGGCACTTGGAGTAGAAAGAGTGCTCCACTCTCACATCTTCGTTCATCAAACGCTGCCGCAGTTCCAGTTTCTCTCGACACTGAAAAGAAGACAAAATGTATTACAGGACACTGCTGAAACGCATTATTTTACAATCCAACAGCACTCCACACAAGTCACATGTACACTACACCCAAGTCATCCAGTCTGAAAACCTGTTTACCTTAAAACTACTACTGGTGTATTTCTCAATTAAAATGAGCTTGTTTTCCTAAAAATGTGTGTATACATCTTCCAAATTTGTTAAGTTGTATAACTACAGGGGGGGTCCCTGCTATTGTTCTAACATCATCCAGATGCGAGTTTTCGCATACAATGTTCCGCAAGCTGTCTGTCACTCTTCGATTGTAGCAGTCAAACACAATAGTTACAAAACACAAGTGCCACTACCGCTCCAGAACCACGTCTTCAGATTTATTTTTTTATTTCCATACTGTTTTTTTCCTGTCTGTCGTATTCATTGTTATTTTGCCAAACGTGAACAAAATACGGCGAAATCATATGGATAAACAGGTTTGAGTCTGAAACCATAACAGGAAGGAAGGAAGAGATTCATGCTAGTTTCCAAATACTGTGCAGACTGGTTTTCCAATTGCAGGACAGCATGATTAGGTTGGGAGAAAAATGTTGCACTCGCAGTCCAAACATTACAGCAACTTACCTCAGGAGAGAGATCTGGTTTCCCCAGGTGATCAAAGAGACACTGGAACACTGCCCCATTGCCAGCCTTGACTTCTTCACACAGCTTCTCCGGTCGTTGTGACAGGCATAGTACAAGGGGCGGTCCATGTGATAATCGTCCGACTGCAGCTCGTACACCCTCAGGACCTGTTTCTTGCACTCAGGGATCAGTCTCTCCAGGTGTTCTGCCAGACAGGCCACTGTGCGGCCCTGAGAGTGGGGGGTCTGCACAAGAAACATCCCTGCAGGTTATACAGCATTAGTGTAGCCTGGCCAACACTCTATGCAATGTCTGTATGTGCGTGTGTGTGTGCGTGCGTGCGTGCATGTGTGTGTGTGTGTGCATGTAGTCTGTGCATGTACCCATGTGTGTGTGTGGTCTGTACATATGTACCCTTATCTGAAAGCGTCTGCGCATGCAAGCCCAAACACTCTTGTTTCAGTGGACATGCCTATGCTCACACACACACACACAAACTCACGGAAACAGAAATAATAAACGTTTGCAAACCAAGAATATGTTAAGTGTTGACAATAAACCAAATAACACAGAAAAAAAATTAAAGGAAAAGAAATCATGCCTCTTCCCCTCATCCCCCACTTCCCATTTCCTTCTCCACCCAAATTTGCTCAAGCTCTGCCAGTGAACCCACAAAGGGAAGAGAAAGTCCATCCACTCACATCATCGTCCTCAGGATGCAGACGTCCACACTGAAAACTGGCAATGTCCTTGGAGCATGACTCGGCAAAGTGGTAAATATAGCGATAGTCGGAGAAGATGATGCCCGCCATCTTGTTGAGGAATTTCTGACAACTCTGCGTGGTGATGTTTTCGAAGTTCTCGATAAGGCAGGGGATGATCAGGCCCTCACCATGAGGCAGGTTACGACATTCCTGAATCTGAAATCAGAGCAGACCAAAAGTTCCCAACACTTAAAACCTTTAGCAGAGTCAAGTTAAAACAAAAAGAATTCAGCCTAATGATTAAAAATATTGACACTAAAATACTTCATTTTGCATCTGGGCAGTATTTAAAATATGACAGCCATGACCAATTTCAAATCAACGCAATAGCACAATTATTTTACATTGTACAAAAATTTTTTTTTTTTTTTAAACAAACATATCCCTAAAATAAATACAGGTGGATACATATGAATACTAATAAAACAAGCGTAATTTGGATAGGTAGACAGAAAAATAGTAGTTCGTTATATGGAACACTTAGGATTTTGTTGGAACCCGCCGAAATTTTGCATACTTGGAATTTGGTTTACAAATAATTTAGATGAATGCATATCGCTAAACTACACAGACAAGTTAGCAGAAGTGAAATATTTATTCAATATTTGGATAAAACGACAGTTAACTCCCCTTGGCAGAGTCGCAATCTTAAAATCGGTTATCCTCTCCAAGTTAACTCATTTATGGTTGCTTCTACCTAATCCTCCAGACGTATTCTTTCAATCTTGCCAAAATCTTATATACAAATTTGTGTGGAACAAAAAGCCAGACAAAATTAGCCGAAAAAATTCACATAAAAATATTAAAAACGGAGGTACTGGTATTCCTGATGTAAAAACTTTTGTGATGGCACTAAAGCTGTCTTGGATTCGCAAAGCTGAAAAGTCAACCCATAAATGGAAAGATATTTTGTTGTTTAATTATCAACAGTGGAATCATTTAAAAAAAACTTTGGGCCAGAGTTTGTTTCCAAATTTACTAGGTGTAACCAATTTTGGGCAGATGTTTTTAATGCTTATAAAATATTCCACTATAAATGCATACCTAAAAAATCGGCCGAGTTTCTCGCTAAGCCTTTTGTTTATAACAAATGTTTTCAAATAGACTGAAAACACATAGTCTCTAAATCACCTAATGACAAAAACCTATATTTTCTTGGACATTTTCTAGACGAAAATGGAAAACCTCTGTTGTACTTATGTTTTAAAGAAAAATACCAAATCGAAATCAATTTTGTTACTTTCATTGGATATATATCCATAATATCAGATTTTGCGAAAAGGTGTGGCATCATTGTAAAGAATAACAAGTATACAGACACACAACTGTGTTTTAAACAATTGTTTTCCACTCATAAAGGCACAAATCTATATTATGATATTCTAACTGCTAACAATGAGACACTAAAATGTTCTCATGTGTCGGAAAGACTGCTTTTTAACTACACACAAAATTAGTGAAGTAAAGCTAAAGTGGTTTCAGCTAAAAATATTGCATAAATGTTTGGGTACCAATGTTGTCTTAAATAAGATGGGAGTTGTAAATAATGATAAGTGCAATTTCTGCAGAGATAATAAAGATAGCATTGATCATTTATTTTGGAAGTGCAGACATGTACAGATATTTTGGAATTCACTTACTAATCTAATGAAAGAGAAATATACAAATGCAGAGATTATAAGGATCACGGAATCCTTTGTCTTGCTTGGTCATGACAGTGTTATTACTAGTGATGAAGTATTTAACTTTATAATGATCTTTGCAAAATATTACATATTCAACTGCAAAGCAAAAAATAATGTCCCATAATTAAACGTGTTTCTCAATAAATTAAAAATAAGATATAAAACTGAAGAATATAATGCATATTTAAAAATGGACCACACACATTTTTGCAATAAATGGTCTACATATATCCCATTACTATGCAATACTGACCCTTTACCATAACTATACATACAATACAGAGAAGTTATTTAATTACCAACATTTCTAGGGAACTGACTCTATATCTTGATAACAATGCAAAATTATAACTGAGGCCAACCTGATACAGCAAAAGATGGTCTACATGTAACCGTGTGCATATGCTTGCATTCTACAAACAGCATGTCGGATAATGCGCAAGAAATGTACCCAATCTTTGAAATACTATTGATACCCATATTTTCTTCTCTCTCTCTCTCTCTCTCTCTCTCTCTCTCTCTTTATGCTCTAAATACTAAAAAAAAAAAAAAAAAAAGCATAAGAAATGTACATTTGATGCTTTATGCTTAGTTCATGTACTCATACTGCTCTTTGCTTTGGAAAAAAAATAAAAAATACAGGTGGATACTCCATGAAGCTGAAACAAGACAGACAACACAGTACATGAAGATAAACACCACACACACACACACACACACACACACACACACACACACACACACCACACCACACACACACAACGTTGTATTCTGTTTTTCTCATTCTGTTTGGCTCCTTTGACAGCTTTTGTACATAGGGGAAATTGAATTGTTCAGACCAAAAGAGGTGATCAATGTGAGAGTGCCCAAGGGTATGTGAGAATGCGTGTGTGTATATGCGCATGTGTGTGCGTGTGTGCGTGTGTGCGTGTGTGTGTGTGTGTGTGTGTGGTGTGTGTGTGTGTGTGTGTGTGTGTGTGTGTGTGTGTGTAAGTACATGTCTCTGTGTATACGTGTGAGTTTGCATTCACATGCATACGCAGAATTTGTTTCCATGCTAATTTCAATGTAACTGTATTGTTCATGTACTTTCTTCCATACACTACACCAAAGATGTCACCACTTGGTACTTCAGTATTATTGTTAGCACTGTCTGCAGTAGAGAGAAAAAAAAAAAAAAAAGCTGCGTATATCAGTCTATTTATTAGGCACTCTTACCTTACTGAGCTCCGATGCACACATCTCATTGGAAGCAGAGTCAAAACGGTCATCCTTGGTCAGGTCACGTTTATACTGCCATAGGAACTGCAAAACATTCATTTTGGGGTCATCAAATCAGCCATTGTTTTCTGATTTCAGAGAATTCTTAATGTGCATTCCTTATCCACTATGTTTGTTTCAACTATACCCAATCATTGATTTACAATGGATTCTGGGCTTTCCAGATATCATTAAAATTTGTAAAATTAGTCCTACCAGTTTTCATGGAGTATGCATTCACAAAAAGAAAATTTCACTTGCTTGCATACATTTACATGCAAAAAGAAGTATGAGAGCTCTAGAGACTGACAGAGAGAGGAAAAGTCAGATAGGTTGACAAAGAGCATTTCCACTCCTGAGGACATATTTAAATAATTTCAAGGCATCATTCTAACTGAGTAACTCGTGTATCAGTTTATTGGTTTATTGTAGTTCTGCTTGTTTCTTGTTTCTGTTGTTTTATGGGGGGTTGTTCTGTTTTTCTTTGAAATGGTGCTCTGAGCAAGGGGTTTTGACTATCATATTGAGATTTAACAATAAAATGTTACATTTCACTAGTTTCAGTTTCACTTATTCATTCTCTCTCCATACTAGTAAATATGTGCTGAGTTAAGGTAATCCATCAAGACAAGCAGAACAAAACAAAGCAAATAAACTGCTTTTAAATACTGCCAACTGACATGAATATTGCTCATGTCTTAATAGACTTCCTTCACAAGTGCACATATATACATACACACACACACACACACAGCATGAAAATTCATATCAAACAATCAGAGGAAGTTACTACTTGTGGTGCATAAGATTATTGAAGAAAACAAAATGAAGAATGGCTGTACAGAACTAAAAAAAATCTTCTTCCTGGCCTCCTGTAAACACCATGATGATTTTGTTTGTATCGAAGATTAAGCAGACTTTACCAGAAAGAAACTCAGTCAAACACAAGTTTCATTCTTCATCCTTGATTTTCACTTCTGTCATTTTTGTTCATACAATGATTACATCAGACTATTCGATTCGCCAATTTCTGTAAAATACCTTTCAACTGCACCTGATAAAGAGCAAAATGTACCTGTTGGCTGTTGTTATACTTATGCACGAGCAATCTTTTCATGGATAAAACATCAGAAACAATAGTTTGTTTTCCAAATCTTAACTTTTTCACAATCCTGGGTAATCTGGGCTTTAACAAATGAATGGTAAATTTACCATAACACTTGCAGAGTCTAAATCCAACTGAATGCATCTCCCACCCCTGCCTATGTAACCTGAATAAAGAAAACGTTTTAAACAACGCTGAACAAAATGACACTTCATAGCTGAACACACTCTGCGCAACACACATACCATACCACTCACCACCCTCTCCCCCAACCTCCAACACCACCGTTCCTTACCCACCTCTTCCCTCATCTAATGCAAGCACACAACTCTTGACTCTCTTAAATGAATACATGCATGCGCATGCTTGCACACACACACACACACACACACGCGCACACACACACACACAGACACACACACACACACATACAGACTGTTAAACCCTCAGGTTGTAACACACACACACACACACACACCACACACACACACACACGCACGCACATGTACACACACACACGCACATGTGTACACACACACACACACACACACACACACACACACACACACACACACACACACACACACTGTTAAACCCTCAGGTTGTTAACACACACACACACACACACACACACACACACCACACACACACACACTGTTAAACCCTCAGGTTGTACACACACACACACACACACACACACACACACACACACACACTGTTAAACCCTCAGGTTGTACACACACACACACACACACACACACACACACACACACACACACACACACACACTCACACACACACACACACTGTTAAACCCTCAGGTTGTACCACACACACACACACACACACCACACAACACACACACACACACACACTGTTAAACCCTCAGGTTGTATACACACACACACCACACACACACACACACATACACACACACGCACATGTACACACACACACGCACATGTGTACACACCACACACACACACCACACACACACACACATACACACACACGCACATGTACACACACACACGCACATGTGATTGTGTACACACACACACACAGACACACAACACACTGTTAAACCCTCAGGTTGTATACACACACACACACACACACACACACACACACACACACACACACTGTTAAACCCTCAGGTTGTATACACACACACACACACACACACACACACACACACACACACGCAATGTTTCTAATGCTACTTACATGCTGGCAGGTTGGGGAAACATCATTGTTTGTCTGAAAAAAAAGGGCAGCACATCAGATTCAGCTGTAACTTTACTTCTACAGAAGACAAGACAGATTTACACCAGATCTTTTCCATTATTTTCTCAACACACACCATGGCAAACAAAGAAAAATCTTGTTGTTCAGTAATGTATAGACTGTCCTGGTTTTCAAAAACAGAGGAAATCAGCTTAAACAAAAAAGGTAATCAGCAGAAGACAAAAAAGGAAATCAGCTGAAAAGAGGACAACTGACATGCCTGGGTCATATTTAAACAACACTTTTTTCCCATTTTTGTGTTGTTGTTGTTGTCTAACAACACAGACAATTCTGCAGTCCAGTATCATTATGGAATTTGCCTCATCAATTTAACAAAAAAGAAAAAAAAGGAAAGAAAGAAAGAAAGAAAAAAAAGGACTGTAGCATTTATTCCGGCAGAAAAAGAAGTCACCTTCACTTTAAAAAAAAAAAAAAAAAAAAAAAAGAACAAACTTCAAATCAAAATTCTATATATTTAATGAAAAATCCCTGGTCAAAAACAGAAGGAAAAAAGTACAGATCTGTAGAACCTAAAACGAAAAAAAAAAAAAAAAAAGAGCAATGCCTACCCTGTTGAGTGTACACTGGAGGTTACAACTTGACACTAGAAACAAGAGTTTGACGTAAGAAAAGTGACACAGTCGACATCAGTAAAACTAACCAAGAGTATATGTTAAGATTTCGAAGGACAGGTTCTAACAGCATAATTTGCTCGAGCATCATTTATCTAGACATCTTACCACAATTTTCAAAGAACAGACATTTTGTGACAAAGAGCACTTCAGAAAATGTTGATCGATGACATCTGGTTTGATTATTTTCTGAAATGGCAATGTACATGACAGCAAAATGCTAGAACATGTGAATTTAACAGAATTCCACAAAAATGAGCAAATGAATGCACTACTTTCACAAATCTTTCAACCCATCCTCCCATTTCTTCCTTTCACTACATACTGTGTGTCTTTCAGATGTTAGTTACAAAGAGTACGGTAATGAAGCTTTGTGACAGTGGGAAAGATTTTGATGAGCAACATGGACTATTCAATCTTCATGATCAACTCCAGCCACATCCCAACCTGCTGCCACCAGAAGAGCCACTGCCTACCAGTGTAACTTCACTGCTTATGTCACACTTGGCGCATGAAGTATACATGAAGTTACCGTCTTTGCAAGTACAGTACCTCCATGGAACTGTCTTCTCAAGGAGGTTGTCACAGCTCCTTTGCTGGACACCTTCACTGGGAAACTCAGCACCCACACTTTACAGCCATCAGACCTGTTTTCCCCCCTCCCCCTCCCACTCTTCTCTTCATCACCATATCGTAAGTCACAGGAGTTAGGAGTAGCCATGAATACCAATTTGGAGTGGTCCTGACTCTTTGTTTGGATGCACTGAGTACTGCCTTACCTCTTCAAAGGACAAGCATTCTTTCAGGATATATCACCTCCTTTCCGCACCTTCCACCCTTCATACTTTCTTCCTTTCCCCCCACAGGACCAATAGTTGGTTCCCTCAAAGTGCAGCAGAATCTTCAAACCTGTGCAAACTGTCAAAACCTAACAAGAAGACCCTATTTGGACCTAATCTTGTTACTGTGGCCAAACCAACTGCTGTAAATTGAGTGCATTTTTCATCTAATTCCAATGTTTATCATCACATTCTGTGTGCATTTCCACTAGGTATTTGTGAATCATGTGCTGATATCACTCCTCACATGCCTACAAGGCTTGTGTTTGCAATGTCGTCTGTCCATCGCCCAAAGGGCCTCACAATGAGTTATAGCTCATGAATTATTCAAGATGCCCAATCATATATGGCAGCATGACATAGTGTAAAGAGGTTTCTCCACCCCAAATTAGCTCAAGTAAATTTTGTACATTGCTAACACAACTATTTCAATTATTTTAAGTTCCCAAATGTGCTTTCACCTCAGCAGCCTGAAGTCCATAAAGCAGATTCCTCTAGGTTATCTTGATACAGGGCCCAGATGTTTCATTTTTGAGAGTGGCTGAGTTTCAAGAGAATAAGTAGTTACATTTGGTCATACCTTAATCTCACCCAGAAAATTCAAAGTGCTCAGATAGCAGGTAAGTGGAATGTGACAGCCACTGTTACTTGTGCTGTTATCTGTTGTCACCTGTCATGAACACTGTTTGTGTGTATGTGTGTGTGCGTCCTTTTTTTTTTCTTTTTTTTTTTTGCTTGCGTTTTTTTTGTTTTTTGTTTTTTTTTCTTTCTTTCTTTCTTTTTTTTTTTTTAGGGGGGGGGGGGGGGGGGTTGAACACCTAACCCCATTTTTGCACTCACAGGTGCATTTCAACTTGTTTTTCACAACTTCAAGGGCAAAATGTAATATTTAAAAAATAACTTTTTTCTACATCTGACTTACATACTTTCTGGACCATTTAACTGCAAGTTTTTCTGTACTCTTTCTCGTGGTGATGTTCATTTCTAGATGTAGTATTTTTTTTTTTTTTTAACAAGCCTATTTCTACACTTTCCTGCTGTTCTTTTCATTGATTTGTTATTCCAATGCATGATTTACCTTTTTTTGTATGTGATGCTAACCCTGTCACTGTCACTGTGTCAGTGATTTATCCCAGCATACACTGCACTCAATAATGGGAATATACAATCCTAACTGACAGTGAAATCAACAGTCATTAATATCATAAAAGTGCATTCTGTATGAATTTTAAACATGAACTCATATATAAACCTGCTATGGAACTGACAAGAATACTTCAACATGGGACAAGAAACTTTTTACACCCCACATTTTACAAAGGCGATTAAAAAAAAACAGGTAAGATTCCAACAATCTTCTTTTCATATTCAACAAAGCATACACACATATAACTCTTAATTATAGTAGTTCATAATATCAGTGCACTGGTACTGCACCAAGCATTTCAATCTAGACTGACATCATCACACTCTCACTTCCACCAGAACTGGGTTTTACTGACTGAAGTAAACACAGATGAGGGCAATGGGTGAATTGACCTCAATAGCGGTGTTGTCTGACAGAAGCTTTTTGCATGAGAGTAAATTGGCATGCACTTACAGTATATTGCTAAGGCGAAAAAAACCTCGCTTGTTATGTTGTCACCTGCTAAGCTTGTTGCAAGTACTCACTGAAGCAGAGGAGTTGGTACAGGATGCTATATTAAAAGGAATTTAAATGTATAAGAGAACTTTACCTCCGGGAGCTCAACACGCATATTACATAAACATGATAAAATACTAATTCTAACTCAAAGCACACACACACACACACACACACACACACACGCGCACGCGCGTGCACACATACACACCACACAAACACACACACACACACACACACACACACACACCACGAGCACGTCAAAACAAGCAGACTCGCACACAGAGATAAGTGGATATCGGTTAATCACTCCAGGGGAAAAGATGTGTCTTTAGGGAGGTTTTAAAAGTCTTTAAAGAGTCCGTGTTATGCAGAGAAGAAGGCAGACCATTCCACTGAACAGGTGCCAGGTAAGAGAAAGATCGTTGGCCTGAAGTTTACAGGCGAACAGAGGGAAGCCGAAGCAGACGAGAATCAGTGGATGAGCGTAAGTTGTGAGACGGAACATAGAGATGAAGGAGGTCAGAGAGGTAGGAGGGAGCCAGATTATTCATGATTTGAAAACCAGGAGAACTTTAATGTCAATGCGAGACTGAATAGGGAGCCAGTGTAAGGGTGACACAATTGGTGATATGTGATTAAATTAGCGGGAGATCAGACGGACGGCATTGTTCTGAGCTTTTTGAAGTTTAGAGATAAGCCTTGAGGGACAACCGGCAAGGAGGGAGTTATAATAGTCAAGCCGAAACAGAACAAAAGCACAGATTAAGAGTCTTCAGGGCATTTTGAGTGAGAAAGCGGTGAACTGAGCTGATTCTACTAAGTTCAAGGTAGCAGGACTTGCACACATTAGAGATATGTTGTTTGAAAGAAAGAGTGTAACGCCGAGGTTATGAACAGACGCCGATAGATTTATCTCGTTTCCATCAACATTTATAGAACAAGGGAGAGAATGAGTTCTGATAGTGTGTTTCAAAGCAATAAGGATTATTCTGTTTTGTCTGCGTTAAGTTGTAGTTTGTTATGTGCATCCATGATTTAACATCGGAAATGCATGCTTGAGAAAAGGAGATTATTCCATGAAGCTGACTGAGATGGGCAGAGATATACAGCTGGTTGTCATCTGAAAACCTATGGGGAAGGAGAGGGTATTGGATGATAATGGCCGAGAGAGGCTAGGTGTATAGCACAAACAAAACCGGTCCCAGGAAAGATCCCTGAGGGACACCAAACTGAAGTGCTCTTGCTGGAGACGTAACACCTCTCACTCAAACAGTTTCCGTGCAATCAGAGATATGACGAGAACCAGGAATGGACAAAACCAGAAAGACCAAAAGAAGTGTTGAGTCTTGAGAGGAAAAAGGAGTTATCTATTCTATCAAAAGCAGCAGACAGATCTAGCAGAGAGAGAAGAGAACCTATGACCATAGAAAGAGAAAGGAACTTTCTTCCGCATTTACTTTCAGGAACCACTGTGCAACTTCATTGCACTCTGACTAACACAGTAACAGGTCAGCACTTTTGGTTTGAAAAATCATGTGTGGCATACAGGATGACATCTTTTATGCATTAGAGCTGAAATTCTGTGCTTCATTTGTGCATGTGCATCTTTAAGAACTCTAAAGTAAATCAAATGTCTCAGTCATGTGCAGTGACTGACTGTGGCATGCTGGAACAGTGGAAGAAGAATGGTTGGGGGTGTGCATGCAGATGCTCTAAAACTCTTTGTGCCTTTCATTTTGATATCATGGCTTCTGTTCTGAGCTTATTAAATATACAGCAAATTCTTTGTTCCACATCTATGCTGAACTCCACTTGATCCTGAAGAAAGCCGGAATAGCTCAGTTGGTAGAGCGCCTGACTCGTAATCTTGGTGATCCTGGGGTTGCGGGTTCGAATCTCCGCCGGGGCGTTTCAGTACAGGGGGATTTTTCCCTCGGAGTTAACATTAGTTCTGACTCCATTTCCCACACAGTCCTTCGAATGAGACTATAAACCGAGGTTCCGTGTGTGAACGCACGCATAATATCTTGCACACACGTAAAATCCCATCACCAACTTTCGGAAGAGTAGGCCAGTTTGGCCGCTGGTATGGATGACACGTTACACATAGCATGCACCCTGCGTAAGAAATGGAAAGAATGAAGGAAGTAAAGAAACTGAGTGAACGATATTGACTGGATGACATGGGAAACGACTGAATGAAGCGCCAGCTGGCAGCTCTTCAGTCGGCACTACCCAGGTAGGCAGCCCGCTGTGTAAGCGAGTGTTGATTGTAAAGCGCTTAGAGCTTGGTCTCTAACCGAGAATAGGCGCTATATAAGTATTCATTATTATTATTATTATTATTAAGGCACTTTATCATTATTGTGCAGATTTTACTTCAGGTGTACACTATACAGTTCATTTTAATTTTGTAAGTTTTGTTTTGATTGATGAAAATGAACAATTCATGGTTGGTAATTCTGCAAAATCACTTTTTTTTGGGGGGGTGGGGTGGGGGGGGGGGGGGGGGGGGCATAATCTAAACTAGGTCCTATTAAAAAAATTGTACATGTATCTGCAAGACATCACTTGAAATTTCTTTTTCTACTGGATGACCACCCATCAGCTATGTGCAACTAGGGACTGTGAAATCATGAACAATACAAATATATACCATTTAACACTTTTAGCTGTTACAGGTGAGAAAGAGAGAGCAGTTTAGACTCATCATTAGCCCCATGCTGTGCCTTGTTTAGCAGATATTGCATGTTGTTTTGCCTCTCATCACCAGCTTATTTTGTTTATATGGTTCAAGACTTTCTGGTTTACATTCCAATTTGTAAAAGTAAAACACAATAGCTTTATGCTCATACTTTACAATGTTATCAGCTGGGCTTGATCAAAATTTGAAAAAGAGCATAAAGTTTAGTAAGTAATCAACTGAACATGGTGAACTACCATTACACCATAATCTTTTCATCAATTCATGGCTTGTGAGTTTGTGCAAAGTTCACAAAACAGATCTCAAGAAAAACAGATTTCAACAATGAAAAATTCAAATGGCCACCTGTCATTAAATCAGTTTCCAAATGCTCAGGAAGGCTTTTACTACTTCTGTACTTCATAATCAGTTTTTCTATTAAAAAAAAAAAAAAAATGTTCCCAGTTCTATGAAAACATTCATCTTGTTTGCTTTCCTCAATGGACGAGTTATCTTTTCTTACTCAATGAGTCTGGTAACGCCTATGGAAATGTTAAATGGTGCTACGAACCCTAATACTCATAAAGATGTGCTGACAACTGTACAGCTACATCATTCATTGCCTCAAGACAAGATATTCTCGATTTCTTTATTATTTAAAAAGCTTCATATCATGATGGCTTCTTTTTGCTCAATGCACCTGCCAATGTAGCACAACTGTGAGCTAAGCTGCCCTTGTATGACCATTGCAAGACAATTTTACGCTTTACAGCCTCCAGCAAGAGCACTTCAGTTTGGTGTCCCTCAGTGACCTCTCCTGGGACCGGTTTTGTTTGTGCTATACACCTAGCCTCTCTCGGCCATTATCATCCAACACTCTCTCCTTCCCATAGGTTTTCAGATGACAACCAGCTGTATATCTCTGCCCATCTCAGTCAGCTTCATGGAATAATCTCCTCTTCTCAAGCATGCATTTTGGGTGTTAAATCATGGATGCACAATAACAAACTACAACTTAATGCTGACAAAACTGAAATAATCCTTATTGCTTCGGAACACACTATCAGAACTCATTCCTCTCCCTTGTTTTATAAATGTTGATGGAAATGAGATAAATCTGTCAGTGTCTGTTCGTATGTAACCTTGGCGTTACACTCGACCAAACTCTTTCTTTCAAACAACATATATCTCTAATGTGCACAAGTCCTGTTGCCATGAACTTTGTAGAATCAGGTCAGTTCGCCGCTTTCTCACTCAAAATGCCCTGAAGACTCTAATCTGTGCTTTTGTTCTCTTTCGGCTTGACTGTTGTAATTCCCTCCTTGCCGGTTGTCCCTCAAGGCTCATCTCTAAACTTCAAAAAGTTCAGAACAATGCCGCCCGTCTGATCTCCCGCTCCTCTAGATCTGATCACATATCACCAATTGTGTCATCCTTACACTGGCTCCCTATTCAGTCTCGCATTGACATTAAAGTTCTCCTGATTTTAAAATCACTGAATAATCTGGCTCCCTCCTACCTCTCTGACCTCCTTCATCTCTATGTTCCATCTCGCAACTTATGCTCATCCACTGATTCTCGTCTGCTTCAACTTCCCTCTGTTCGCCTGTAAACTTCAGGCCAACAATCTTTCTCTTACCTGGCACCTGCTCTGTGGAATGGTCTGCCTTCTTCTCTGCATAACATGGACTCTTTAAAGACTTTTAAAACCTCCCTAAAGACACCATCTTTTCCCTCAGACTGATTACCGATATCCACTTATCTCTGTGCACGAGTCTGCTTGTTTTAATGCGCTCGTGTGTGTGTCTTGTTTTTCGTGTGTGTGTGTGTGTGTGGGGTGTGTGTCTGTGTGTGTGTGTGTGGTTGTATGCGTGCGTGCATGCGTGCGTGCGTGCGTGCGTGCGTGCATGTGTGTGTGTGCTTTGAGTTAGAATTAGTATTTCATCATGTTTCTGTAATATGCGCTTTGGGCTCTCACGAGGTAAAGTGCTCTATAAATATCCTTTTACATTACATTACATTTACATGATGCCTCATAACTAAGCATATGTCTTCCCGGGCTATCAGCGTGGCACCACGTGATCAACACATCAAGATAAATCAGAAATGGCTGGTAAACGAAGGCAACAACAGTTGAAACTAAACATTCTGAAAGTAATAGGCATAAACACCAATTAAAATGCTGTGAGCAGCATGCAGCTGAAAACAAGGCTAGTCAGACTATGTGCATAACCAATCCAATGGGGTGGGCACACTGACCCATGTGAATGGAAAGTATTTTTTTCTTACAAATAATCAATACTAACACTAGAAAGTCAGTGAATGGGAGGTATAACTAAGTAGAATTCTGATAAATTGTAACTATATTAATATGTGCACCAATTTCAGTTGATAGACTTCTATGCAAAGGACCAAAGTTAAATCTCCACAAGTGAAATTTCTACGAGAAAATCATAAAATAAGAAAGACATTACCCTCTCGTCACTTTGAAGGCAATCGAGGATGGCGAAGTTGTTATCTTTGACACCCTGGCTGCAGAATTTTTGGACATCTTCAGCACACTCAACGCTTTTTGATATTTTGATTTTTGAAGGTTTCACTTTCGACATGCCGTCTCCTTTGCTAAGCCCATTATTAGCATTGCCAGGGTTGGGAATGTTCATATTAATGTTTGGATTAGGGTTCGGCTTGTTGAAGTTGGGGTTGTTCATCCCTTGGTTAACATTCATCCCTACGACTGGATTTCTAAAGACCCCTGCCTGGTTGTTGACATCACGAGCAGCAAAGTTTCCTCCACCGGGTTGCAGATTTTCATCGCGAGCTCCTTGTGCAGGCCGTACATTATTGTTCATGAAGTTTCCTCCTCTAACTTTGCCACTTTGACCCGCACCGTCTGCAACAACTTTGTCATTTCCACCCATATTTCCGAACATTCTTGGTTGTCTTGGGCCATCATTTGCAGCCATAGCTTTCTTTCCTCTGCTTAATCTGTCATCAAGAACTTTGTTGTTACCAAATCCATCATTCTGGCAAAGGGCGATGTCAACAAAAAGAAGAGAAGATAGCAGAAGACAAGCGACACGTCGTCGGTAGGCGGCCATCTTGACAGTTTGGGAATACTTTCACAGCAAATATTCATGCGCTAGATAACTTGTGTTCGTGCACAGATCTATGGACCAAAGAATAACTTTTAAAGGCCAAATTTGGGAAGAATTTTTACATTTAGTTAATCTCTACGAGAGATATATTTAACATGATATCGTCATTCTATGTACATCTCATAAATTAGTACTGTGGCTAAACTTTGCCGGAAGTTAGCTAACTTTCCCCTTTCAATAAAATTGAGCTCCAGTCCAGAAGTACAAATTAGCCCAACCCCAATTTATTCCAATTAATTCTACACTCTAACAGCTGCGTGCAACATCTGTCAGAAGATCAGTCCTATGAAAACAATTTGCTGGATAATTAAGCCCTAAATACTTACTGTGCCTGACTCTTAGACAGTTCCAATACTTTTTCCGGAATGTTCGTACAGTTTGCACCAAGATCACAGAGATGAAACGACAAATACGTGTTCCTTCAAAAAATTAATATAGATACACAGTAAACAAGTGGGGTAACTTTTGCTTCCATAAGAAAACCTAACACAGAGTAACTTTTATTCAAGACTGGCACAGCCTTTTAAACTTGAATAAAGTCAGACAAATACATAGACGAACAATCTAATAGTGGGGGAAAAAAACAAGCGCAGGCCAACAACTCAACTGTCTTCACAGTAATGACTTGTCAAAGATTTGGACTTAAGGAAGGGGGGGGGGGAGGGGGGGTTGAAGATGGAGAAACTGGGAACATGAAATTAAGAAAATATATTACAGATATGAAAACTCTTCACTAGCTGCATAAGGGAACCATCGTAATCCCTTTTGAAGGCAGATATATTTGTATTGCCTGCTCCGAGGCCTTTCGTCCGCTAGATCGGAACTCATCAGGGAGACACGGCTGGTTGTGTCTGCACTCCTGGCGTCAAATAGAGACACACCACAGTCCATAATACCGTGGTGTTCTCACCACCAAAGGTGCAGAAAAGAATCCAATAGCACCCCCAAAGCAGCCAGTGAAGGGTAGTAAAGGAAACCAAACGAAAGTGTGGGGAGGAAAAAAAAAAGTTGCTGAAAAACTAAAGACATTACGCAAATAGTATAAAATGTAGGGGACAATCTTTGAGCCTACGCCTGAGGATCCACCCAAGGATGCAAGGGAGATCGAAAGACAAACACACAGACGGACAGAAACAAATACAAATAAACTCGAATGTCATCGCTTGGCATACCTCTCCCTGATCCGCGCAGCGCTGGATTACGGAGCTACTGTGTGGGACCCGTACTTGGCAAAGGACCAGGAAAAGCTTGAGCGCATCGAAGAAAAGCAGCAAGATTCATCAAGCGTGACTACAGGTCCAGAGACCCGGGTTGCGTCACGCGAATGCTGACTGAACTCCAGTTACCACCCCTCCAAGTGCGCAGGAAACAACAAAGACTAGTCACCTTCTACAAGATCATTGAAGGACTTCTTCCAGCACTACGCCCAGAGAAATGTTTAACACCAATGAAAAAAGAAAAGAGAAAAATCCGTTCAAAAATGTTTCATGGCTTTGTGACAAGCAACATCGTCACCAAATTCACATCAATCAACAGTCGTGGATATGTAGTCCCAGAGTCAAGCACCGAGCAGTGCCAGCGCTCCTTCTTCGTGCAGACCGTCGTGGACTGGCATGAACTGAACGAGCAAGTCATCCAGGCAGGCTCTGTGGCAGCGTTCTATGCAGCAATTGGCAGAGTCACTATGTTGCCATCCTTGCACTAAATTGCAACAAAAATGTTTTTAACCGTACAGGTCAATCTTAGAATAAGATAGCCTAGGTGGATGCAGCGCCGCAACAGGATCCCATTGAGCTGAACTCGGGGAAGGCCTTTGAAGCATCAGCTTCATTGGGTCGGAACGTTTTTTAAAAAGGAAATACACCAAAATCTTAAAATAAGCTTTTATTTACCTGAAGAGGACTGCTCTCTCTTTTTCTGTTGCTATTTATTACCTAGGAAGTTTCCAGCAACGTACAAGTCCTGATCCTGATCCTTATATGCTTTTACTTTGAGAGTCTCGTACTGAGGATAAACAGTTTTGATGGCAACCGTCAAGAAGACCTGAATCAATACAACAGTTATTACCGCATCAACATGACTTGAAAGTTTCTGTTGTATGAATCCATGCTACAAACATTCTACAACCCCAAGCAGTCACAACATCACAGCTACCATTGTTTTGAATCTCGCTTGTCCTGTCTGAAGAGGACTCAACAGGTCGAAGCGCATAGTGTCTGTTTGTAATTTGTTTGTTCCGTCGTTTGGCGACTCAGTAATTCTATTTTATCTTTTATGTTTAAGGTACAAGCACGATCTACATGACACACACCCAACATCAACCAACCACTCAACCACCACCTTCTCAGTGCTTGTCTACCCCCCCCCCCCCCCCCCCTTCCTCTCGCTGTCTACTAGACTTTTCACTCATGCGTTTCTCTACTATTCTTAACATTAAAGCAATTCTTCAATCCAAATGCAGTGACAAACTTTTCTCTTTTTTTGAGTTTGAAACAAAACAAAACAAAGCACAATACGCTTATTTGTTTTGATTGAAAGTACAAAATAATATAAATACACACACACACACACACACACACACACACACACACACACACACACATATATATATATATATATATATATATATATACAAACATGTATCCAAAAACAATACATAGCAAATGAAATCCGCATCACATCCTTTGGCATCAAGGGCATACAGGATCGTAACATAATAGAAGTCCTGCAAACCGGAAAGGTGAAGGTCACACACACACACACACACACACACGCGCGCGCGCGCGTGCAAATACTTATAATAGATAACAGTCAGTACTGAGATGAGACAGAAGAGTTACATGTTACGTTTCTTTCTTTTTTGTGTGTTAGTTTGTTTTGTTTTGTTTTTAATCTTTGATTAAATGGAATTTCTACGTTTGTGCTATAGCTGTAGATAAGTTAATTCTTTTGACTCGTTGTGTTAACCTTTTTTCCCCGGCCCCGATTTTTTTTTTCGTCTAATACCACTAATGTGGAAAGACGTAACACAAAACAACAACAACAACAACAACACACACACGCGCGCGCGCGCTCACACACACACACACACACACACACACACACACACACACACACACACACACACACACACACACACTGTGGAGCCGCCCAATTGCTACGATTTTCGCGTCGCTTAACTTCTTGGTCATCCATTATGTTCAAGATGACAGCTAGGTACGCGCTATCGTCTGTGGACTGCCCAATGACAATGAAGTCCCATTTACATGTGCATGGACGTCACCAGCGAGGAACCAGACAGGGAATCAGTCACGGCTCCTCGAGTGCTGCCGCTGCCTTCCGGGGTTCCAGACTGTCAATTCAGGCTTTGTGCGACAGCTCATTTCAAAACTGTCAGCCTGGTCTCACGCACTAGATGTTACGGCGAGATTCCCTATCCGTGTACAAATATAAAACTTTGACACAAACAGGAAAGCATTCTTCATTTCCTCACTGATCTACAGATTTATAACAACCCTCTCAGTTTTCTTGGACGGTTTTGAACTCCTATCAGTGCCACACATCTCCAACATATTGGTAACCCAAGAGTAAAAAAAAAGAAATGTGCGTGGTGAATGTATGAAGTGAAAATAGTGTTTGATACACATTTTTGCGGAATATAGTTGAATTATATATTGGCCAAAGAAAAAAATGAAAGAGACATTAAAATCCACGCGAGCCAAAGGAGGTGAGGTGCTGATATAAAAAAAAAAAAACTTTTTTTTTTTTTTTTTTTTTACCGGGGGAGAACTTTAAAATGGTATTCTGGTTTGTTTTATTGAAAGAAAGGAGTCTGATGTGTGGTTGCGTGTGGGGCACATGATTGTCTTTGCATGTGCATATGTAGTGACCGTTGTGCGCCATCCCATATGTAGCAGACGGTACGGGTCGGGTTACATGGCTACCAGCAGCAGATCGATTTCAGCATCAGCCGTCAGAACTGGTAATAAAGCGCTGTAGGCTTTTTGCCCTTTTTATATTCCATTCCTGCTATAAACGGTTTCGTTGTTTACTTACTGTCATTGTGTGTGTATTGCATGAGCCGATGTTTTGCTTATTCATCAACTTTGAAAACAAATTTGAGGAAGAAAGGAGAGTAATTTGTATCTTGAGATTAACTGGACCGATACTATATTTAGTATACCAAAATTTGTTGGGTTTTGTGGTCCTAGGTGCTGCTTTGCAATCCTCCATTTGAATTCAGAAGATCTCATCCAAACATTAAAAAAAAAAACCTGCATTGATGAGGCGCATTGTTGTAATTTTTTGTGTTCATAACTTTGTTATTTTGACATTCTATGATGTTAAAGCAAGAAGTAAAAATGGAAAACAACAATATCACACACATGATAATCAGTGACTTGCCCGGGCTATGATTCGGCGAAACATCAAAGGAAAGGCTCAGACTATGTTTGCGACACTCTTACAAACGAAGGTGCTGAAAGTGGCTAAAACCAACTATCCTTGCATGAACGTATTGGACTGCTGGTACAGTTTATCAGACCAGGTTCACTTTTGCTGACGCTTGTATAACCATTGGAAGAGTGCTTTTGTTCTCTTAGGAGAATCAAACGCTGGTTTAAACATTTGAATCTGTATTATGCCATTCTAATCAATGTATTCTTAAACACATACACACGCGAGCTCTCTCTCTCTCTCTCTCTCTGACACACGCTCATACAGAGAGAGAAAGAGAGAGAGAGGGGGGGGGGGAGGGAGCGTATGAGTGAACGTGTTATCTCTGTCGCGAATCAGAAGAGGAAGAGATCATGTCGGAATCTTATGTATCATATTAATGATGGAGGTATGTTAATTGCGCCCAGCTTAACCCAGGTGAAAGTTTCATATGCGATCTTATTCAAAACAACTTGGCAATGAACCAGGCTTACAGACTGATCAAGCGATGCAAGTCTTTATTTACTTTTTTATTTTATGAACTTGACATTGTTGGGTTCCTTTTCCTTTGTTCTGACACAAAATGGAACATATATTGAATAATAAAAGCAACCAACTGCGTAAATTGCAAATTTTCAGTTTATTCAAAACCTTTTTCAAGCTAAAACGCAGAAGACCTGGCAATTGCAGTGGACTGCCTTTTTAAATTTCAAAAAATGAAACATACCAAGTAATCTGATCAAAAAGAGTTTGAATTCTGGTCTTCCTGTCCTTTATTTTGTTATTCTGATGACAAGTACAGTTAGGAAAGAAAAACGTTGCCGAAAGGTTAACTTACATAAAACAAATATTGGTACATTAGTATATTTGTTTAAAGCTGATAGGGGGCCTACATGTACGATTATATTTTAATCATGCTTGTAGGTGTTGTCTCTTCCGATGCCGAGTATTATGTAATTGAGCTGTCGTTTAATGGTACATTCTTGGTGCGTGTGTGGTATGTGAACGAATATAAACTGAGCCACAAAAGAAACACAGACGATGGGTCCATTCAATGTACTCTCATGTTGTTGACATTTAATTGCAACCATTGAAATGATTGAATGCAACCATTGAGTTTCTGGCTTTAGTGTTCTTATTGTTGGCTGAAGCAAAAAGTGGTCACGTGTCATGAGTGTCATGGAGAGGGTCAGTAACGAGTGTGTCCCCCACGAGCGTTGATAACAGCCTGACATCTGGCGGGCATGGAGTGGATCAGACGGTTGACGGTGGCCATGTTGACGTTGTTCCAGATCTGCCTCAGTGCCTGCTCTAGCCGACGGGCTGTAGTTGGCCTCGGCTGAACAGCATTCAGCTCCCGTTTGAGATGGTCCCAGAAGTGTTCGATAGGGTTCAAATCAGGGCTCAGCGATGGCCACTGCAGAGCTCTGATGCCCTGTTGCTGCAGGAAGTCTGTGGTGACTCTGGCAGTGTGTGGACGAGCATTGTCCTGTTGGAGAGTGAGGTGGCCGTGCTGCTGGAAGTGGGGCACAACAACGGGCCTCAACACCTGGTCAATGTATCGCTGCGCAGTAACGCCATTTCCGCGACCAGGGCCAATGTGTAGGAAAACAATAGGCCCAACAAGCTGGTTGAGGCTGATTCCTCCCCATACCATGATGCTCGCACCTCCCCAAGCGTTGATCTCGTGGACGTTGTTGTTGGCATACCTCTGGTTGCGCCTCCTCCACACCCAGATTCGGCCATCAGCATGATGAACACAGTATCGGCTCTCATCCGTGAAGAGGATGCCCCTCCATTGCCGCCAGTTCCAGTTCCGGTGCTGCTGGGCCCATTGCAGTCGTTGTTGCCTATGTCTTGGAGTAAGAACAGGTCGCCTTACGGGACGGCGGCAGTGCAGGTGATGTTCTGTTAATCGACGCCGCACAGTTTCACCAGAAATTGGTGCACCATGCCTGCCAATGGTGTTTCTGGCCGTTTCCGTTGCATAAGTGAATGGCTCACGCAGGTGACGGCGGTGAATCGCCCGATCTTGTCGCGCAGTCGTTACACGGGGTCTGCCGCTTCGTGGGTTGTCCCGAGCGTCGCCATTTGCCTGGAACCTGGCCCACAAACGACAAATTGTAGAAACAGCCACGCCAACCGCAGCTGCGACTTGTGCAGCACGGTTTCCGGCTTGGAGTCGCCCTATGGCTCTTTCTCTGTCGACGGCGCTCTGTCTTTGCATTCTGGTCATGTGGAAGTGATTGCTTTGCCAGGGCGTAACAGCCTGGGTTTTTATTCCTAGTGATGTGTGAATACTGTTCAGCGAAAAAAGATTGACATGACTGTTTGCATTCGCCTTGCACATGCAAAAACGCGCTTCCACGTTCATGGCGCCGGTGTGAGCTCATTTCTAGTGACGCTGACCTGATTTGCACGTGCTGCACACTAGGTCTAATGCTGACTCATGACCGCACGGAATATATGGTCACAGCGCACGTACAGTGCCATTAATTATATTCACCCCTACCTACCCCTCCTTTTGCGTTTCTTTTGTGGCTCAGTATACACAAAATCGGTTGCATCCCTTTCATGCTAATACCTTGCATTAGTGCATGTTCGCTAAATCATCTGTGTAATACAATTTGCATCACAACATCTCGGGTTCAATTTACCGAATATGCAATGTTGTTCTGGGTTCGGTTTGCTGTCCTCAGTGAAGGTTAAACTGAACGTTTCACTAAAAACTAAATTCTTTTGTCGATGATAATATTAAATCTGAAAATGTTAGAGGGCTCGTTTCTCGATGTGTACAGCTCTTGGCATTTGCCTTTCGAACACACTTTATCATATCTTCCACGGCTACCATTACCGAGGTACAATGTTTAATAGTTGGGAGAAGGAAGGAGGGGGGTGATGTGGTAACGAGTTGTCATCATCCCCCCCCCCCCCCTCCCTTATTTCAGATTCTGCCCCTTCTTTCCATCTTATATATAATTACATGTCTGGAACACAGGATCTTTTCGATTCGAGTTCTTTTCCCTCAATTTTTAAAAAATATGGAAGCAATTACGTGTATACATTATTGGCAACGAGCAAAGCGTCTAGTGTGAAAGTGTTGCTCTCCAATGGCAACCTGGATAAAGTAGAAAGCCTGGTTAGCCGCATACAGAGCGAAATAGCAGTTATTTTTCTGGTCCTCTTACCTCCATCTGGGAAAAAAAAAATTCACAGCCAGGACACTCACTACAGAAGAATTCTTTCTTTGGCCTTACCACTATTCTCTTTCTTAAATGCGAGTTTGCCATTTCAGGAAATAAATTTATAAAACCAGAGCAGATATGTGATGTTTGTCTCACTTTCCTCTTTGGAAATTGATGGTGCCTGGGCCCGGGGTTAGCATAATTTATTAATGTGTACGAAAAAATTTTCTCTGAAATGTTCATCATTCAAGTTCTTCCACAGCCCTACACCCCATCTTTTTCATTACCATTCTTTTCCACATCAGTATAACAATGAACAAATTATTTGTCTACACTGTTTTCCTCCAATGTTCATTTATTCAATGTACACACAAACACGCATGCGCGCACACCTGCACACACACACACACACACACACAGAGAGAGAGAGAGAGAGAGAGAGAGCACTTTGATCAAAAGTCAGCATAATTACAGGCCCAGTCTGTGCAATGCAGGCGAGATTAACGTCCCATCAGCCTGTCTCACTGCTTCTCATACAGCATCATGATTCTTCATTTCCTCTTCTGATTTGTTTGTACTGGTAAGTCTTGTCTGTGTGTGTTGCAGAAAAAATCAGACAGTTCAAAGTGTTTGCATGATTTTGTAGATACTATCGGTGAAGCTGCACAAGGGCTTAGTACTGCTCATTCGCGGATGGAAGGCGAAGAGTAGAATGTCAGCCATCATCCACCAAGAGATGCATCGACAGGGCACAATAAGATCGATGTCATATAAGACATCAATGACTTTGGAACCTCCATCAACAATCCATGTTGCTTACAGCCTAGCCGATCACGAAGGGCTGTATCAAGACTGTCCTTCATCACCAACCAAAGTAAAATGACCAATAAGCTTAAAATTTAATGTAAACCTGGAGCCCCAGCAGCATTGAAGCAGCTCGTCAAAATACGGTAAAACAAAAAGTTTTTCACACACACACACACACACAAACAAGCTGAGATTTTATAATTCAAATGTGTTGTCAACACTGTTGTACAGTTTCAAAACATTGAACCAGTAACAAAAGGTTCCAACGAGCCTGGCGCCTCTGACTTAATTATGCTGCCTTCAAAAAGATCCTGGGCAGAAAATGGAGCGACTTCACCAGCAAACAGGAAGTCCCGGGACCTCTATACGATAATACTGAAAAGGCATGCGACTTGTGAGCTCCCGAGGTTATATAGACTGTCTCCTCTCCTCATGTCTTGCGATCTGGATACTTTGGTGGACACCCAAAGGAAGAACTTATAGAGGACGTCCAAAGCTGATCACCCAGCATGACTTCCAAATCATGCAGAGGAGCTGGATCGATATCCGAACACTGATCAATCCTGCTTGAACGTGATGACTGCCACAAGCATATTCAAGTGTCAGAAAACGTGAGTTTCCAAGCGCAAGTAGCCTGGAGACTCTAAAGAACATTTTAGTGCAATGTATGTCTTAAAGTTTAGACAGACAGATAGATAAATTGAGATGTACTGACAAAAGAACAAAACAAGTCTTAGACATTTTGTGATACTTTGGTTGTACTGCCTTCCTCAGGGAAACTTGATATCCTTCTGAACAAAGACATCAAATCCCAGTAAACAAAAACTATAAGCATGGAGCATCGTTCATATGTATTCAAAAACACCGTAAAAGATGGTCCTGAACACCTGTCATGCACATACGCAGGCACAAAGGAATACACACATACACACACACATGCATACACAGAATGACCGAACGATGCAAACAAATCAGAGAGGCAGCAAGGGAGAAAATTAATACTGTGCGAGCATGGAGAAAGACAGGATGAAAGAGAATTTCAGCAACAGAGATTGTGAATTAAAAGGAAGAAAGAAAAGGGGAAAAGAGGTGGGTACACACACACATACACAGACACATGTATTGATATGTACATATGAAAAGATACAAAGATGGAAAACAATGATGAAATTTAATCATTCTGAAAACTAATTCAGCTTCTTTCCTTTCAAAGTCCACTTCATCTTCAATATAATACGATAAATGTCAAAGGTCAATCTTCTCAAATCATGTTCAACCATTATTTTTGTCACCATATGACAAAAATAGTAATGCCTTCTAATTGGTGGGAAGAGCCACTGGCATACTTTTCCATTCTCAAAGAGGCAGGTGGTCGAGCCCCTACAAAATATGAACATCATGCTAGGTTCCTAAGTTCCCTTCTCTCACTCACTCTCTTAAAATAAGATAAGAAAACAGGATAGGATGGGTAAAGATGGAGGGGGTGGGAGCGTAAAACAAGGAAAGTGGTCAGAAAGGGAGCAGGAAGTGGAAGAAGAAGGCAAGAAGGAAGAGGATGGGAAGGTGGTTTTGGAGCTGGTGCATACAGTGAATCCCCATATAGCTTGAATCTCTCAAGTCTTCCTCTCAAACAGATTCCAGTCAACAAAAGTGGGTTTCATTGCCACCAAGCTTTGCAAATGGCTTGCTCGTTCATGTGCCGAGGAAAATGCGAGATAAGAAGAGCAAAGGAACCAGTGCTAGACAAATTCAAATCATCTTCTTCAAGTTCCTCAAGCTGTAAGAGAACCAACATTCTGATCTTTTTATGCACCAATCACTGGATGCCACAACTTTTCATGTACCAATCTGAAGACATTGTGACTGTTGGCCATTTTCTCTCACATGCAATAGTGCTCCAAGATACCACAGAGATCTCTTGCCATTGTCTTGACTCGCTCATGGCAACATGTGCTATGAAAAACCTCCTTTCGCAAATTTGCAAGAACTTCTAGAGCCTTGTGAGTTTCAGAGCATGCCTGCAGGCAGAAGTTAAAACATGAAAGTAAATCTTTGAACCGAGCACTGAGACTCCAAACAAATATAACAAACACTGCTATTAGCTTTGATCTATTTGTCTCCTTCAGGTACGACAGGAACAAATAAGCAAACAATGGAAGTAAAAACAAATATTGGGAAGGGAGGGGGGAGGGGAAGAAGTAATGGTAAACAAATCCTCTGTCATTATGAAAATGACTTGACCGGGACTTGAAAAGAAGGCAAGACGGGAAGAAAAGAACATTAAAAACATGACCATCAAATCCCTCACAAGACCTCAGTTTTTGCTGTGTTCATCTGGTGAATCAGTTATTCAATAATTATTTTCATGTCCTAGCATCTAGCCCCATGAAACACATTGCCATACCCTGTTGTCCCAAGGGACATCATTCAAGTGACCAAAGGTAGAAAAAGAACAGGAAAAGGGGAGACAAGGGAGGGGGAACAAGGAGAGAAAGATGGGGAAGCAAAGGACGCTCATGCAGCACAAATCGGCACAATGAGGGCCAGATAAAAAGGGACTAAGACACAGCAGGGCAACAGAACATTTGACACCAGAATTACAAACAATAAATAAAAGCAAAACAAAATACATAAAAAGCATATGCCCTGCGTGATAAATTGGGCATTCATTTGTTTGGACAAAGTAATAATTATAATAGTACAAAACACTACATGGAGCAAGGACGGAAAGAGTGGGGGTGGGGAATGGGAGTCAAATCAGGTTTGATACTACATCAAAATCAATCCCATATACATGATTAAATATATGTCTTTAAAAAAAGGCAAGAAACCAGGTCATTTCAAACTTGCAAAAATGGCAAAAAACTGTATTTCCTTTTTTTAAAAAATCTTACATAAAATGATTAAAAAAAAAAAAAAAAGCTATCTCTTGAAAAAGAAACTTTAAAAAATCATGTCTGGTGGAACGTCTCCAAACAGTCTTCACTAAGGCTGCTGTAAAGTGCTTGTGTCTGGTATCATGTTTATCATAATACTCAACAAAAACATGTTTCACAGCGAGTGGCTCATCACACGCTAAAAGTTGTGGATCCCCCCCAAACCTTTTGAAAAACAGAAATGTGCATAAAAGGAGTGGCCTGTTATCCGGCACAAAACTCTCTTCTTCATGGCCTCCATGGTCATTTACTAATGATCAAGCTAAATAAATGTGTCAAGAAGTGCGTATCAACTGGAATAAATTGCACATGAACGAAAAATAAGGTATGCATTCATCTAACCCATGAACAGCTGTATCCACTGACAAACACCAACAGCCAGGTTGAAAAGAAAGGCACATTAAGTTTCAATCATAATCTTTTCTTACAATCAGTTTCAATAAAATGGTGGACCCACGGCAATGACAAGTCAATGACTAAACAAGCGATCTATAGAACTTTACTACAGCTTGATTGTTTATCTGGTTGTAACCATTCACCATCATAGGAGTTTGACACACAGTGCATATGACCTATATTAGGTCGGCACTGACCACTTGCAATAGCAACAAGTGATTTTTCCTCTCAAGAGTTTGTATTAACTCGGACTGACTTTTGCTTTTCTTCCCAGTAGTTTGTATGAACTCAGATCGCCTCAAGTTAGATGACTGTACGGCCGGTGACTCGCACTCGGTCAAGTGCACTCTTTAAAGCCAACAATCAATCACAAAACACAATTAAGCAACCATTCTGAAAAGAACTAGTGAAAAAACGAGAAAAGAACTCTGTGATCTGATTCTTGATAATTTCATTTAATACACTGTACATGACCACAAAATAAAATGTGAAAAAACTTGAGTACTTTTTTTTTTTGCTTTTCTGTTGAACTGGCAAATGATTTAAGTTCTGCTTGCCCTAGACTATTAAATTTACTTACTGTACGTCAACCTTTGTGTTAAAACCCTCATGTTATCTAGCTTGCGATTTTAGCACAGAAAAGATGTTTTTTGGTTATGAATGTAAAATTTGATCAGATAAACCAATTAGTAACACAGTTTCATATTATTTGGACTCTATTGTAAGAAAAGAAAATATGCAAAGCTTTTTGCCATTTCCAACTCACCTCTGAACATATACACACCACAAGAATTATGGATGAGCATGAAGGACAAAGGATGGGTGGAGCAAATGGAGAGGGGACGAGGCATGCAAATTAAACTTTCATGATGAAACTTGTTATTTCCTCTCCGATGATGCATGCAGCTTTTACTCCAAGTTTGAATATCACAGGAAGTATACAGAACTTTGTTACGACTTCGCATCTGTGGACTAGAACCAATGTAGGCCAATAACTTTTATGCCTAAGCTTCACCTGCAGCCTAGTATCAATATATCAGGAAAAATAACTTAATTTAACATATGCTCATTGCTAATTTGGTTGATTCACAGCCTCCCTGCCTGGGTGCTTGCTGTCAATTCAGTTTACCCACATTCAATATTGTTCTACAGATAGAACTTTCATAGCATTTTGACCAAAAGGGAATGGAATGTCCAGCAGGTTACTCAGTACTGATGAGAAAATAAACTGATTCAATCACTGGCTGAACTTAGGAACCGAGGGATATAAAAGACTCAACTGTTAATAGTTCCTGGTATTTCCAAGTAAGGGAGGGTACTTCTGCACAATGCTGCTCACTCTGTTACTGTGCAGCAAAAGATCGCTACAGACTGAGGTGAAAGGGAGCAGAGATTTTAAAGTTTTAGTGCCACATTTGTACTAAATGTTTGTAATAGACTTTCAGACATTTGGTGTTTAACTTTCTTTTGATGTGAAACCATTTTTCAAACATTTACAGCTCCTCAAATCTGAAATCTTCATGTACGATGTTGTTGGAACAGTCTCATCAATTGCACAAGGTATTTTTAGTACTTGTATTTGCTTCATTTTGTCATACATATTGAGTGCCAAAGTTCACTTTTAAAACACACACACGCACACGCACACACATACATACACACAGAGCCTTATATTGCTCATTTTATAACAAATCAGATTGGAGACAGATTTCAGAGGTGAAATTACCTTATTTCCATTATTAAAAAAAAAACAACCAACAGATTCTCCAGGATGACAAGTGTTTAATAACGTCCAGGCACTTCTTGTTTGCTTGAATATCTTGTCAGGGCCCGAGACATTGTGAGGACCCTGCGTACTGAACAGAAAAAAAGTGATGAGAAGTACAGGAATGTATATTCACACACACATCATACATACATGAAACTGACATAATTCACAACAGCAACATAATGCACGCACAAAAATATGATACAGAATAATATGGTTTAGGAATTCATCTGGTCTGATCCGAGTGATACATAAAAATCTGACACAATTTACAACAGCAAAACAATGTGTGAACAAAAGTATAATACCCAATGATATGGTTTAGGAATTCATCTGGTTTGATCTGAGTAGTACATCAATTATTTCCATCTAAATGAAAGAAGAAAGAAAGAAGAACACACCCCACATAACCTTATACCACCACCACAATCCTCTGATTACAAGAACTCCATTACACATAGAAGTTCAGTCACTGGATGCTTATTTCGTTGGATCAAGTAGGATCTTGCAAGCTTCACCACTAAACAACACTTGGAAGGCCTCCTCAAAGCGTGACATCGGTAGACGGTGCGAGACCACCTTTTTCACATCCACCTTCTTCTCTGCCACAAGCCTTTCTATCTCCTTCCAGGTGTGGAAAATCAGCCGCCCGTGGACAGTGCGCATGGTCAGTGCTTTGAAGACTGCAGGCAAGAAAACACAAAAGTGAGTAAGAATACATACATTTTTCAGTCTCCTTAAACATTTGACAGCAAGCATGACCAGAAGGCTTACTATCTGGTTACTTGGTATGCTACATGTGCATAGGCTTATCTAATTATTGAAGTCCCCAACAAAGGCGAGATATAAGGATTGAAACACTTTCAAATTTCATAGCTGGTAAGTAAGAGACAGAGACAGAGAGAGGGAGAGAAACACACAGACAGACAGAGAGAGAGAGAGAGAGAGAGAGAGAGAGAGAGAGAGAGGGGAAGGGAAAGCAGAGAGAGAGGGACGGAGCATGTTGATGGTATATTCTAAAGGCCATTGCCCCATCTGAAAAGGATGAAATTTTTTAACAGGATTTTTTGACAGAATTAAAGAAAAAAAATAACAACTGTGCTAAAAATGGACAAAGCTGTGAAGGAGTCTTAACCTCAGAATTTTCACTTAGCTGAAGGAAAAAATATGTAACTTGATCTGCATGTAAGCATGTCTCTCATGACAGATAATTCCAAGTCTCATCATGTTTCATGCGATTCATCTGACTAGCCACTACCACAGTCAATTAAATTGAAAACCTACTGAAACAGAGATGGGAAAATCAGTGTCGGTAATGGCAATACACAGATTTATTAATACAAAAACGTTCATAGATATAAGTTGTGAAGTGATAAAACCAGGTACAAAAATAAAAACTCAATTAAAACTAAGGGCAAATTGAACACCAAGTAGTCTTGAAGTGGACAAATACGCTAAAGAACTCACCAACATCTTGTAATACATTCTCAACATGGAGTGGTTGTTTGGGTAATCCCACCAGACACAGGTGGCCACCCTTGCGTAGAAGAGAAAAGGTGGAGTTGACCACAGGTGGCACACCGGTGCACTCACAAATACGGTCCATCCCCACATCATCAGTCAACTTCATCACAAACTGGAAACACACCACTCCCATAATTTTGTATCCATCATTTTTCATCCGCCATAGAAATTCACATCTAAGTCTAGTTTCTAGCCTCTGGGACTGGAGACTGACATTAATATTAGTGAAAGTATTCATTTAATGCTTATCCTTGGTTAGAGTCCAAGCTCTCCGCCCTTTCAAACCTACTCTGTCCTTTACCCAAAGGGCTACCTACCTGGGTAGATCTGACTGAAGAGCTACCTGCCTGAGAATGAAAGTAAAAGATTTTTCATGTTGGTTTTAGTCCCGGAAGAAGGAATTCTCAAGAGTCTTGAGTCTGAGGAAGAGCGGCGTTGGGGAGAAGTACAGAAGTGGATCACCTTCACCCCTCTCCCCAATAACATAAAACAGAAAGAAGAAGCAGGATGAAATAAAGGGAAATAATTGTCTACTTCAGCACTATATCTACAACAGAAAACTTCCGGGAACTCTGATTCAATAATAGTGTAGGAATAAAAAAGGAAAACGTATTTGACTTATAACAGTAAGGTATTCCTCTTCTTTGTTTCATGTTTTCACCTTCACAGCTTGTGGGCCCCGACAGATCCCATTTTCATTTTGAAAATGAGAATCAAGTTTTCATCAAAATGATTTTAAATGCACGCCTTAACTGCTACCTTACAATTAAATACACAGTTTCATTTATTTCTCGCTCAACAGTAAACATTGCTTTTAGCACCCCACAAAGAAGAGGTGAGTGGTGGAGGTAAGGATGCAAATTGGGGGGGGGGGGGGGGGGCTGCATCTGTGTGCATGCCTGTGTGTGTGTTGGTGCATGCCTGTGTGTACATGCCTGCATGCGTGCATGCTTGTGTGCGTGTGTGATGGGAAAAGAATGACTAGTATTAGTACAGATGTAACTGTGCATCGGTCTGAGAAACATTACTCATTAGCTTGTCATTTCAAAGTTGCTGAATGTGAAAGCAGGACAGCAGGTATCAGATGCTAAAAGAAAACATAAGCAGATAAATAAGTGACAGGCAAAGAATGACATATCTGCTTCCCTTGAGTGTACCTGCTGCAGAAAGCACTACACTGTCTGCATTGAACTGTTTAGTCATCTCCACATTCATTTACTTCAAACAAGGCTTTCTTAAGGATGTTGATGGCATCATCACCTGTGATGGATTTCGATCATCAAATCCCAGTCAACACACACACACACACACACACACACACACACACAATCTTACCATGCCAAAGTGAATTTCTTACAAAACCATCACTGTTTTTAGTATAGGTTTAAACTCCTATAATTACTTAATATTTGCCCAGAGATAGTCTATATCTTTTTGTCTATGGCAAATAAGCTCATCAAGGTCAAGCAATTCAAAACTGCATGTGGGTCAAAAAACTAATGAACATCAAAATTCTTACTTCTATTTGTTTTCCTGACAAAAGAGGCGTAAACTTTGGTTAGAAGAAAGAAAAAAAAAAAAAAGAGAAAAAACCCTAGTAGTAGAAATTATTATTATTTTTTTTTCCACATTTTGTTTTTTTTTTTTGCAGATGGAAGAGGACAGTGTGAAGCACCAAAAAATGAAGAGGTGGATTTTGGCCTTAAGGGAAAAAAAAGAAAAAAGTTAAAAAAATTTTTTTTTTTAATCACCTTACATGCTCCACTGATCCTAGAACTGATGCTACAAAAAAAAAAAAAAAAAAAAAAGAGGAAAAAAAAGGCATAAACTTTGGCTTTATCATACTTAATTTCATTTTCCTCTCAGGGGGCTCTGCCCACTCCTGCTATATCCCCCACAGAGGCACTTCCTCCGACCCAGCCTTCGATCCTATCGTCCCCTCCTCACCCTCACCCTCCCACCTCCCCATCTCCACCCCAAATCCACAATCTTTCACAGTCTACATCCACCATTTTTGTCACTATTCTGTTCATCATTTTTGTTCCCTTTACATTGTGCGATGCTTATGTATGTATCTTTGTACTTTTTCTTTTTTTTTTTAACACACGATGAAAACGGTTTCAACATCTACCTCCTTCAGGTCTTGGTTCTTGGTGTTCACTGTGATATCTGCTCCCATCTGTCTGGCCAACTCCAGTTTCTTGTCCTCAATGTCTGTAGCAATTACCCTGATACAAACAATACACCAAAATACAATATACAGTAAACATATATTGCATATAAGCAGAGCATCCTGAAACGGTTTACTATAAACACTGGCACTGACAGAAATAACGGATTTATACCCCACTGCAGCATCAGACAGTGAAATATTATGCAAACAACATATCCTGACACATGCAAACCAATACTGAAGGTACATACATGCAATCTGATACAATTCATTCACACAAAGCACGATGGTGGACAATGCATCCTCTTTCCTCTCTTAGATAACACTGCAGTAAAGGCAGAATAACAGTGGTAACATCATAGACAGACGATACCCTGATGCAGAGTGCACAATAAATTATAGAGAGGCATGTCCCACCATAAATTAACATGGACCGTATGCCCTGATACATACTCTGCAATCCACTACAGACTAGTGTGTTCCATCACATACCAACACAGACCTTGATACGAACTGTACCTTCTGACACAGACCATGACACAGACTATACACTCTGATACAGACTACAGCATCCCCCACCCAGCACAACTTACATGGACAGTGCACTCTCACACAGTCCAAAGCCCATTCCCGCGGACTATTTCAGTCTTCAATCAGCACTTACCTCTTGGCCCCTAATGCCTTTGCCACACTCTGGGCCAGTATGCCCACAGGTCCACAGCCAGTGACCAGCACGTCCTGCCCTTTGACAGCTAGCCGTTCCACTGCATTGTGAGCCACTCCCAAGGGCTCCAGCAAAGCAATCTCCTCTGCATCTGTACATAACACACATCCATTATACTCATCACACATTCTTTCAAAACCAGTGAATTAAAGCAATTTGAGGTCCTCAATAAGCAAATATAGCTTTGTACATCTGCATTCTGGAAAACCTATTTCACCTCGATGTAATTATGCCTTTATAAACAAAGACAAATATTCACCTTGATGCAATTATGCATTTATAAGCAAAGACAAATCAAAGTCCACATGAACGCAATGTCACCCTAGTTGTGCATTTTGTGTGGAGAAGTGCATCTCAACATGCTATCTGCCAAACAAATTACTTTACAGTTTTATTAATAAAGGGCAAAACGCTGTAGGATATATATATATATTTCAAATCTCAGTACAAGAACTTAAATCAAGTTACTAATTTTAGCCCCTTCACCGCCACAGCTATTTTGGCTGCAGAGGGTAAAAATGAATCGCCAAGAGATATTTTTTTCCAACGTATGCACTATTCACTCAAAGCCAAGATATATAGTTTCTCATGCCCAATATGACTTATCTACCCTTCCCCACACCTCCATAGTGACAAATACTCAAAAGAAAAATGATTGCTGATCACTCAATTGTCATTCGCTATTAAATTGTAGCATTCTACGTGACTTGCAGTAGCCAGCAGAAACCAAGATCAGTGAACTGAATAGTGTGGGAAGTGTAGGATGGGTACTTACATTTCAATCAATGTACTAGCTTCCCTGTGGCAGTAATATGTCACTAGCACAAGATTAATTCAAGCTTTCCAACCGATGCAAATTGGAATATACCTGTCCATAAATATGGCTTGGAAATTTACTATACCAATAATGACAGAAACTTGTCCTGGGGCACTCGAGGGGTAACATGATGCTAATCATGTATCATGTATTTATCTGATTTTCTTTCCCCACCTTCTTTGTCAAAAGCTGACACACTGTATAATGTGAAAAATTGTCTTTAAAACCATTTCATCAACTGCAAATACTGTTTGCCTGCTCTCTCTCTCTCTCTCTCTCTCTCTCTCTCTCACTCACACACACACACACACACACACACACACACACAGATAAGACAGTCAAGTGAGACTAATACTAGTAGAAAGCGGCTCAAAGGAAGTGACATAATAATGTTATGTACCAAGGTCACAAACACACACCAATCCTTCATACTGTGGACATACCCAGGCCACTCTTGATGACATAGAGATAGTGAGCTGGCACACAGGTATACTCTGAGCAACCACCACTCTCTGTCTTTCTCCCATGGCCAAATTGCCCCATTCTGCTACAGATGGCTCCATTCTCATACCTATACACATTCACATGTAAGTCTGTTATGAAACGTACTGATAAAACAGAATGAAGTTAAATTTCAAACCCACGCATTGATTAGCACACACTGTGTGTAAAGAAAAGGGATAGTTTTATAGACTAGATACACAAAATGAGTTTTGCAAATCAGAGTAGAGCGATATTAATAATTCTCAATCTCGTGTGTTGTCAAAAAGTCATTTACAAAACACTGTATTCACAAAGTTTAGTGCATTTTACTTATTGCAGTATCTAAAACATGTACAATTTTTTGTATCATTACCAATACATGTCAAAAATACACCAACAGCACAGTCCTATACATTGTGTGTGTGTGTGTGTGTGTGTGTGTGTGTGTGTGTGTGTGTGTGTGTGTGTTTGTGTGTGCGTGCATGCATGCACACATGTGTGGTGTGAGTGAATGAGTGTGTGTGTGTGTGTGTGGTTGTGTGTGTGTGTGTGTGTGTTGTGTTTCCTTTGCTTGATTTAATGTCTTCACACAGAAAGCATTTTTAGATGGATCTTAAAACTGTCATCATCGGTGATTTTTAAAAAGTTACTATGCAATGGCATGTCTCCATCCACCCATCCTTTCACTCTTACAAGAAATACAACAACAACAACAACAACAACACAACACACACACACACACACAACACACACACACACACACACACACACACACACACCATCTGCAATTTCTACTTCTAAACTTTCAAGGAATGAACAGATTACAGAATCGTTCCTATGCGACTTCAAAAAAGATCTTTTGCTATACTGAAAAGAGATGAATGATTATCAACAATGGCTTTGAAGCCAGTGAATGTGGTAAAGACTACTTTATGAAAGGACAATAGAGCAAAACATGAAAATTGAACATTCTGTCTCCACAAGGACACCTGATGTCCTCAGTATGTTTACATCTTAATGCATTCAGTTTAAATCTTTAGCACAGAGTTGTGATTTCTTGCAAGTTATAATTGGAAATGTTTCAAGATGACAAGTCTTGAGTGTCTGAGGCTGTGTCTTTGTAGTGTGTGTGTGTGTGTGTGGTGTGGTGTTCTGTGTGTGTGTGTGTGTGTGTGTGTGTGTGTGTGTGTGTGTGTGTGTTGTGTGTAGAATGTACATGAACAACATCACTGTGTCTGAGGAAGGAGTGAGGCAGTTACTCCGGAAGACCAACCCACACAAGGCAGCAGGTCTGCACGAAATTCCAGCAAGAGTCCTGAAAGAGTGCGCAGATGAACTAGCGCCCATGCTAACATTGATTTTTTCCAACACCTTAACTGAGGGATGTGTTCCTGAGGACTGGATGATGGCTAAAGTAACATCAGTCTTCAAAAAAGGGGACAGGAACAACCCAGCAAATTACAGACCAGTCTCACTGACCAGCCTATGCTGCAAATTACATTATAGCAAGTAACATCATGCAACACCTCACAGAACATAACATACTCACGGACTGCCAGCACGGCTTCAGAGCCAGAGGAAGCTGTGAGACACAACTCCTCATGCTGTCACACGAGATCGCCTCTAGTCTGGACAAAGGGATCCAAACTGACATGACCATCTAGACTTTTCGAAAGCGTTTGACAAAGTGCCCCATGAGCGTCTCCTTAAGAAACTGAACCACTATGGTATCCAAGGACCGACACTGGCATGGATAAGAGCCTTCTTGTCCCATCATACTCAGCAGGTAGTAGTCGATGGCGCTAAGTCCGAGCAGGCCCCAGTTGTCAGTGGCGTACCACAAGGCACAGTTTTGGGCCCTCTTCTCTTCCTGGTCTTCATTAACGACCTCCCTGATCAACTCCACTCAAGAACTAGGCTGTTCGCTGATGACTGTATTGTTTACAGAGAAGTCAGGAACCAGAACGACTGCCGCTTACTGCAGGAGGACTTAAACACACTGTCAAAGTGGGAAAAGAGATGGGGTACGGAATTCCACCCGCAGAAATGCAATACCCTGTCCTGCACCAGATCCAGGGACCCCATCATATTTAGGTACAAACTGAAAGGTCACACCCTGGAATGAACAACTGAATCAAAATACCTGGGAGTTAATATCTCGAGAGACCTAAGCTGGACCAGCCATATCAACCGCTCCACCAAAAAGGCCAGCAGCATGATAGGATTCCTGAGGCGGAACCTGAGGGTAGCGAACCAGGCAACCAAGACCAATGCCTACAAGACCCTAGTTCGCCCCCACCTCAAATACTGCAGTACAGTCTGGAACCCGTACACCGCAGACAAAACTAAACAGATATAAGCAGTACAGAGGAGAGCAGCCAGATACATCACCAACCGCTATGATTACACCTGTAGCGTTACTGGTCTGCTCACTGACCTCAAATGGGAATCCCTGGAGTCCAGGAGACGAAAGCCCAACTAATAATGTTCTAGAAGTCTGTGAACAACCTTGTGGACATTCCGCCAGAGGAGTACCTGACACCAGCATCCGCCAGAACAAGAGCCAACCACTCCAAGAAATTCCGCCACCTTAGATCAAAAACCGATGTTCTGAAGTATAGCTTCTTTCACCCACCGTTCCAGTTTGGAACTCTCTACCGGCAGCTGCAGCCGGGCCCCCTCTCTGGCACATTTCAGGAGGAAGCTCAACAAACTTTACTTTTAAAATACAGCCATTGTATGTGTTGTCGTGGGGAAGTGTGTGTGAATGGTTGGCGGGCCTGGACTAAGCCTAATTGCTTGTTCTGGGGCAGGATAGGGAGTGGAGAACCCCTCTTGAAAAGGTGAACGTGGGTAGCCTTCCTGCAGCTCCACACTTAAGATTTTTTTTTTTTTGGGAGGCTAGCTGGTTGGTAAGTTAGGTGGGGGGGGGGGGGGGGGGGTATGAATGCTGTCTTTTAAACAAGAAAGTAGGACTTTTTTTTTTTTTTTTTAATGCGCACACCCGAGTCACTTAAAGTCTATGAAGACGACGTGGCTATTGATTGAAGATGTACATCTCAAAAAGTCTGTGTTAGTTCCTGCATGCACAGATTTTGGTCATGGCGAATTTGCGTCGTTTCAGCACAGCTGGCGTGCGTGATGCGCGCGTGCACGTGTCACTCACTTGCACTGGAAGCACTCCCCACAAAAGAAGTGGTTCTCAACTCCGACTTTGTCCCCCACCGTCACACCTGTCACGCCTGGACCACATTTCACCACGGTGCCTGCACACTCGTGCCCCGGCACAAAAGGGATAGTCGCAATCACCCGGGCAACCGCGTCCCATTTGTACAGAGCAATATCGGACCCGCATATGGCCACACAGTCCACTCTCAGCAGAGCTTCGCCTTGTTTTGGCTCCGGGACCGCAATATTATCATAGCTGTATGACAAGTCCTCCTTTTTCTTCACTAACGCTTTCATTGTCTTTGGAACGGTAAATGCTGCCATTTTTTTTTTTTTTTTTTTTTCTGAACGTGTGAGGGTTTGAACACGTAGGACTCCGATGTGCCCTGAAACGACGTGTCTTCTTCAAGGTACAAAGATGTGTGTTCTTGTTCTCGAGTGTCGTCTGCTTCAATGTCGTGTGCAAAATCAAACAGCCCAAGGCCATGTCCATTTCCGCTGACCCTATCCCTTATTATGTCGTTCCACAGCTTCCATAGGAACGACTTAACAAGCTAGATGTTCACATTCACTAGGTGTCAACAAACACAAAACAACAACCAGCAAATTTATTGTGCATGCCGCTGACACGTACGTGCTAATGCACAGTACGATTGTTTGATCTTTTACTGACCCGGAAGCTAAACAAAGGAAAGAGATGCGGATATGAACGCGCCCAAATTTGGGGCCGGAATAACTCAGCTGGTAGAGCGCCGGACTCGTAATCTTGGGGTTGTGGGTTCGCATCTCCGCCGGACCGTTTCGGTACAGGGGGATTTTACCCTCGGAGTTAACATTGGTTCTGACTCCATTCCCCATACAGTCCTTCGAATGAGACTTAAACCGAGGTTTCAGTGTGTGAACGCACGCACAACAGCTTGCACACACGTAAAATCCCATCACCAACTTTCGGAAGAGAAGGCCAGTTTGGCCGTTGGTATGGATGACACGTTACACATAGCATGCACCTTCCCCGAAGTTGGAGTATGGCTGCCTTAATGGCGGGATAAAAAAAAAAAGGTCATACACACAAAAGTGTCAGAATAATCAACATGATGATTGTGGACACTAAAAGAAAGAAAAGATGATTGATTGATTGATTGATCTTTAATACACAAGGATGGAGATTTTAGGCCAAAGCCTAGTCTTACAATCTGTCCTTGTCGTGCATACATTATTTCAGCACATGTCATTCATACTGACAATTCAACATAACAACATTGTAATCTAATTCTACAATGATAAGCAAACAATTCATAAAAGCACTAATGAGATGGGGGATGGTAAAACAGAAGGAAACTTACAAACAAACAAACAAGACTGCAGAGAGAGAGAGAGGTCAGAGGAGGGTGGGGAAGAGAGAATGGTAGGTAGGGGGAGGAGAAAAGGGATGGTAGACAGAGTGGGAGTGGGGATGAGCGATTTTAACGAAGTAGGTTTTATGTTTAGACGATTTATTCAAAGTATGGTTCACAGAAGACTTTGCGAATGGGCGCTAATCATTGTAATCGAATAATTTAATTACTGAGACATAAAATGTTTACGCAAATGTTCCTTGAAAAGTTTTAAAGTATTCATGTTTTGTAGATTCGGTGGAAGTGAGTTCCAGACATATGGTCCAGAGTAAGCTAGGCTTGTTTTGTATAGATCAATGCGTGGGTAGGGAAGAAGGATTTTCGTCGAGCCAGAAAAGCTGTTCGATCTTGTAAAAAGCGCATTGATATAACATGGCATAGTATCTGTCAAGATTGTAAACATAAATGATGCCTTGTTGAATTCCAATTGCCTATTCAGAGGAAGAAGAAGAAGAAGAAGCCATGTGTTTCGTACCAAAAGCGCACGTGTGCCACGTGCTCATCTCTGGCGGTACACGATCGTCGCATGACCTGTTGGAGCTTGTGTTGGATGGCATTAGGATTTAGTCCTACTTTCAATGGATGTTGTAGGGCAAACTAATCACAAATATTTGTTGCTTTAAATTGTTTTTGCTTTATTATGGGTTACTCGTATCAATCACATACAAAACTAATGGATATAAACTAAAAGAATAAATAAATAAACAATATAACAAATCAAGAGTAGGCTTATGTTTGGTGACATTTATGGAACAGTATTTCCTTCTGCTCTTATTATGCACTTTCGTCTTTGAAGCTGCTTTTTGTCACCACAAAAACATCAATGTATGATCAAAACAATAAATAAAACGAACAAAAATAAATAAGTAAATAAATAAATGAAAATAAAAGGAAAGAAAGAAAGAAAAATGTTTACTCTGTAGCTCCCCTATGAGGCTACAACTGTTTGCAACAACAATAATTTCCACTACTACTACTACAACTACTACATTGTTCTTCTGCTACTACAGTGTTCTCAACTTACACACCATTTCGTCGTTTGCTCTTGTCGCTTTGTCAGTCAGTGATGAACCCAAGGATACACCCATGGGAACATTGGAAAATATATGGCCATCCGGCGGAAATGGTCAAACTTGGCTGGTGTCCCTCTTCCAGTTCTACTGAATTTACCACGCACGTAGACAGCTTGTGTGTGTGTGTGTGTGTGTGTGTGTGTGTGTGTGTGTGTGTGTGTGTGTGTGTGTGTGTGTGTGTGTGTGTGTGTGAGAGAGAGAGAGAGAGAGAGAGAGAGAGAGAGAGAGAGAGAGGCGTGTTCACTCCATTTTCTTTCTGCCAGAGAATGGTGCAATATTTTGGAAGACCAGGTTATCATCAATCCGATTTCCTTTCGTCATGCTCAGCTGGACTTGTGGTGCATTTCTTCGCGCAGCAAGGCAGACATGAGGGATGCAAACTACGAACTGCTGCTTCACTGTTTCTCTCTCTCCAAGTGGAATCGTGATACGATATGTGCTGTCTTTCCGTCTGATCAACGGAGTCACCCATCTAAAAAAAAAAAATTGTTAAAAGAGGAGTAGGCCATACGTAGAAACCTAACGTCACTGTCAACAGCCTCTTATTGTAGCTCTTGTAGAAGAATGGTGTGCATCAAACATCTCCTGTCTTGCAATCCAAGTTCTGACCCCCACATCTTCGATTTCTTTGCTTCAGACTAAAGCAACCGATCAAAATCATTCAAACAGCACAAAGCAAAACATCTTCGGAGTCCATATTCCAGCCGGCTGAAGAAAAGAAAACCTGCGGGAGATTCTGTTGATGGTACTCTAAACACCATCTCCGGGCTTCCTGCTATCCATCCGGCGCACCTCTGTGCGTACAGCCATCTTCACCTGCAGGCTGATCAGCTCAGTTCAGTTCAGTGACTTTATTTAACGTCTTTTCTTCGTGAGATGATATTAGACATCAAAACTGATATCTATGATTGGAACAACAACAACAACAACAAACAAAAGGCCCACACACGCAGCTTATTACCAATGTTAGTACTTTCAATTCCCATCTTATATATTATGCATGTTTACATACCTGAACTACCCTAGAGGAACAAGAACTTGTTGATCTTTACGAAAAGTTTGCAACCTGTGACTGGGAAATAGCTATAGCAATCTCAACAACATTTGAACCATATAGGACAGTACTGACATTATCAAAATTATTCATCACAATACCTTTCTCCTGATAGAGCAAGGTCAACACTGGGCATTCAAACAAAAGGTGATACACAGAAATATTTTCTCTGCAGACACGAGTAATATTATGAGAATACTTAGTGTTCCAAGTATTCAGCCTTAATTCATAAATTATTCCAACGATGTGCTTTGAGCACGATGGTAAAGCAGACGTTTCCTGACTACAACTTTTCTTGTGCAAGTATTTTTTCATAATTTGAACTAACTCACAAGAGGACAAATCAAAGAGATTTTTTAAAAAATAGATTTTCAGCATGACTATTTGCTTCCTCTTTTGCGTGTGCGCGCGCGCGCGCGCACGCACGCACACACACACACACACACACACACACACACACACACACACACACACACACACACACACACACTCCCCCCTAGGACCTATGTCGCACACAGGTGCCACACGCACGCACTCCAACATGCTTGCACTATTACCACGCGTCGGAAAGAGACAAAGACAAACTTTGGTACAGAGAGAGAGAGAGAGAGAGAGAGAGAGAGAGAGAGAGAGAGAGAGAGAGAGAGAGAGAGAGAGTTAACAGAAAACACATTCTTTCTCGTGCACATCCCCGCGCACGCATGCACGCATACGCACACACACGTGCGCGCGCGCGTGCGACCTCGTTGTAAAATGTCTCGCGGAGACAGGATTTAAGAAGCAATAAATCACACACAAAAACCCTAATCAACAGCACAGTTTGAGGGAGACCGAATCATAATTCATGAGGCAGCCATGTCATCTTCAGCACACATGCATATATTCATTCTCACCATTTTCTTTTTTCACATAACAAGATTAGTATTCAAGGCAGCGAGAAAGAGGGAGATAGCTGTTGTCAAGGACGGGTTTGAGGGGGACAGGGCAGAGAGAGAGAGAGAGAGAGAGAGAGAGAGAGAGAGAGAGAGAGAGAGAGAGAGAGAGAGAGAGAATCGTAATGCATTACTATAATGAAATTTTTTTTAGAAGCCAACAACACAACAACAACAACAACAAAAGAGTAAAAGTGAAAAGCTGAAAAATCGTTATGGTCATATATGAGCACTCACATGCGTATACTAATGAGGGAGAGAGAGAGACAGAGAAGGTAGGGGTAGGAGAGAGAGAGAGAGAGAGAGGGGGGGGGTAGGAGAAAGAGAGAGAGGGGAGAGAGAGAGTGTGTGTGGTGTGTGTGTGTGTGTGTGTGTGTGTGTGTGTGGTGGTGCGTGCGTGTGTGGTGGTGTGTGTGTGTGTGTGTGTGTGTGTGTGTGTGTGTGTGTGTGTGTGTGTGTGTGTGTGTGTGTTTCAGTTGCCAGGAAAGAACACGTGAATACTGTCTGTCTGAGTTGGGTCGAGTTTGCCACTTGTTTACCCAAAACTGAGTTTGCTAAAGGCACAGCTGGGAAAACTGGGACAGAGACTTAATGGATGTGTCTAAGAGTGTTGCTCAAATTCCCTGACCAATACTGCAGATGTCTGTATCTCTCGGGCCTGGTTGACGTCAAGATATACTATAAATGTAAGCGTACAGCACAGTCGATCATGCAGTCTCAGACCAGAATGGAAACTCGTAGGATCATCTTCATCCTGATCATCGATCAGCTTAAAAGATAGTCTCAAATTTTATGGCCCATCATGCCTTGCTCTCATGGTGATCTCAGATTCGGTTGTCCGTCCACGTCTATGGCTTTGGTTTGGTTCTGTCACTGTCAGAGATCCTGGCAAATTCGTGATGCATGGTGTTAGACGAACGTGGGTGGCGTCCTCCGGAGGAAGAGTCCATTCACGGTGGCTCCGCGATTAAGAAATTGTTGTCAGCAGTAGGTGGTGTCCTGCGAATGTTAGACCAGAACAAGCACCACTGAACACCACCGAAGTGACTCGGCAGCAGAGCAGTGTTTCCTCCGGTGGGTTGCCTCATGACGATTTGACACCGACTGCTCTTTGTGGATTGCTAGTTCCGGAGCTGTGGCGGGACAGGCTAGGCTATGTATAGGGAGGGGAGGGGGGGGGGGGGGAGCAGTGTCAACATCATGGATGCAGTGCAACCGAGGTGGCGCTCAAGATGAGCCAGCTAAAAATTCCTTGCAAAAAGCATCTATCATAATGCAGCGGTTAACGTCTCGGACAGAAAGCCGGGAGATCAAGTACCATAAGAACCATTCATTTATAGGATTTTTCAGGCCAACCGGTTCCTACCCAAGGATGCGAGTGATATGGCTCAAATTGCGTGACTGAAAAGCACAACCCCGTTTTTTTCTTCTTGTCATGTGAGATGAAAGGAAATAAACAATGTTCTTTCTTCATTGTCCTGAGCAACTCTGCAGGTGCCTGTATCTTCCAGGCCAGGTTGAAGCTGGTACATATTCTGAAAGGTAGAGTAAACACACACACACACACACACACACACACGCGCGCGCGCGCGCGCGCGCGCGAGACACGAGAATGGTGAATGCTTGAAAGAAGGAAACGGTGAGAAGGATAAATATTAGACTGGGGAAAAGGGCAGGGATGATTAATGTTGGACTCGGGGGGACTGGAGGCAGTGGGGTGGTGAGATGCGAGAATGGTGAATGCTGGACAGGATGAAACTGTGAGAATGATGAATGTTGGACAGTTTCAAGTGCGTGAAACCTCTCACAAAAGGCATTAAACGCTTAGAGGCAAAAGGGACGTTGTACGTAGTATACAAATAGGTAATAGAACCATTAACAAGTATGCCTTACCCATCACACACGGTCGAACCGTGTCGAGGAGGACGAAGCGGTCAGGTGACAGATGGCACCTAAGGTAGTGAGGAGTTCGGACCTGCCCGACAGCGAAAGAGGAGAGGAACATAACCACTAGGACCTCGGTGCACCAAGTGAGCGCTAAATACTCAGTTAGCTGAGGTTCTTTTGTAAACAGTCAGTGAAGAGCAGGAGTCTTGGACTCGTTCGGATGGTATTGCCGTGGGTCACTGGGTTGGTTCTATTGTCAGGCTGGTTGAACGCGCGTGGATGTTGTTATCGTAGCCCTCTTTAAGATAATTACTGTGTTAAAGTGGCCTCCGAAGTCGGCGGGAATTTTCGATGTCCATCTGGTGCCAAGTGTTTGTTTGCTAATCAATCAGGTAGGGATGTGTGTAAATGCAGATGTGTGGAGAATGTAGCGAATGGAGAATTCACAGCACTTGTGAACTAGGGGTTTGAGAAGCAGCATGGACAAAGGCATGGCCCAAAGGGGAATCCTTTGTTTCCATTCCTATATAAAGTGAGGGAGAACAACGAGAAGGGAAGAACACCAGGAGAGAGAAAGAGAAGGCAGAGGAGAGAGAGAGAGAAGAGAGAAGGGTGGGCAGGACAGAGAACGGGTCGAGAGAAACGTGGTCTGGGAGATAGAAGAGACAGCAAAGTCTTAGGGAAAGACAAGCTGGAAGAGAAGAAAACTAAGTTTGAAGCCCAGAGGTGGGTGAAGACAGACAAACTGAAATTGAACCCAGAGGTGGGTGAAAGAGACGAAGAAGAAGAGTTCTACGTCGAGATCCCAGAGACGACCACGAAGACCCAGTCCTGAAACCTGGAGCCAGTCAACCAAGGGCATCACCATCAAGCAGTGCTGAAGAAGACGTGAAGAGACTTTTCAAGAACTGTGGTGTGGTGTGAAAGCGTGGTTGTGTGTGTGAAAACCTGGCCAGGTAAGAAGTCATTTTTTATTATAACCCGGGATTAGGTAGTATTGATCTTTTATGTGTTGATTTGTTCATTTTGTGTAATTGGATTTTTCATGTTTGATTATAGTAGCATAGAAATTGGATTTCTTGTGCTCAGTCGTGTTAGGAGAGAAACGAATGCGTGACATCCCATTCCCAGAGAGAGGTGAATGTTTGGTGGGCGCATGAGTGTGCATATGCGTGTATGAGTGCAAAGATAACCTTGGTGTGTTAAGCCTGACCAATAATACATCAACTTAGTGCACTTAAGCAATACCATCACGATTTCCCCGTCCTGGACAAAGTGGCGAGCCTGCCAGGATTGCATGCCCAAATTAGTCTCAGGCGGGAAACAAAGTGAGTGCTAGAGTAGTACTGGGGCGAAGCGTCCACTAAAGGCAATTTTAATTAGCTCTTCTAATTATTTCCTTTAGTTCTTTGAGTGTTGAGTATTGACTTGTGTGTAGGGTGGTTGTATTAATCAAAGGTCGTTCAGAGAAACGAAGAACGAGGTTCTAGTCTTAACTCTCACAGAAGCTGTGGTTTAAGATTAAGGCTCCTTTGTGTTAGGAACACTACCACTGGTTGGTGTACTCGTACCGTTTAGTAGATAAACTGTGTACCAACTTTTTTCCGGGATTATAAGCGTAACCGTTTTAGTGGTGCTAAAACATATTGAAAAAGAAATGGCTGAAGAAAGTTTTACCCCCACAGAAAAACTAGTAAGTTTGGGGAAAGAAATGGGATATACTGGAGATGAACTGCGTAAGTTCATAGAGACTCAGCAGAAGACTGAGAGAGATGAGATAAAGGATGAAGTATTGTACCGAACTTTCACTCACTTGAGTTCGGGGAAAACGAAGAAGCAGGTTGTCGTTCCTAGGCAGCGCAGAAAGGCGGTGATGTCCGAAAATCATGTGACGTCAGCCTCGGGCCATCTCGGTAGAAAGGCCACACAAAAGGTTGTGACGCGGGAATACTACTGGCCCGGTATCCTAGGTGATATCAGGCGTTTCTGTTCACATTGCAACACATGTCGCGGGGTACGACAACGTGGGTTAGAGAGTGAAGAAAGAGTGACGGGACCGTAGGCCAAAATAAAATGGTCGGGCGAAAAGTCGGGTTGTGGGTGCATGTGTCTTTTGTAGTGTCGTGTATGCGTGACGTAGTTGGTTGCCGGCCACGTGTATGAAGAGAAAGGGAGAGAATTTCCATAGAAACATAATGTTTATCTACATATGGCCACACGACTTTGAGCTGGTGGAAGTTTCAGACTGGTGTTGAGATTTGCTTGGTTTTTAGTGTGTATGTATTGATTTTTCTCTAATTTTGTTGCAAAATAAATCTTGCGTGCGTTCTCTGGTGTAAGGAGGCTTATGAGAGGCCTAGATTAGAGTTGGTTTAAATGAGAGAATTGTGAGAGTTTCAGCTCCTTGAATGTGTTTTAGCCAGTGCAGGGCATTGTCTTGAAGTGGGGGGAATTGTCAAGTGCGTGAAACCTCTCACAAAAGGCATTAAACGCTTAGAGGCAAAAGGGACGTTGTACGTAGTATACAAATAGGTAATAGAACCATTAACAAGTATGCCTTACCCATCACACACGGTCGAACCGTGTCGAGGAGGACGAAGCGGTCAGGTGACAGATGGCACCTAAGGTAGTGAGGAGTTCGGACCTGCCCGACAGCGAAAGAGGAGAGGAACATAACCACTAGGACCTCGGTGCACCAAGTGAGCGCTAAATACTCAGTTAGCTGAGGTTCTTTTGTAAACAGTCAGTGAAGAGCAGGAGTCTTGGACTCGTTCGGATGGTATTGCCGTGGGTCACTGGGTTGGTTCTATTGTCAGGCTGGTTGAACGCGCGTGGATGTTGTTATCGTAGCCCTCTTTAAGATAATTACTGTGTTAAAGTGGCCTCCGAAGTCGGCGGGAATTTTCGATGTCCATCTGGTGCCAAGTGTTTGTTTGCTAATCAATCAGGTAGGGATGTGTGTAAATGCAGATGTGTGGAGAATGTAGCGAATGGAGAA
>CM065725.1:32013377-32038377 GCA_033310375.1 Conus canariensis
CTGGGACGTTGTGACCTTCCGCTTCACTCACAGAAAGAAAGGAAGCGGGAAGGCATCAGTGAATAAGGAGCCATGAAGGCACTGAGGGGAAGAGGGAGGCGGGGGATGTGGGGGGGGGGGGGGGGGGGGGGGGGCGACGTTCGGAGATAAACGCTAGTAGCATCAGCTAAACGATAGGTGTGCCGAAGACGAAAGACCAAAGATGTTCGACATGACAGAACAAAGTGATCTGGGAGAAATGACGTAACATGTAGATTAAGAACATACGACGTTTAAGACTTGAAAAATACCTCGTTAGGTAAAAAGAAATAAATTACTAAAATCGACAAATCTATTTACTGGCTTACAGCACAGCCGCTTGCAGATTTTGATACTTACCGCTATTGCCACGTGTGATGTCAAACAGGAGTGCCCGCGCGTTCTCTGCGTAAGCATACGCGCGCGCGCGCGCGCGCGTGTGTGTGTGTGAGGAGTTGGGGGTGGAGATAATGCGGGGGAGCACGAAAGGGGAAGAAAGCCACGTGACACTCCAATTTCTTAAAAGGCAAGGTGGGTGGAACGGGATAGGGTGTGGGTGGAAAGTTAAGGGCGTGGCAGTAAGGGGTGGGAGAGGCGTTGGCAGGTGTTTCCAGTGAAAAATCATTACGTATAACTGCGTGAGATGTGTGAGGGAGGGGAAGTAAGCTGGCGGAGAAAAGAAATGTTTCGCCTGATTCACCGTCGCAAATGCAGATCCTATATGTTTTTTTTGTTTTTTTAAATCACAGTGCGTGTGTGTGTGTGTGTGTGTGTGTGTGTGTGTGTGTGTGTGTGTGTGTGTGTGTGTGTGTGTTCTCTCCGTCTCTCACTCTCTCCTATATACTCTGTATAGGATGTATGCAGAAGTGGTGTGTGTGTGCACGCGCGCGCGCGGCGCGCGCGCGCGCGTGTGTGTGTGTGTGTGTGTACGCGCGCGCGTGTGTGTACGTGCGTGTATGCGCGCGTGTGTGCAGGTGTGTGTGTGTGTGTGTGAATAGGCCTATGTGTGAGAATGTGTGTACGCATGTGTTTGCGTGTGCATGTGTGTGTGCGCGTGCGTGCATGCGTGCGTGTGTCTATGTGTGCATGTGTATGTGTCTGTGCGTGCACGTGCGCGCATGTGTGTGCATGCATGTGTTCATGTGTGTATGTGCGTGTGTGTGTGCGCACGTGTATGAAAACACGTGTGCGTGCATATATGTATGTATGTATGTATGTATGTGTGTGTGTGTGTGTGTGTGTGTGTGTGTGTGTGTGTGTGTTTGTGTGTGTGTGTGTGTGTATGACTCAAAGAATTTTAGACGATTGATAATCTTTTCAGATTGATATTTGCAAATCAATCGCACCATTACAAATTAGAACCGATTACACCAAGAACTTATGGCTTTCAAACTCGTCAATGTTTTCAGCATTGATGTGTATGTGTGGGAAAGTGAAACTATGGGAAAGGTGCTGACATTTCTGTCTTGTTGTGATAATTATAAAGTTAGTCTTTAGCGGATGTAGGCTCACATGATGTAATCAGTGAATTAATTCGTAGATGTTGTTTTGCAAAGTCAGTGAATTCCGTTCATGTTTCGAATGACTAATATGTATAGTGGTGTCATGTGCAAAAGAATGGAATGATGAACGAAATGAAACGCCTTTTTGAAGTCAAGTAAGAGAACTGTCATTTGTTATTGGTTCATAGTTGGAAGCCATGAGTCACACATTCGTGATAATGCTGTGTGGCCGAAATGATTAGTTCCGAATCCAGACTGGAATGGGCGAGACAGTTTGGTTTTTCTCCATGAACTGAGAGACACGTGTGTGTGAATCCAGACTGGAATGGGCGAGACAGTTCGGTTTTTCTCCATGAACTGAGAGACACGTGTGTGTGAATCCAGACTGGAATGGGCGAGACAGTTTGGTTTTTCTCCATGAACTGAGAGACACGTGTGCGTGTATGTCTTTCGAGGGGTTCGGATATAATTGATAGTAAAGATATAGGTTTGAAAGTGCTTGGATCCGACGAATCATTTGATTTTGGAAGGGGATCACTTTGGCATTTTAGAATGCTTGAAAGACGACGGCAGATAACGTATAAAAGTGTGTAAGAGACTCAACAATGCAAGGCAAAGCGAGTTAGAGTGGAAATGCTGGTATGCTATCAGGACCTATGGACTTTTTATTCTTTCACTGCACAATGTGCGTTCCTACTCCTCGTACAGCAAGAGGAGGAATATGGAGTGAGTTACTGGATCCAAGTCTTTGTTTGCAAAATCATATTAGGGAAATCGGACATGTATATTCATTAGATATTTTCTAGTTTGCGAAGCTTCAGTTAGAGTGTCTGATGATTTTTTTTTTTTTTTTTTTTTGCTGTCCCAACCTCTGCGCCACCTCAGAGGCAGTGCACCCACGCCGCTCATTCTGACACCCGTCCACAGCCACAGCCCGGTCGGCCCCGCCGCAGCCCCGGCACCGGCAAGCCACAGGGAGCAGTCAATGTCAAGTCATCAAGAGGCAACCCACCGGAGGAGACACTGCACTGCTGCCGAGTCACTTCGGTGGTGTTCAGTGGCGCCTGTTCTGATCCAACATACGCAGGACACCACCTACTAAGCCCCCTACTGACAACAATAATTGCTTAGTCGCGGAGCCGGTGTGAGTGAGCTCTCCCTCCGGAGGGCGCCACCACGTCCGTCCAACGACAGCCCCCATGGACTTGCCGATACCGGTGACGCCGACGGAACCAAACCAAGGCCACAGACATGGAGAGGACATCGAAATTGAGGTCACCATGAGAGCAGGGCATGAAGGGCCACAGAATTTGAGACATTATTTTTTTTTTTTTTTATGCTGATCGATGAGAATGAGGATGATTAAGATGATGCTACGGATTTCCATTTCGGTCTGAGACTACATGACAGGGCTGTACTCTACGCTTCCTTTCATAATATATCCTGGCGTCAACCAGGCCTGAGAGATAGAGGCACCTGCAGTGTTGGTCAGGAAATTTGAGCAACACTCTCAGAAACGCATCCATTAAGTGGATGAAACTCGACTGTGTGGTCCCAGTCTTCCCAGCTGAGTCAGCAGCAAACTCACTCTGGGTAGGAGCCGGTCGGGGCAGAAAAACCCACATGACCCTGATGGGATTCGAACCCACGACCTCCCAGCCGGGAGTCCGCGACGCTAACCATTTCGCCACGGCGGCTGGTAGAGTGTCTGATACTGGCAGAAAGCGTGTGTTAAAGTTGTCCAGAGTGGTGCTTGTTGCTGGATGTTGTGAATCTACGTTGTTTGTGTACAATAGTGCTTATTGCCCTCTTGATGGGCGCTGTGGTTTTTGCTTCCGTAATCATATTTGACACGGACTTTCTCTGCTCTTTGTACTCGTCAAATAAATTTGCTGCCTTGAGTTGGTCACGTAGAATCATTTCTTGCAGCAGTTCTGGTGTGAACCACGCGTTCATCTGGTGATGCTTAACTCTTTGTTTGATGTGACGGTGCGTGTTTGTTTATGATTGTGAGGAAGGTTTGGTACCAGAAAGACAGTGCATCACTGGGAGAGAGAAGAGAGAGAGAGAGAGAGAGAGAGAGAGAGAGAGAGAGAGAGAGAGAGAGAGAGCGAGCAACCAACAATATTTACACATGACAAACTTGTGATGCACAAAGGCACGCATGGACTCACGCATGTACAACACACACACACACACACACACACACACGCATCTCTCGTGGAACAACAATTCTGGTGGTACTACGTGTTAATTGGTCTTTGACATATTTCCCACATCGTGGGAAGCTTACCTTTCCCATGCTGTTGTGAGAGGTCGGTTAAACCTTCTCCATCCCCTTCTCACGTTCCTTCCTCCTCTGGCAATTTTTGGATTCGTGGACTCTTCAAGTTCGAGAGTTACAAGACAAAACCAGCCTTTTAACAATCCATCTGCCGTTCACGGTGCCTGATTCAATGGTTGGGGAAGCGATGCAAAACCTGACGTTAAAACTTGTGAACTGAATCTGAGCATTTCTTTATCGCTCTCTGAATTTCTGGACAACATAATACTATGCTTTGCTGCAAAAGTGAACGACTTCCTAACTTTTGTTTATGTTCTATATGAGTTTAAATCTGCCGTTGTTAAACGCTTTCAATCTATGAACAATAGATCATGAGCTAATGAGCATGGAGGATAGTGTCTGTCACCGCACGCTATGAACAATCGTTCATGAGATATTGGCCGTGGGGGATAGTGTCTGTCATAACAATCAATGAACAACAATAGTTCATGAGATAATGGACATGAAGGATAGCGTCTGTCGCAGCACTCTATGAACAATAGTTCATGAGATAATGGGCATGGAGGATAGCGTCTGTCATAGCACTCAGTGAACAACAATAGTTCATGAGATAATGGGCATGAAGGATAGCGTCTGTCGCAGCACTCTGTGAACAATAGTTCATGAGATAATGGGCATGGAGGATAGCGTCTGTCATAGCACTCAATGAACAACAATAGTTCATGAGATAATGGGCATGAAGGATAGCGTCTGTCGCAGCACTCTGTGAACAAAGTTCATGAGATAATGGGCATGGAGGATAGCATCTGTCGCAGCACTCTATGAACAATAGTTCATGAGATAATGGGCATGAAGGATAGCGTCTGTCGCAGCACTCTGTGAACAATAGTTCATGAGATAATGGGCATTGAGAATAGCGTCTGTCGCAGCACTTATGAGCAATAGTTCATGAGATAATGGGCATGAAGGATAGCGTCTGTCGCAGCACTCTGTGAATAGTTCATAATAATGGGCATGGGGGATAGTGTCTGTCCCAGCACTCTGAACAATAGTTCTTGAGATAACGGGTATTAAGGATAGGTCTGCCGCAGCACTCTATGAACAATAGTTCATGAGATAATGGGCATGAGGGATATTGTCTGTCCCAGCACTCTAAGGCCAGTGACAGTTCATAGAGATCATAGGAGGAGTATGACACATTTGCGTTATTTCTGTCTGGTTGATATTCCTTCACGAATTACAGTCTTTCCTTCATTTTACCCCTTTGTTTCCCCTTTTCTTCTAGCAGCACTATGGAACTTTTGAGAAGGAGAGAGAGAGAGAGAGAGAGACAGAGAAGAGAGAGAGAAGAGAGAGAGACAGAGAGCAGACAGACAGAAGAGACAGACAGACAGAGACAGAAAATCTCAATATCCTGGTGAACAAGTGTGCTGGCTATATTTTAGATAGAGAAGTGTATTGAATATGCAGAGAGAAGTTCTTTTTTCAATGAAAACACATAAGAGTGGTTAATTTGGACAGGTTGAGTGGGGTGGTTGGGGATTTTGGAAAGAAGGGCTGAGTCATATTTCAATGTAACACAACTCTTGAACATATTTTCATGGAGACTTTATTGCAGAAACAATGGATCACTGTATATAATGCCCTTGAATGATTCAAAGTCAGATCAATACATTCTCACAGGAGATACGTACTCTGCATCCTTTAGGCTTAGGGCAGATTCTTTGCACAGCTGACTGATGATTGTTTGATAATTAGAAACATGGATGAGTACAAGATGGAAACAGACAGAAAGACAAGACGGACCCTTTCAAGAACAGGACAAAAGCAGGCCGGAATAAAATAGAAACAAACCCAACCCATAATTTTTTTGTTTGAAAAAAAAAAAGCATGCAAGCACACATGCATTACACACACAATCAAAATCAAGTATAGTTTTAGCTCCTTCATGGAAATGTTCCAGCGAGTTAATGAAGGCTGTGGTCATTCCCATCTCACCAACAGGGCAAGTCAGTGTCAGCTGGATCAATGCCACAGTTGAAAAACCAACGCAGAAATGGCAGACTAAAGACATTTTTATAACTGCCACATGTTCAGACACATGGAGAATGTTCTGATGCTGGTTTCTCATTCATGTCGAGCTGGTTTCTCATTCATGTCAAGCTGTCATGCCCTTTGTCCGTCTGACCACACTCCGTAATGTAACATAAAGGTCAACGTGCAGTTCTTCTCCCCACTCACTGTCCCCGCTATCAGGCCATCGTGGGTCAGTCCACCAGAAGCCATACACAGCACCGCTGATGAGTTTCTTCTAGTGATGATCTGCAGCTCCTGTTCTGATCCAAGACATGCGGGACACTGCTAACCCACCCGCTGGCAATGGCAACGACTCAGTCATGTGTGAATGTCCCACACCTGACAGGTATCACCTCGTCCTTCTGACTGACAGGCCCCATGAACTGGGCAACTCTTAAAACATGAGCTAGACATGGGCACGGGTGTGGAGATGTGCATGGCCACAAAAACACACACTTCACACACATCGGTATAATGTTACAGCCGTTCCTGCAACCTCTGAAACAACACAACACAAACGAAAAAACCAATGATAACAGATTTCTTATCACCGACAGATTTCTTATCACCGAGAAAACTAATTCCATCTATCTGGCATGAATTCGTTTTTCTAATCCACCAATTTCCCCCCACTCATTTACTCATTCCCTGGCTTTTATTCCCAGCTTCATCATCAAACAGTTTAATTGTGATCATAAAACGTTACTGCGCAAAGAACCATCCCTTTATGAACACACATGCAAATGTACACATACATACACGCGCACACACAATGAAATAAACAATTAAAAACCTCACCAAACAAACCATCACCATCTCCAGCAACAACATAAGACTAAATATGTAAAACCGATGGTAGTCTAGTTAAAACTTTAAGAAAATAACTGTATCCCAAATCTGCAAATATTTAAAATAAAGCAAAATGTGCAAACACATTAGCATGCATTCAAAACAGTTATTGCAATATTGTAAACAAAGCAAAATGTGTGAACACATTCGCATATAGTCAAGACAATAGTTATCATAGTCTAAACTCACACTGATAAAACCTCTGTCAGTATCCTCTCAATAGAGTTACTCATGTGCCACACAAGAAACAGATAAAACAATTGACATTAGATAAACAAGAGACTGCTACCTATACAATGGAAAGATGGGGCCCAGTTCCTTTCTGACATCTGTGAGACCAACCACATGACTACACCTTTTTTTTTTTTTTTTTAAGAAACTGATCACTTCGACGAAAGTACCTTCAGTTCTCTCTAATACTCTATTTCATTAAATACACAGAGTACAATCACAAACAGACTATAGCACCTAGCCCAGCTGTTGATAGTCTTCCTGTTCATCCCCTTACACACCATCCTCCATACCTCCTCTTTCAATAAATGCATTTAGGCAACAGTTTGTCAAAGACAAGTTTGATATTTTGAAGAGGAAATACCATCAGCAAGGAACAGCAGCACTGAATTAGAACGCTTCTCAAAAAAGGGAGAATTCTCTTAGTTTTGTTTAGTTTCTTTCGTCTCTCTTTCTCATCTTCTCCCGCCCTTGAGAGGCATTCAATTCATTCTGTTCTTTTTGCCCCCCCCCCCCCCCCCCCATGCTAAGTCCCACCCAGCCTAATTTGTCACAACCTCCAATGGTCCCCGCCTTGAGAGGCATTCAATTCATTCTGTTCTTTTTGCCCCCCCATGCTAAGTCCCACCTAGCCTAATTTGTCACAACCTCCAATGGTCCCACCCTTGAGAGGCATTCAATTCATTCTGTTCTTTTTGCCCCCCCCCCCCCCCCCCCCCCATGCTAAGTCCCACCTAGCCTAATTTGTCACAACCTCCAATGGTCCCACCCTTGAGAGGCATTCATTTCATTCTGTTCTTTTTGCCCCCCCCCCCCCCCCCACCCCATGCTAAGTCCCACCTAGCCTAATTTGTCACAACCTCCAATGGTCCCACCCTTGAGAGGCATTCCATTCATTCTGTTCTTTTTGCCCCCCCCCCATGCTAAGTCCCACCTAGCCTAATTTGTCACAACCTCCAATGGTCCATAGCAGCATTCAGTATCAGGTGACCATAAGGCTACCCAACATAGGAGACACTGCACCGCCACTTCAGTGGTGTTCAATGGTGTCTCTTCTGCTCTAGTGTACACAGGACACCACATGTTAAATAATAGCTGTTCAGTCATGAACCCAGTGTGAGTGCTCCCCTCCGAAGAGCAGCACCGCCAATCATTTCAATTCTATTCATGTTGTTTACAGTCCAGCAGACCATAAGGGGCCGTAGCAGGACCGTCACAGCCATGAGCACTTGCCGACACCATATGCTGTAAGATGGGTCGCCACAGGCATTCCCTGGACAGGAAATCAAAATTGAGGTCATCATGTGAGCAGGGCATGAAGGGCCACAAAATCTGAGGCTTTTCTTCTTATGGTAATCAATCTGAGGCTTTTTTTCTTATGGTAATCAATGTGGTAGAGGGTGGTTAAAATAATGCCATAGAATCTCCACTCCAGTCTGAATCCTCATGAGCAAACTGTACATTTCGTTACCTTTCATACTACTACAGTCTAGCGTCAACCAGATCTCAAAGAAAAAAAAAAAAAAAGAAAGAGAAATTTGCTTGAGGAGTAATAGATGCACACACAAACACATACACACCAATTCATAGGCTCAAGCACAAGTTTGCATTTTTTCATCAGACACTGCTGGGAGACTTGAGTTTTTCAATAAGACATTCTCATACACGAAATATGTATCACATATCAAAACATGGACTGCAATCACCGAAGCACCAGTCACACGCATCAATGCAGCGCTGACTGTGTTACTTCCCTTTCTTCCCGCTCCGAGGTCCTTTCTTCTCATCCTGAAAACAACCGGCCAAGCCAGCCATCATTTAACATTGTTCACAAGGCATACAAGGTCACAGTCTTACAGCCAATGGCAGACAGGGCAGTGAATGTTTAAACACTTTATGAACTGTTTGCAGATATTATGCGCACAACTGTGGAAGTGTGGCCCACCCCTTTAATCTTTCCTGAACTTAATCAAGTAGTTATTTACAATTGGGTGGGCAGAGAAGGTTTTCAAACTTAAAAAATCCAACCCTACATGGTTTCAATTCATTAACATCAGCTCCACAGGGAAATGCTCTAGCCGTTGTCACTATTCTAGTTCTACATATACAAACAATAATCCAATGCATAATATGCAAAGACGGAAGCTTTTACCCATACAGTGAAACAGAAGGCATATAACTCCAAACTAGAGCTGCTGCAGTATCCATTCACCTAGCGTACACGCAGACAAAATTCTGATTACGGAAAAAAGAAGGATAAGTAAGCAGCAGTTAACAGAACACTTTGGGGTTGCTTTGCGGTATTAAAACATTGTGCGCTGAAAACATTTACTTGCAAATTCTATTTCTATGTTTGTTTTAACAAGCATGTAACTCTGTAGAAAGCGACGAGTTTAGCAGTAGACTGTAAACAATCTCTGGTAGTTGGCAGCTCTGTATGCTCCTGACACAACAAACTTCATTCTCCTGTAAATCAGTTCAATCACCTGAACACAAGAGTGTGGAATCCTACATGGTTGAAAACGGCTACACACACAATCCTTCCACCTTGTGAAAAGCATTCACCGACTTGGCATTTGCGCTTGCAAAGCTACACACGCCGCGTGACCCTACAGTTGAGCCAAACTTCTTCAATTCTTAGTCTGTTCACGCTTGATGGTATTAGACCATCAGAAACGATTAAAAAATAAATAAATGAGAATGGGTGAAGGGTGGAAGGAAGGGGAGCAGGAGAAGGAGAAGGATGGACAGTGGAGTGGATAGATTTGAGGAGGGGGGATGTTTGGAGTAATTTTTAAAAAATCAATCAAGAGCCAACAAGTATTAGAAAACATCCAAATCAGAGTACATGACAAATGTAACTGGTCATATGTATAAATACCTTCTCAATGCAGACTTTTTGCAATGTGTAAAATTTCTGCTTCGTGTCTGCTTTAACTGATTCCACTTTCACAACATTAACATAAGAATCCTTTTGTAAAGCATTTAAAACTTGCACTGAAGAACAATGTGATTCCACACTATTCAGCTGAGGAAGAAACATGCAAAAAAAACAAAAAATAAAGATCCCAAATAAACTCATTATAGTACTGTCAGGAAAAGTCTTCTTTTTTTCCACACTGTCTGTCGGCAGAGCTTCAACACCTACCCTCTGCGCCAGGTAGCCATGTTGCTCTAGGATTATGCGGGTGCAGTTGTTGATGTGTTTGAACCGGTCAGGTCCAAGCTGGATACCCCCGTACCACCTCGACACCACCACCACCACGTTTTCCGCATTCACAATCTGTGTGTGCACATACATACACACACACACACACACACACACACATACACACCACACACACACAAATGTGCATGCGCACACACACACACATACACACACACACTCATCATGCATGCACACACACACACACTCTCTCACAGACACACACATATGCACGCGCGCGCGCACACACACACACACACACACACACACACACACACACACACACACACACACTCACATGCATGCACACACACACACATTCTCACAGACACACACATACGCGCGCGCGCGCACACACACACACATAATTTTTTTCCTGGTTAATTTCTTATTAGGAGGGAGGCAATTTACAGGGATTCCACACAAATTCCTTTCTTATCCTCCTAATATCCATTCATTCCTCAGTAGAAAACAACCATAAACAAACAAATTTTAAAAAAAGACAAAAGTTAAGTCAAATGGCATGAAGCCTGTGGCACAGTTAACAGAAATTCCCTTTTGTTCATTGTCCTGCAAAAGGTGATAACCATCTTTGTGACCTTGGTTCACGTTGTAGTGACTGCAAGGTTATACCACACACTTCTTCCCCATCAATTTTTTGGTCAATACTGCTAAACTATCTAGAGGCAAAATTTGACCTTCACAACAACATGCAGTTCCTCCCTCACTTTTCTTGGAAAAAAAAAATCCAACATCAAGCATGTTTCTGACCCAATAACAACTGTTCGATCTATGAATACTGCACCTAGAAAGATCTCACCTGTAGCAGATGTAACATACGTGACCCAGCATGAGTCTCCCCATCATCGTCACAACCCTGTAGGACTCGTGAGGTGCCTTTGTCATTTTGAACTATTCTGGAAAAAAGATGAAATTAATACTTTCCATTTCAGTTCAAAGATCCTGTTCCTTTAAAGCATACCCCCCCCCCCCCCCCCCCCCCCACCCTTCTCAGTACTCCTCCTCCAAAGAAAAGTTGCTTTGAAGAAAAAGATTTTCAGATTTACTTGTGATACAGCTCATCATGAATTTAAAACTTCAGTCTGACCTAAAAATATAAAGACTACATTCCTGCTGAAAGAAAAACAGGAGAAGGAATAAACAGCACTGCACACTTAGTGTGACAAAGAACAAACTGTCATAGGCACACTGTAGAGCATATAAAAAAAAAACAAAAAAAAATCTGAAGCAGGATACTTTTTCAGTTCACACATACTATTTGACTGATGAGTGTTGAACAATGTTTTTCTAATAACATGCTTTGCTTTTTACAATAACATGCATCAATTTCAAGATCAGTAGCTGGAAAGGTGTAACTGTTGTATTCAGTTCCAACCTCGGTAACAATTCAGTCAACATCTTTCTCCCTCTAAAAAAATGGAAAAATGATATACATTTGGAAATCATTTCTCCACATAAGACAGCAAAACCCAACAAAGGTCTGTGTGCAATGGGTTCAGGATTACATTCATGACGCAAAATTGTCCAAAGTACACTTCCATTCTGACCCTGGAAGAATTCGCATCCCACCATAGTCTGCTTCCCACCTCTGGAAAGTACCCAGTCATGAAGTACATCCTTGGTGTCCATGAAGCAAATGTCTGCCTTTAACTCCCATATCCTCATCAGAAGATGGGACACAGCTGCAAATGCCATGAGGTGATAAAAAAACCAAACAGCACAATCCTCGTGCAGAATGCGTACACTGTACTATCTCTCAGAATGCTCAGCTGAGGTGTACAACTATCCAGTTAACTCCCATACCCAAAAACTAATGTCTTCCTAAATTATTTTTCAAAAAAGTACAGAGAAATAAAGGAACTCCCTATACCCCAAAACTTATCCCTTCCTAAATTATTTTTTAAAAAAAGAAGAAAAAGTACAGAGAAATAAAGGAAAATAATTAGGAGAAGGAAAAAAGAGAGAAAACAAAGAGAGAAAAACAAGAAGAAACAACAAGGGTACTTGCCTATATGCCACCATATTGTGCGTGGCATTGGCAATCTTTTTATTCTCCATCAGTTTGTCCAAAACCAGCTTGACCTGAAAAATAGCAAAACATATGGTCAAACTGATCATCTTTCTTTCAGAAGCATGTTGTATATGTATGTGTGTGTGTGTGTGTGTGTGTGTGTGTGTGTGTGTGTGTGTGTGTGTGTGGTGTGTGTATGTTTATGTGTGTGTGCCAGCGCATGTGCATGAGCATGTGCATGTATGTGTGTGTCTGTGAGGGCGTGTGTGAATGCATGTATGCATGCTGCAATGTTAGATGCATGCATATATGTAAGAGTGTGTGTGTACGTGTGTGTGTGTGTGTGTGTGTGTGTGTGTGTGTGTGTGTGTGTGTGTGTGTGTGTTTGAATGAACACATAATTTTCACATCTTTATTTAATAGTTTTTGTGATATCCCAGTGGAAGTGTCTGCTCGTACAAAAAATGAAATAAAGTTGGAGTTGACCACAACTCATGCCATCTTAAGAACAGACATACTTAAGGCTAAGACAACTAGATCACAGAAAAAGACCGTATATATGAATAAAAAAAAATGTGTCAAGTGTCACAAAATTTCATAAAAAAAAAGGCCCTGCTGGTACATAATACTGCAGCATGGCTCTCTGGAACTATCTCCAATGCTTACAACCTCAAACGTAGACAGCACACTGCAATGACGTATCCAGAAGAATGTCATAAATAACACACAAACAAAAAAAAGGTGGGGAGCTTCTTATTTTCTTTTTTCCTATGTTTAGCTGTCTAAGCTTTCTTGTCACTTAAGTGGCAATGCACCCATGTTACTCGTTCCTGCCCCCTCCCCGCCCCCTGCTCTCCTCCCCCCCACTCCAAAGTTACAGCCTGACCTGTCCGGCCACAGCTCAAGCACAGGCAACCCACAGGGAGAAGAAACTGTCAAGTGGCTGTGGGCAACCCACCAGATGAGACCCTGCACTGCTGCCGAGTCACTTCGGTGGTGTTCAGCAGTGCCTGTTCTGATCTAACATACGCAGGACACTGCCTTCTAAGCCCCCTGCTGATGACACTAATAGCTTAGTCGTGGAGCCAGTGCGAGTGAGCTCTCCATCTGGAGGATGCCACCATGTCCATCCAATGACAGCCCCTATGAATTTTCCAATTCATAAGATCCTGACAGAAGCAAACCAAGGGCGCAGAACTGCTGAAATAATTGAAACGGAAGTCACCTTAAGAGCAGGGCATAAACTGTGATAAAGGGCCACAAAATTTGACACTTATTTATTGCTGATTGATGAGGATGATGAAGATGATGCTACATATTTCCATTCTGGTCTAAGACTGCGTGACAGGACTGTACTCTACGCTTACTATCAAAATATATCTCAGCATCAAGTAGGCCTCGGAGATACAGATATCTGCTGTGCTGGTCAAGAAAATACTTGAGAAACACTCTCACAGACACATCCATTAAGTGGATGAGACTCGCCAGTGTGGTCCCAATCTTCCCAACTAAGCCTGTGGCAAACTCAACACTTGGTAAGAGCCAGAAATAAATGGTTCAGATGGGAACTGAACCCATGACGTCTCAGCCAGTAGTCTGCCACACTAACCACTTCACCAGAGTGGCTGGTGATGCACTTTTTTTTTTCTTGATTATAGATAGGTGGATGAGCCACAAACACAGAAAAAAATGTAGACAATAGAAAAAAAAAAAACACACATACCAAAAAACAACAACAAAAAACACACAAAAAGGTAGCGTTAAAGAGGGGAAATTCTAAAGAAGAGATTTTCCAGGTGAGAATACGGTTTCTCCAGAAAGAGCCTCCTAAATCTACATGGGGCTAACTATAACTAGAGGTGAGAAAACATACCTGTTGCTTGTAAAAAACAGGTGCCAAATGAGGCTGGAAAGTACTCCGCCGGTCTGTGATGGAGTCTCCATGAAATATTTGTGGGCACTCATATTCTGCTTGTGGAGAGACAACGCACACGCATGCACACACACACACACACGCACACGCACGCATGCACGCACACACACACACGCACACACACACACACATACACACACCTGTTTACAGCTATATATTTTCCTCCAGTTGACCCTTCACGACATTTTCTTCCTATTTACACACACTGTAATTTTCAGTCTTTGAACTGAACTTATTTAGAATTTCAGCCACAAATGCTCCTTTTTTTTAAAATTCAGATAAAACAAGGCCTAAACTGCCACTTGTTAATCAACTGCAAGAAAATAGCAGTAAAAACTGTCTACAGATATGGTGCGAACAATATAGATAAAAGATGTGTATTCTGAGGAATGACTTTTGGTTGACTGGCAGGCAAGCAGGAAATGGCAATACACACAATGAAGAAAAAAAAAAAAAAGTAGCTGATCAGAATCCTCATTGTTCTCAGCAGGACTCGTTTTCATTACCTTACTGCAGGACTCGTTTTCATTACCTTACTGCAGGACTCGTTTTCATTACCTTACTGCAGGACTCGTTTTCATTACCTTACTGCAGGACTCATCTTCAGTGATAAACAGAAACAGTTCCTTTACAAGACTGTCACAAGAGACTCAAAATGAGCAGTATTATCTACCAGCCTAGCTACCCGCCTACGTAGCAACCTACCTATCTATCTATATATCAGCATTCATTAACAAACAACAAACAGCAGACAGGTACAGTTTCAAATGACTTTAATTTCTTTCTTTTTTTTTTTGGTACATAGTCAGAATTATTACAATTCAACCCATTGCACAACCATGCTACACTGTGAAAAAAACCCAGTTAAACCCTTTCATTACAAAAAAAAAAAAAAAAAGGCATCCACCTTCTTCCGACTTTATGTTCATGTCCTGAAGTGACGACATCACCTCCCCTTCCAACAAAGCCAGGTCGAACTCATCGTCAGCGTCGTCCGCTTCTGAGGACTCCTTGGAAACTTTACTTCCATTTCCTTCATCACTCTCTGTTAAACATACAAATAATGAGCGATTTATACTTATCAACTCGATCAGTTGTTTTGTGTTCATATACCCTTTTAACTCTTTGATTTTCTTTCTTGCCCCCCCCCCCCCTCCACCCCCCCTCTCTCTCTCTCTCCTCTTGTGTATGATTTCTATCCTTTGTGTATGTGTATCTTATTATGAAAATTAACAGAAAAATTAAAGAACTGGAATAGAAGATCAGAGCTAACGAGGAAAACAGGTCCAGTTTCCCTGTGGCTTTGTATGGAGCCATGTTTGAAAACAATAAAGTGAGTAGTTTTTAAAATCCACAGACAAACAACTTAACTCTCCTCTTACCTACCTCCATACCATCTCGAGATGCAGATGCCATGTTGTTCTCTCACAAATGAGGCAAAGGAGTGTTTTCAAAATTAATACTTTACCCATGTTGTGAATGCTTTTTTGTTTGCATTTTGTACTCTGATAGGACCTTAAGAAAATTATTTTATCTTACTTTACCTAGTTTATTTCGTCTATTTTTCAATAACTGATATTGAATATGGCACTTTCATGTATCCTGTATGTGTGACAGTGTGTGTGTGTATTTTCACTTTTCTACCTTTTTGGGGGGGTCCTTTTTTGTAGTTTATTATACAAGCACTTTTCAGTAAAATGTTGCCAGGATTGTAAAACATGCTTCATCAGATCTTTAATACGATTCTATAACAGATAATTTTCATATATCTCCAGTTTCATTTTTCACACTATTTGTTCAAGTTTATAGAATTAATCAACAGAGGAGGACTATATCTCACTTTAATAGATCCTAGTGTAGAATCTCAAAGCAGTTCTCTGCCAGGAACACTGGACTGTTGTTCATTCTCCTCTTCATCAAGAATCTCCTTGGTCATTTGAGATGCATGACCAGGTTCTTCACCGATGATTGCATCGTTTATAACAAAATCTCCTTAAAAGCCAGTCTGGAATAGACTTACATCAATGGTTTCTACTAAGATGGGACTGTTCAGACGTCCATGAGTGCGTCCACTGAACGTATAACCTGCTCAGAACTGAATGAAGCTTCAAGTTCCCAGTCGCATGTCCATTAAGATTCTTCCTCTATTTTTCTCGACTATTTTCCTTCCCTCCCTCTTCCCACCTCCTTTATTTTCTTCATATCCTTTTTATGTCTTCATAATTAAAAGAAGTGATCGCCAAATATTTTTCCTCCAGTACTTTGCTCAATCATCCATCTCATTAATATCCCCCCCTAGCCTCCCCCCCCCCCCCCCAAAAAAAAATGTATGACAGGAAACAGAGTTAATTTTGGTATTCATTATTCATTTGGGGGGGGGGGGAGGGGGCACATTTACAAAACGATTTTCATACTCTGATATGAGTGTATGCACACACATACACACACACACGCGCGTGCACACATGCACGCGCGCATACGCAAACACATGCGCGCATCGCGCACACACACACAATCAGTTTTTTGCATTATTGGTGAATCTCTTTTTTTGTTGATTTTGACGCATACTGTTGCATTTCCAAGGAAAACATCCTCAGCTCACCCCAACTTATACTGGTGACAGAGAACTTGGAGAAGGGTGAGATCGAGGACATGATGAAGCAAACAGATGGGTGCTTCTGGCATGAAGCTGATCAAAAGCCCAGCACTAGAACAACAACTGCTCAAGAAAAGGCTTGAAATGTGAAGCATATTCCAATCAAAGATAACTTGATTGACACAGTCGCTTCAAACTGCAGTCCGCCTGAAGACAGGGACAACTGATTTTCATGGATCAATTTTCATTCTATTTTCAGTCAACCATGTGCAGATCAGAAAACAACCACACAGTGTAGCCCTTTAACAGAGTGAGAGAGAGAGAGAGAGAGAGAGAGAGAGAGAGAGAGAGAGAGAGAGAGAGAGAGAGAGAGCCCTATAACAGACAGACAGACAGACAGAGAGAGAGAGAGAGAGACAGACAGAGACAGAGAGAGAGAACAGAACAGAATTTTATTCAGTACGGCCAAATCCCCATTTGAAGGGGTGTGAACATTAATGATCAATAAAACAAGACAAATTTAGATTATAGTGTCAGTCCATCATCTGCTTCAAAACTAAATCAAAAGTCCACATGAAAACGTTTCACCAACTTAAAGACGAAACAAAGAGAAAATGAAAAATACACCAGTTCGTGCACAATATCATGCATCACCTTCAAGGGACAAGCAAATTTGGTAGTTCAAGGCAGAATAATTTCTCTTCTCTTGAAGGCTTTATAAAGATATATAGCAAAGTTTCTAATGATATGTTCGTTTTGTGATGCTAAAAGTAAAGTTAATCTGAAATCTCTGGGGCTGATGAACATGGAACACAATGTCCGTTGTGTAGATCTGCTACCGATGATGAAATTCACTTTAGTTTTTTGTTGCCCTGTGTTTGATGATTTGTCACACAGTTTAATAGATCCAAAATATTACAACAATCCCAGTGAGTGAGTGAAAAAGAGAGAGAGAGAGAGAGAGAGAGAGAGAGAGAGAGAGAGAGAGAGAGAGAGGGAGGGACAACTGATTTCCATGGGTCAAATTTCATGGTCTTTTCAGCCAGCCATGTGCAGATAGGACAACAGCACACACTGCAGCCCAATAACAGTGAGAGAGAGAGAGAGAGAGAGAGAGAGAGAGAGAGAGAGAGAGAGAAGAGAGAGAGAGCAAGCCACAGAGAGAGAGTCAGAGAAAGAGATTGAGAGAGAGAGAGACTGAGAGAGAGAGAGAGAGAGAGATAAGCACACAAAGGCCCACAAAAATAACCTGGCCTGATACAGGATCACCAAAGTGTTTTTTCCCTGTTGCAACTGTTGCCCACACTATGTACATCCACATGATATAGCTCCACTAGGAATGTGACACAAAGGCTTTTATGCACAACACACACACACACACACACACACACACACACACACACACACACACACACACACACATGCACATACACTCATATTTACAGATTCTATCCGCTATGCATCTACTTATACAAAAATTAGATTACAATAATGAGCACCGAAAAATTTGAAAAAAGGAAGAAGGCAAAAACAACAAAAACAGAAAGAAAATGTAAAAAGTTTAAAAGATACTAGTGAATAAAGAAATGTGATGCACTAAAAAAAAGACGATTTAAAACAAAAAAGCAAGTACGTCACAGACTGCATGCAACAAGGCAAAAAACTAGTACATCAAATTGATCAACCATCACAAACCTCTAACAGGGTCTCCGGCTTTGTTCTGCAAGTGTTCACGAATTGCTTCCACCCACAAATAGATCAGATCCTCTCCAAGATTTTCACTGTACAATGAAAACAAACAAACCAACCAATATACACACACCTATTCATGACAACAGATGTACTACATGACACACTGTACACAATAATATGATGATAACATGACAGTGGAGACACATCATGTGACAATAATCAGTGACAGGTTACAAAGTCTTGACCAGACTCTGGGTTCCATATCATACATAGTGTAACCCATCAAACATGTACAAAACTTAAGAACCGACCTACAGATTAAAAGCCAGTGTGTTTTGAGAACACACCTACATTGGCATAGACCCCTTCCAAACAGCATGCACTGACTAACCAGTCTGCAAAGACCAGACACACAGCACCATCAGAATTTCAACAGAACATTCAAAGTAGCTTCCCTTCCCATATTCTGACAACAGCAACTCACAAACTGATATCATTAATACTGGAACCGATATGTCTTAACAAACAAATAACCAAGATTCCCAAAATTCAGTCACCAACTCCCAAATATTTTGAAAGAAAGTCATGTTCACTCTTACAATGTTACACTTGTTTGTGACAACATCTAACAGCTCTGCTGTAGAGAAAGAAAAAATAACAACAATATCACAAGTCCCGACACATGCTTAAATGTAAGCTGAACAACAATCGTTGTCACTGCTGAGGCATCCCGCCCCCTGACTACCAAACCACGCCCACAGAAGGGTTGCCACTGACATCTAAAACATCCTCATTACTAGTTCATCTTTGCCACACTTTGTGGGTGTGTAATCACCTGCTATCAAGGTCCGAGTCTCAAAACTCGATGTTCGAACTGCTGCCACAACATGATTCTGTCAATGAAACGATGCACCAAAGGTTCATCAAGAACTGTTGTTGTAGATAAATGGAAGGCAAGTCTTGCAGCACAACTATGTCAGTGGTAGCAGAAAAAAAAACACACACACACAAAAACTATCAGATTGGGAACAGCAAAGTGCAGAAACACAACAAGCAACTAATTGTGTGGGAAACTGTTATAAAGGGGGGTGGGGACAGACTGCATCAAAGCATGAACCAGCATAAAAGCAAAAACCAACAAACTCACAACCACCCCCCCCCCCCCCCCCTCCCTCCACCAGTTACAAACTGACACCCTGTCACAAAAAACCCGAACAGCTGGAAACTGGGAATGACAAGAGATAGGGGTGGAGAGTAGAAGGGGAGTGGGAGTACGGGGAGGTGGAGGTGTGATGGGAGTATGCATGAGTCTTCAAACAAAGGTACCCTTTTCATTTCTACACACTCACTATGTTCTGTTCCTTCATCTCATCAATTTCATTTCAGTTTGGATTTCATAAAGAAGGCATCCACAGGCGCTATACCTCATTTGTTGAGCAATTATTTCATACTGCACAGGGGTTTCCGCTTAATGAATAAATCAGTCAGTGAGCGCTGAGTTAGGAACAGGATCTCATGGACAATCTTAGCAGAAGCTTGACTTATGCATTAACAAAAAAAAACCCAAAAAACCCTGCTCTTACCTGAAGGGCCTAGTTACACATGGTGTTCATCAATATTTTTTGTAGTGTTGGTGCAAAGTGTGTACACACATATATGTCTGTGGGATGATGATTCAGGTGGTAATCTATTCTTTTTGAAAACTTGCATTGAAAATGAGCATGGCAACTTTGTTGGAAAAATGCTCAAAAAGAAAAATTCATCTCTGTTTCATCTGTTTTCTTTGTGCCAAGAGAGAACAAACACGGAAAGGTAAACGATTCAAGCATTTGTCAACAACCAGTCATGAGTTGAGGAGACAGGGATGGAGGAGAGTGAGCAGGTAAAGGTAACGGTAAAAGAAAACATCGGGCATGATCCATGACCCATAATGAACATACCTACAAATTTTCAGAAAGATCGGCCAAGTACTTTCTGAGGCTTTCCATAAAGAAGAAAACTGTTATGGGACGTTATAGCCGTTAGTGATGGCTATAACGGTAAAATAAAACATTGGGCATGATCCATAATGAACATACCTACAAATTGGAGAAAAAAAAACAAAAAAAAAACAGATGTAATTTCCACTGAAAACAAATGAATTTAAAATGCCTGAGTAATTTCAATTCATGATCCTTGTCAGAGGAAAACACATTTGGAGAAAAAAAACAAGATGTAATTTCCACTGAAAACAGATGAATTCAAAAATCAAAATGCCTGATCAATTTCAACTCATGATCCTTGTCAGAGGAAAACACATTTGGAGAAAAAACAGATGTAATTTCCACTGAAAACAGATGAATTAAAATGCTGATTAATTTCAATTCATGATCTCATCAAAGAAAGCACATTGAGAAAAACAGAGGTAATTTCCATGAAATAGATGAATTTAAAATGCCTGATTAATTTCAATTCATGGTCCTTGTCTAAAACAAATAACAAACAAGATGCAAGGCATATAACATACTCCCAGTTTATCTTCAATACACAGGAGATATTCCATAAAGAGAAAAAACCGTTTTGGGCCGTTATAGCCGTTAGTAACGGCTATTCTGGTAAACATCGGCCATCATCTGTGACCCATAATGAACATACCTACAAATTTTCAGAAAGATCGGTCAAGTACTTTCTGAGACTTTCCATAAAGAAGAAAACTGTTATGGGCCGTTATAGCTGTTTGTGACAGCTATAACGGTAAAATAAAACATCGGGCATGATCCACGACCCATAATGAACAGACCTACAATTTTTCAGAAAGATCGGCCAAGTACTTTCTAAGATATTCCATAAAGAAGAAAAACACTTATGGGCCATTATAGCCATTAGTAACAGCTATAACGGTAAAATAAAACATCGGGCATGATCCATGACCCATAATGAACATACCTACAAATTTTCAGAAAGATCGGCCAAGTACTTTCTGAGATATTCCATAAAAAAGAAAAGTAATGGCTACAATGGTAAAAAACACATCGGGTATCATCCCTGACCATTTAATGCACATACCTTCAAATTTTCAGAAAGATCGGCCAAGTACTTTCTAAGATATTCCATAAAGAAGAAAAACCGTTATGGGCCGTTATAGTCGTTAGTAACGGCTATAACAGTTAAAATAACACACCGGGCATCATCTGTGACCCATAATGAACAAACCTACAAATTTTCCAGAAAGATCAGCCAAATACTTTGAGATATTCTATAAAGAAGAAAAAACTGTTATGGGCTGTTATAGCCGTTAGCAGCAGCTATAACAGTAAAATAACACATCGGGCATCATCTGTGAACCATAATGAACATGCCTACAAATGTTCAGAAAGATCGGCCAATTACTTTCTGAGATATTCTATAAAGAAGGAAAACCGTTATGGGCCGTTATGGCCCTTAGTAACAGCTATAATGGTAAAATAACACATCGGGCATGATCCGTGACCCATAATGAACATACTTCTAAATTTTCAGAAAGATCGGCCAAGTACTTTCTGAGATACAATCATCATATTCCATAAAAAAGAAAAACCATTATGGGCCATTATGGCTGTTATTAACGGATATAACGGTAAAATAACACATCGGGCATGATCCGTGACCCATAATGAACATACCTACAAATTTTCAGAAAGATCGGCCCAGTAGTTTTGTCTGGAGCGTGTGGAACACATTTTGACCACGGATGGACGGACACACACACACACACACACACACACACACACAGCATTTCTTCGTTCCCATTGTAAAGTACTCCCTGTTCTGTAAGAACTGGGAGTACAAAAACCACAGAAGCACTTTACCAATATAGCTCTGAAAGTCGGTCTTCCAAATTCTGTCTTTCCATTCCACGAAGCCATGGTGCACTGAAAAAAAAAAAAAAAAGAATTTTTCTTTTGGTTTGTTTTCCAGTTCTATAATGAATCTTCATCATTATGATTTCAAGATAGGTGCATACAATACGAAAAGAAAAATAAACAACAACAACAACACCAAAAACAAGATAACAAACCTCTTAAAACAAAGCAAACAAAAATTTAATGACAACAACAAGAAAAACTCCCTCCACACAAAGGTAAAGCAGCTTTTTGATGAGTTTAATACTCACACATGTATACAAACACACTTACAGACACCTACACACACAAGATTCAAGATCTGATTAATCTGTGACCCCTGCTAAGGCACTGAGGAGTTCAAACACCAGCATAAAATACACTTTATTTCACATAAAATCTGCATCATGAACATAAAACAATCCTTTGAGCATGTGAAAGCATCTTAAACAAGACATCTGATACTTTTACTCAATCTTAACTTTGAACTTTTTGTTCGTAGATGAAATCTAAATTTTTGGACCCACTTTTGGGGCATGGAGAATAAACAACTTTAACGTAAAAAAAAAAAAAGAGAATAAAACTTAAAACAATAATCCGTCATTCTTAGATGATGATTTGGCAAATACCAGAATGTATTGACAGTGTTACTATGCAATGCAAAATTTGGGCAATTGCATACATAAAGGAACTATCACACCACCTTTTCGATCTTCATGAATTCAGCTAGTTGAAACATACACCTTGCCCTACTTTGATCAGGATGTGAATATTTAAAACAGACGTTGGTTTTAAATACTTCCTTGAATAACCTCTCAAAGACCATCCAATTGCGGACACACCTTGTCATAAAATGAAATTCACCCCCATCCATTTTATTATTATGACAGATATGTAATATCTTATTTTCATGTTTTCCCATTTCAACTGGCTACTTGTTACTGCACACACATGCACGCACGCGCGCATGCATGCACACGCAAGCACACACACACATACACACGCACAACAAAGCATGCACACACACACACACACACACACACACACACACACACACACACAACTCACATAAATACAATCCAAGGGCAGTTAATTAACCTCCGCCCACCCCTTGTCCCCTCCAGTTGCACAGAAAGTCAACACTGGCCACAACCAATATCAATCCAGATCCAGACACTAATCTACACACAACACCTTGAGGCCTGAACCATTTCAGAGTGTGTGAAGAGTGAACAGGCCACACTTACTTCATCTGAAACATGGGCGGGGAATGCAGAGGATAATCTTCAGGCAGATGTATCTGAAAAAGAATTGATTGCACGCATGTAAAGACATGTTCTAGGAAAACAGCTTCTTGAGCATGGGCCTTCTTAAAACATAGACACATCACTGAACTGCCAGCCCTTGACATGACCTTCATGGTTGGCTGGTCTAAGAACAACAAGAGTATACATTATACTGTGTCAGAACCATGCCACATCAGTGTGGTGTTAGTTAATACCTGATCTTGTACATAAGGGGGCCAATATGATACAATTAAACATAGCAAAAATATCCAAAATCTGAAACTCAGTTGGAAAAACAATTATTTAACTGACTTGAGTGGGGGGGGGGGGGGGGGGGGGGGGGGGGGGGGGGGGGGGGGGGGGGAAGGGGGGGAGGGGGGGGGGGTCATCAGCTAGTTATTCAGTTTTCAATTTTTTTCTATTATCCATGGTCAACTATAAAGTGTACTACACAGAGAAATCTATTGTAAGAGCTTAAGGAGAATGCATACAGCTAAAATAAAATAAAACAAAATGAACAACATCCTTACATCTGAACATTTGTTGTCTGTTCTGATTATTCAAATTTCATGTTGGCAGCATGGTTCCTCTTACCTCAGGTAAAAATGAATAACATGCAAATGAAACAAAAAACCAAAAACAAAAACAAAAACATACCTGGAGACTCAAGGTCCAGCTGGGGTGGGCAACCTGATCTACAACACGGATGCAGAATATCCGTGATGCTTCATCGACGGCACACCATTCGTCTCCGTAGATTGCTGACAGTGCCTCAATCTCATCCCTCTGATGACAGCATGGGGAGGGGGGGGGGGGGGGATAAAACCACAATGCTTTTTATTATCCTTGGTCAGCTCTGAATTTATCTGTTTTCTGGCAACTAAGTATATGTGATGTGGATGACCCTACTCATGAAATGGATGTTGACTGCTGAGCTCATGTCAGTCTTGATTCTGATAGATCTGTCTAGCACAGCAAATTCAAGTTCCAAAGTCAAGCAGGCATTGTGACTTTAAAACCAAAAACTGATGCAGGTGATCTGCTTGGCTTATTTCTTCCTTAAATCTTTACCGGATACATACATACATGTAAAAATTTGTGATCAAGCTAGCCGAGTTCCTGGACAAACTAACATTTTTCTCATGACCCAAAATAAAATGCAGAACATTACTGTGAGAAGATTCAAAGATTTTTTCCAACAGTTTTTCAATCAGGCAGATCAGGTCCTTACTGATCATATGCTTGGCAAAAGATGACTTAAAAACAACACTACAGAGTTTCCTTTCAAGCAAATAAAATGCAGGAGATTCGTACTTTAATTAAAACTTGCAAGGGGAAAGGCACAGTGTGGAAAGAGGTATATTCCCTTCATTTTATTTCTCTTGAAGTGGAAAAAAGGTGGGTGGAGGGGAGGGAAGAGAGGAGGGGGAGGGGGC
>CM065725.1:32043377-32073636 GCA_033310375.1 Conus canariensis
AGAGACCTATGGTTACCAGTTGTTTTTACTGTGAGTACAACTAACATTTCTGCAGCAATCGTCAGGAAGAAACTAAAGAGAGACTGACAGCAGAAAGTTGCCAGAGAAGAAACCATCTGTTAATGACCAATCTGTCGCCCCTGCCCAATTTGTCGCCCGGCGACAGATTGGGTCTCAACACCAGGACCAATTTGTCGCCCAGGCGACAGATTGGTCCTCAACACCAGGACCAATCTGTCGCCCATTCTAAGTTTTTGAGGGCGACAGATTGGGTCGCACTTCACTGTCCAATCTACCGCCCCATGGCCAATTTGTCGCCAACTTACCTTGCTCTCAATAAGTTGATGCTGGGCCACAGTTTCTCTCATTCCCACACTTTCTCTCACTTTAGGAGAAAGTGTGGGGGCTCACTTTCTCTCACTTAAGAAGAAAGTGCGGGATTGAGAGAAAGTGTGGTCCTTCCCCTTTCGCACTTTCTCCCATGTGAGAGAAAGTATGAGGGCGCCCCCACACTTTCTCCAATTGTGAGAGAAAGTGTGGGAAGTGCCCCATATTTTTATTTATTTATTCATTTTCAGTTTCGTTATTAGTTTCTTGTCTTTCCTTAACATCAAACTAAGAGCCAAATGATAATAAAATCTAATAAAAAGTGATGGAATGAGACAGGAGTGTATTGTGTTTCTATTGAATGGTCACATTGAGAAATCTTCAGAGTGCATAATCAATCTGAAAAATCAAACATGCAAGTGTCAAGTAGTTAAATCAACTAATTATCAAATCCAAATAATACAATTCACGCTGGAAAGTAGGCAAACACACACAAAAATGTTGCTTACGTTATTTTGGTAAGTTTATATGGACATGGTATTAAACATTGGCCATAAACGTTACCTGCCCAATACTCTCCCTATCGAATGGGGTGACCACGAAGTAGTTCAGTTTACTGTAAAATCCAAATGTTCACTACTTAGGCTGTGTATGCTCTAATGGTAATTTTATAATCTTCACAACCTAGATAACTACTGGTCAGTGCCAAAACCAGTGGTCAGCTTCATGAAAATTTCACGTTTTCACTATTCCACTGCATATTGGCGTGTTATAAACGCTTCTGTACAGTTTATAATATAGATGTCTGGTGGTCAACAAGATTGACCAGTGGTCAGTTTCATGTAAATTTAATATTTTTCTGAGTTCACTCCATATTGATATGTTTAATGCTTTCTTCTTTTAATGTAGAAGACCAGTGGTCTGCAAGAAAGACTAGTGGTCAGTTTTATGTCAATTTCAAATTTTCACTATCTCATTCTGTATTGATGTGTTATAGGGTGTATATGCTTCTTAAAACGTAGTATGACTAGTGGTTAGCAACAATGACCAGTGACCAGTTTGGAAAACCTTTTTTTTTTCTTCTTTATTTATTTATTTTTTTCAAAGGGAAATCAGACATTCTATACGTTCATCAGGGATGAACTGGACCACAATTAGTCCAACATATGATGTGTGTTTGTGTTTTTGTGTGCTATATGGCTGTTGTTGAGGTCTACTCTTCCTGTTGCTGTGTTATTCTTAGCGCAGTTCTTGCCCTTTTCCATCACTTTGCTTTCATCTCCTGTTCATGCTTGTTGCAGTTGCTTCTTTTTTTTTTTTTTTTTTTTTCATCATCTTCCTCGTCGTCATCATCTTGTTCTCCTTTTTGTTCTTCTTGTTTTTCTTGTTCATGTTCTCTTTCTTCGTCCTCGACTTCTTCTTCTCCTCCTCCTCCTCCTCCTCCTCCTCCTCCTCCTCTTCTCCTTCTTCTTCTTTTTCTTCTTCTGCTTCTTCTTCTTCTTCTTCTGCTTCTTCTTCTTCTGCTTCTGCTTCTTCTTCTTCTTCTTCTTCTTCTTCTTCTTCTTCTTCTTCTTCTCCTTCATCTTCGTCTTCGTCTTCTTCTTCTTTTTCTTTCCTCTTCTTTTTCTGCTTTGTCATCGTTGTCATCATATGTACGTTTTCTTTTTTTCAGGTTCTTTTATATTTTTTGTTGACAGTTCAGTGCGTTGGAGTGTGTGTGTGTGTGTGTGTGTGTGTGTGTGTGTGTGTGTGTGTGTGTGTGTGTGTGTATTGCCTTTTGTCATCATATTTCCCTTGTTTCCCTACGATCTTTATTTTTCCCTTCTTTTAAGACGGGGCGGGGAGGGGGGGGGGGGGGGCTGAAATGTATCGCCTTGTTAAAGAATAACAACAAATTGCCACATAAAGATTAACAAATTCCATGAGTTCAATGACATATTGTGTTTGCATTCTCTCTCTCTTCTCTCTCTCTCTCTCTCTCTCTCTGCGCCTCCTCTCTGTCTGTCGTTTGTCCGTCTGTCTGTCTGTCTGTCTCTCTCTCTCCCTCTCCCCTTCTCCTCTCTCTCTCTCTCTCTTATAAAAACTAACAAATTCCATGTGTTCAATGGACAAATTGTTTTGCTTCTTCCCCTCTCTCTCTCTCTCTCTCTCTCTCTCTCTCCTTCTCTCTGTTCTCTCTCTCTCTCTCTCTCTCTCTCTCTCTCCCCCGCCTCCCTCTCCGTCTGTCTGTCTGTCTGTCTGTCTGTCTGTCTGTCTGTCTGTCTCTCTCTCTCTCTCTTCTCCCTCCCTCTCTCTCTCTCATTCCCCCCTCTCGCTCTCTTGTCTACAGCAGGTGTGATCTTAAATGTAATTCTTTTTCTCATATTAGCTCTGTTTTCTGTTTCGTTCCATATCTATATTTGCTAATGCAGAGCTTTGCCAGTGTGATAAGATGATTTATTATTTGTTTCTGTTTCTCTGTCAACACTGCGGCTTCGTGACATCCTAGGACTGCAATTTCCTCTGTGATGTTAAGTGTTCTGTTGCACCTCGCTTGAATTTCACTTGATACCTGTGTCCAGATCGGTTTTATTTTTTCGCATCGATAGAAAAAGTGCTCAATGTAGTCTTTTTCCCCACAGTTACAGACATCACATGTTTCACTTTGTGCTGATTTCATCTTTTTGAGCAGAGTATTAGTGGGGTAAATATTATGCATTATTTTCCATTGTAACAGCCGGAGACGTGTTTCTTTGGATGCTGTAAAAATTGCTTTCCATTGCTTGCTATCTATATCAGTGTCGAATTTTCTTTTCCAAAAATTGATAGAACATGGCTGGGCTTCTGAAATCAAATATTTTCTTAGTTCTTTAGTTGTGTACATTTGAAGCGGTTTCCCGTCTAAGTAAATGTCAGCTATATCATGTTCGGCTGTGTGTTCACGGTCAAGATTGCCTTTGATGAGTGCTGACTCAATCGCGCTTTTCACTGCATTGTATTCGAATTGTCTTTGGCTTGATCGTCCTATTTTATTTTCTACTACTCGCAAACTAATGATTTCAAGGTTTTCGTCCAACATATCTTTCACTTTGGTTATCCCTCCAGCTATCCAATCTTTCATATGTAGGTTTTGTTTCTTGAACTGGAAGTGCTGGTTGTTCCATATCAGTGAATTTTGGTGCGCTTTTTCGTTAGGGTTCCGGAGATCTTCGGTTCGTTTGGTTTTCAACCATAATTTGAGCGTTGTGATAAAAAAAAAAAACCCATTGTTTTGGGGCGTGCCTGTTGGCTTGTTCTCAAAGCAATATGTTTTCAATATATCAAGTCCTTCTCCCAGTTGATCATATTCTATTGTAGGGAATACTTTCCATTTCCCCTTTCTTTCTTTTGCAGTCAGTTTTACCATCCAGCTTAGATGTAGAGCTTCTTGGAGCGTTTTCATGTCTATCATTTTTAAACCTCCTTTATCGTAGTCTTGGTTGAGAATTTTACGTTTGATTTTTTCGAACGCTTTTTTATTGCTTGTTTTCTTTTTCCATATAAACGAGTATAAGATATGGTTAATATTGTGCAATACTCGGTCTGGAAGTCCGATGGATTGCATAAATAGATGAATTGTGGCATTAGAAGTGTTTTTGATATCAGGATTTTGCCGAAGATGCTAAGGTTTCTCCTTGCCCATATACTGATTGTTCTTTTTATACTGTCAATTTTGTCCACCCAGTTTCGTTCATTTTCTTTTGGCGGTATGTTGTTGCTAAAGTATATTCCAAGGATTTTTACTTCTTGAGACCAAGTTAAGTTGTGGGGCTTGTCTGCAAGCATTTTGTTTGTCCCTAGCCACATTGCCTCAGTTTTTGTTCGTGACATTCGAAGCCCCGATATATTTGCGAAGGCTTCGAATATGTTGAGAGCTTCATCTAGGTCAGCTTTGTCCCGGAGGTAAAGGGTAGTGTCGTCAGCAAACTGTTGTATTTTAATGGTTATCGTCTCATCTTTATGTTTGATTTGAATTCCTTTGATACTACTGTTTCGAATTTTGATGGCCAGTAGTTCCACAGTTAATACGAATAGTAAAGGGGATAATGGACAACCCTGTCTGATGCCTCGTTCAACTGAGAAGGGTGCGGAAATCCAATTAAAATGGTTAATACAGCTTTCGGATTGCGATGTGATTGTTTGAACCCAGTGATTAAATTCAGGTCCAAAGTTGAAGTGCTTTAGACTGTCGAGAATAAGCTTCTTTGAAATTGTATCAAAAGGTTTTGAAAAGTCGACTGCTAAAAGTAGCCCTGGTAATTTTTTAACGGATAGATAATTGATTATGTCATCTGTTGTTCTAAGTATAGTTGCTATGTTTCTGCCCTTAATAAATCCGCACTGGTCTTCCTCAATAAGATCAGAAATGACGCGGTTTAGTCTACTGGCTAATATTTTGGCAAGGATTTTGTAATCGGTGTTGAGTCAAGTTATTGGTCGCCAGTTTGTTAGATGTTCACGTTGGAGGTTTTTACCTTTGTGCAGAAGTGTGATAATGCTTCGTCGTTGTGTTTGTGAAATGTGGCCTACACTGTAGGAGTATTCAAATGATTGTAGCAAACTTGTCTTTATTTTTGTCCAAAATACTTTGTAGAATTCTGTTGTTAGTCCATCATATCCTGGTGCAGAACCATTTTCATCTCTTTCAGAGCTTCAGCTGCTTCTGTCTCACTAATGCTTCCTTCGCATAGCTGTTTGTTGTCCTCAGTTAGTACTGGGTGTTGCGTTTGCTGTCCTAAGTAGTTATGTATGTACGATTCATCTTCATTGTTTAGATCATTATCACGTTTATAAAGTGATTTATAAAACCGTACCTGCTCTTCCAGAATACTATTTTGTTCCATTAATTCTATCCCATTATTTGTAATTATTGATGTGATTGTATTACTTACTGCTCTGTTCTTTTCCAAGGCAAAGAAATACTTAGTGTTTTTTTCACCATTCTCAATAAATTTTGCGCGTGATCGTATCTGTGCACCGTGAGCGTGTGCTAAGGTTGTGATTTCTAGTTCTGCTTTGATCTTATTTTTTTCCGCTTCTAATTGTTGGTTATTTGGATTTGTTCCTAATTGTTTTTCTATTTCGTTAAGTTTTTTGGACAGTATTCTTTCTTTCCTGTGCCTGTTTAGAGCTTTGTTTTTACTGTATTGTATTGTATGTTCTCTGATTTTCATTTTAATAAGCTCCCATTTTTCGTGGGGAGACAGGTTTGAGAGGGTTGCCTCTATTTGTTCTGAAGTGTTGTTCATTTCGTTTACATATATGTCGTCTCTGAGTAGGCTGTTGTTAAATTTCCAGTATGAAGGACCTCTTGTGAAGTTGTGGAATTTTAATGTGGTTTCTACTGCTCTGTGGTCTGTAAGTGGTACTGACAGAATGTCTGAACTTTCGACATTGGCTACAAGTGATGAAGTAGCAAACATGTTGTCTATTCGTCTTGCAATGAACAGGATGTTTCTATGCCAGGTGTATTCTTTTGTTTCCTCATGTTGTAGTCTCCAAATATCATGAAAATCTGTATCTATTAGAAGTTGATTAAAAGCCTATACTTCCTTCATCTTATGTTTTTCTCCAGATATTATATCACTTGTATTATTCATGACCGAATTGAAATCGCCCATCATCAACATGTCTGTTTTGTCTGGTCCTACTTCATCAATAATTTTCCTTAGTCGAACAAAGAATTGAATTTTTTCTAGGTAATTTGTTGGTGCATATACGTTGATAAATAGTAGCTTCCTGGCATCCTTTTTAATTTGAATAACTATTACTCTTTCGTCTTCGCGTATAAGTTCTGCCGCATGCATGAGTTTCTTACTAATAAGAATTATTTGACCTAAGCTATGGTCTGTGCCTTTGGCAAAAAATAACTTCCCTCCCCACTGCAGTTCCCACTGATCTGCTTCCTCTTTGGTTGTAATATGTGTTCCTTGTAATCCGATTATGTCATAGTTTCCTTTTCTTGCAAAGTTAAATATGCTGTGCCTTTTCTTCTTATTTTTCAGTCCTCTGGTGTTTATGGTTATCGCCCGTATTTGGTCCATTTCTATTCATGTGATGTTGATGTGGTCATTCTTGTTATCCATGTCCGTAGCCAGGTCGTCAGCGGTGTATTCACTGTGAGACGGAGCGTTAGGTTGGCGCGCCTTTCCTTCTCTGTACGCCATCACATACGCTTGAGCCGCCGTTCGTCTTCCTCTCTGTGTGTTGTTTCTCGCCCTCAGTTCGTGGGGCCTTCCTTCCATTTCTGTCCGGCGGAGTTCGTCTGCTATCCGATGGTGAGCGCCTCCGCTTGGGTGTGTGGGAGCGACTGCGTCGGAAAGGCAGCTTAGCCTATGTAGCGTTGGCATGGTGCTACGCTCTTCATTGTCGCTCTCTTCAGGCGTGTTGCTAGCAGACGACTCACGCGTGTGTTCAGTTGCTGGCGGAGTCATCTGACAAATGGGGTCACCAGCCTTGTGCCCCTCTTTGTAACATTGTTTACATTTTATATTGTCCGTGCACGAGGATGCATGGTGTCCATTTGCAAGGCACCTCGAGCACACCGGCACCTTCTGTTCTCTATGGAACAATGCGGCAGTAAAGGTGACAATTTTTTTCGTTTTTGGGGAGTGGGGTGGCCGGCACGTCGATGTACACAAACCGCCGGCCTGTCTTCCAACGGGTCAGTTTCCCGTTGGCGTCTCTGTCCTTTTCTTCAATAAGTCGCGAACGGCATTTGATATTTAGTTTTTTTTTTCCAAGCCTCCCACAATATCAGTATTGGACACAGATAGGGGGATGTTGCTGATTATCAGCTTGGTCGCTGGAATTTCTTTTTCTGCGCCAGTGTTGTCTCTAATTATAAACGGGTTTTTGTCCTTAGGTTGTACCAACAAACCACGCAGTTGCAGTCCATTTATTAATTAATAGCTTGGCTCTGGCTTCAGTGGTGATGGGGTACAGCCTCCACAAACCTCCGATTCGCTGAGCCCCTTCAATTGTCTCAAAGCCAGAGCACTTTTCTGCTGCAGCACAGATTTCACTTACTGAATACTCTTTGTCATTCACTGCTGGCAAATGTTTGTTGAGCAGAAACACCAGCGTTACGTGGACAGGATCCGGCGCCGCCATGACTGGTGTCCGGCGGTGCGGCGGGACACAATCACATCGGCGCCTTTACTGGTTCTTCCACACAATACATACTTGTAATATTGCACACGTATAGATTCTGCTGCACTGTAATTTGGTATAGGCTATTTTCAATCAGTGATGATAACTTTTTCTCTTTGATTATACACGATAAATGCAGACTAAACACCCACTGTCTACTCGACATCGAGCAGAACCCGGAAGTTCAGTTTGGAAAACCAAATTGCTTACTGTTTATTACATGAATATTTCCGTGCTTCTTGCAATTTAGATGACTAGTGGTCAGTGACAATGACCAGTGATCAGTTTGATGGCAATTCCATATTTTAAAAAAATGTTTGATAGACAGAATTTTTTGTTCTGGTATGGGCGTTTCTCTGCTCCTACAACGCAGATGACCGGTAATCAGCAAGAATGACCGGTTTTCATTGTGATGTAAATTCCATGTTTTCTTGTGACCCAAAGGCTTGGTTCTATTTTTAAAAAAATCAGATAAATCGCTCTTGAATAAATCAACACTTTGGATAAATCGACCCTATAAACACAAACTCTTCTTCCATAAGCAACTATCATCACACACACACACACACACACACACACACACACACACACACACACACTCACACACACACACACACACACACCATAATCATTTTTTTTTATTGTAGAAGACTGAAAACCTATTTACCATTTTTTTCAGAAAAGACTTTGAAGGAGGTTTTACGAAAACCACTTTTAATGTGTGACATTGTTTTAGGACTTGTTCAATGTTCCATTTTTACTTTTCTTGAACGGTGGTCTTTTTTTCTTTTCATGTTTAAATGTATTTTCACCTCATTTTTGTTATTGACGTGGGCCTGTATTCACATCGGGATAGCATGGGGCCAATAGAATTTAACAGGATTTTTGGAAGAGCTTCTACACTGGCATTGTGCCAGTTCTCATTATATCTCAATGTGAATACAGACTCTGAGTGTTTTTATATTGTTTTTATTTCTAGTTTTTTTTCTAGACTAAGAAAACATGTGCGAGAGGTGCCTGCCAGAAGTGATGATCACAAAAGGAATTGGTGCAATAAACCCTCACACCAAATTAGAAGAGAATTGGCCCCAATACCCTGGGGTTACAGGGGCCGCAATTCTTTATTACTCGCCACAGCAAGTAGTTCGCTGTGATGCTGTGTTTTTCTATCCGCTCAAATATTCATTCTTCAAACATGATGTCTTCCCTATAAGGTCTATTCCATCAAAATATGTAACACCCAGGTCCAATCTGTCGCTGGGCGATAGATTGGTCCCGGTGTTGAAGACCAATCTGCGCCTGGGTGACAGATTGGTCCTGGTTTGAAGACCAATCTGTCGCCAGGCGACAAATTGGGCAGGGGCGACAGATTGGTCGTTAACACCATCTGCAAAGTGTTTTGCCCCTTAGCTCTTTACCTCTCAAAGGGGACCAGGCCACATCCTGGTCATGACTTCCAAGCGCCCTTCTGCTGTCAGATTAAAATTAAATTTCGATGGTCTTGATATCACAGCTGTTCCCGATCATTTGCGGCCTCCTGCCCTGTCGAATGTCGTTGCTGGTGCGTCAGGTGGCACAATGATTTCTATGGCAGTGCCAACTGCAGGTGCACTCTCTTAAACACTTGGTTGTGCCTCTGTGAGTATTTCACCTAGGTTAATAATCCTGCGTTCCATGAACTCAGGTCATATTCCACGATTTGTTTGACTGGACAGAGTGGATGCACAGGGTCGTTTGAACTCCGCCATTTCAGAAGGGCTGAATTCCAGAGCAGGAGGTCATACACATATCAGAGGATGAAGCTGATCCCAAGAAGAACCATGAACCGCATTTCCTTCTAGCTGAGATTTCTGTGAACAGCGTTTTCCCCATTTAGTCCACTGCTACTGTTGGTCCTGTTGAATGCCTCCTGGATTTTCCTGGCAGCCTCTTCTTTCTGCAGCTCCTGTGTAACCGTGCCTCCTTATGCTTTTCACTTTTGCCTTTGACTACCACTTCTTCCTATTGAACCTGGTCCATGTCAGTTGGTTGTGTGCGTCCTGTAAGTTCCCTAATCTAGAGGTTTTCCTTTGCTATGTCCACTGCCTCCTGAACGTTCCATTTTATGCCAGTCGTCAGCTTGGGCTGTACTGATATCACAGCATCGTCTCCCGAATCCTCAAGCATGGTTAATAACCTTGCTTTGCCCACTTTGTACTCCAAAAGGACGAGTTTCAGGGGTAGCTTCAGCCTCACTTGGCGTCAGTAGACCGCAACGTCAGAGAGACAGACCAGGTGAGATACAAAGCCATTTCCTTCTGTGCTTCTAGATTTTGACATCCTTTGATTCCACTATGCTAGTGCTGATATTGTATATCACTAGAGGCCAGAGCAGGTTGGGGATTAGTATGACCTGCAGACACCAGACTTTGTATTTGCCAAGGAGGCCACTGATTTGCAGGATTTCTTCTGTAATTGTCTTGGTTTCTTCCCCCTCTTTTTGTCTTTCAAGGAGTCATCATATCACATCCCAAGACTCTTGACTAATTCTTCCGTCACCGTTGGAATAGTATGGTTGGCCACAGTGAGCGTAATTTTTGAAACTACTTTTTCGTTCAGCGGGGAGAGGTTTCATGATTTCTTTGGTAAGATACTCATCATTGATATTGCAACTTACTTGTCTAAGCGCTTCAGTATTTTGCGTGTTTCATCTTCCTTGGTGGAAAGGACTGTTCTGTCATCCAGGAAGGCTGTTAGAGGGGACATCTGGTATCCTAAACCAAGTCAGTTCGGCCTGTACGGCTCATAGCTGTTGCCAGAGTCAGCCCCATTGCCAACACAAGCGACAATTGAGAAATTGCACAGCCCATACTATGCCAGACTGCTTTACTCGGTTGAGCATTCCTGCATGCAGAACTTCAATGAGAAACTGTTGTGGTGTTTCTTTAGCATTTCTCGGAATCTTTGGGACATGATGCATCCTGAAGGCTGGTTGAATCATCTTAAAGTGGAAGTGATCCATAAGCATTTGCCAAATCGAGCCACACACCGTTGAGGTCCTTTCTCTCTGCTTTAGTTCTTCAGATTGCTTTCCACCCACAGTGACATGTTCTACACCGCTAGGCACCCCAAAATGCCATTTTTCTGGGCTGAGAAATCCAAGCACTTATCTTCTATGAGGCATTTAGTCATATTCACCACCCTGACTGGGAAAATCATTTTACTATCAACGTCTGAACTGGACTGATCTGAACTGCGTGATGTCATTCGAGTTCTACTCTTTGGGAACGTACACTCCATCAGATACCATGGACTAGTTGTTGATCATAAAATTCTTCTGTCCTGATCGTCTTAATTTGTGGAGACACTCAAAAACATTGTGACGTTTACTTTACAGCTGATGGGGCATTCCATTACGTCCGAGTAAGATCTGGCTCTGGCTTTCTTAATTAACCACTTTCTTTTCTTCATCCGGTGTTGGTGGCTCGTCACTGAAGTTTCTCTCTGGCGCTACAGACCATACCAAGCTTCGCTCTAAGAGTCAGAATGTTTCCCTGAGATGCTGCTCAATAGTTTCTTTGTCCACTGGGAATATCCTTGGATTTTGCTGCTCGAATAGTTTTCTGGCGAACTGGATGGGAACTCTGAAGAAGCAGTCTTGGGCTTATCCTTCTTCTTGCTGATATTGCTTTGCTGAGGGCACTGTGTTATTCTTATTTCCCAGAGCTTCTCTAGATCTTTCTTCTCAGCTTCTGAAGTAGCCTGCATCTATTTCTGGAGATTCCAGTTTCCTCTTTCAAATGTCATCCATCTCTCGTCAGCATCAGGCTGTGAATGCTTTACGAAATGTTTTTAGATGTTTATCTCTCTTCAGATGATGCCGGCTGCACGGGACCTAGATTTGTCAGATTCGGCAAGAGTTTATTTCATAAGTAACAGTGCGGGTCGCCCAAGATCCATAACCGACCATACTGATCGTCTGCAACCCGCACTTACTTTTATACATATAAATCTGCCTTCGAGAGGGATTGTGATGGTTCCATGGTTTTCATATTTAAAACATATATTTTCCCATTTTCTTCATCTTCAAATTTTTGTTTTTTTCAAATCTTTGCCAAGTCATTATTATAATGATGGAAGAATTGTTAACCTGCATTTGTTTTTCCCTGCTACTTAATTGTTCAGCATTATATTGTTTGGTCGATCAGTGGGCGATTGCATCTCTTAGGAGATCCAAGTGAAGGTTGTTCTGCACAACTCTTAGCCGCTGACGATGCTTGGGTTATTGAACAGCAGAGCTGACCACTCAGACTGTTCCATATCTTTTGATCTCCCTTGCATCCTTAAATGGATCCTCAAGCATAGGCTCAAAGATTGTCCCTTACATTTTATTCTGTTTACATAATGTTTTTAGTTTTTCAGCAACTTTTTTCCTCTCCACACTTTCGTTTTGTTTTAGTTTTACCTTTCGCTGGCTGCTTTGGGGGTGCTGTTGGATTCTTTTTGAGCCCTTGGTGGTGAAAACGCCACAGAATTACGGACTGTGGTGTGTCTCTATTTGACGCCAAGAGCACAGATACAATCAGCCGTGTCTTCCTGATGAGTCCGATCCAGCGGTCGAAAGGCCTCGGAGCAGGCAATACATATAAATTTGCCTTCGAGAGGGATTGTGATGGTTCCGTCATGCAGCTAGTGAAGGGTTTTCATATCTAAAACATATATTTTCCCATTTTCTTCATCTTCAGTTTTTTTTTTTCAAATCTTTGCCAAGTCATTATTATAATGATGGAAGAATTGTTAACCTGCATTTGTTTTTCCCTGCTACTTAATTGTTCAGCATTGTATATATATATATATATATATATTATCCTGCATCAAATTTCTTTCGCCAGAGGAACGTTTGGTACGGACAGGTGTAGTTACTCCCCATGTATTTACTAATCCTACTGAACGATCTGCCGTGTGATCCTGGTCTGACCAACGTCTCTGCTGTCCCTAAGCTATAATCCATCTCTTCATGAAGTTTGTTTATCCATGGCTGTGCCACCACAACAAATAAAAACATACAAAAACTGCTGATTGTGGTCACACATAGTCGTGGAGAAGAAGAGCCAAAGACTCATCACTCACCTTGCTCAGAACAGCAACAAAACATCTGAAGTCGATGTTCATGCTCGTAAATGTCGGGTATTCTATTTTGTGCTCTGTATGATAATGTGATGACCCCGATTTAGCGTCCTAGGATCCTTGCAATTTTGCGTCCGAGGTCCTCTGCTGTGTAATGGGCGAGCTACACCTGCGTTTTAAAGCTCCGTGCCCTTCTCAGAAAAGTGAAGCAGACAGGGGATGATCTGTCCACTGTTTTAGTTTAATGGACTGGTGGTATGATACCCTTTGAAGCTGAAAATCACGCAAAGAAAAATTGCGGAAAGGGTAAAAGTAAGTATTCAACGCCTATTCTGCGCTGATGTGAATGAAGATAAGTGATTGCTCGTTCATTTTTGTTGTCCTGATTGGTTTGTATCTTTCCTGAAGAAGACCTACGAGGTTGAAACGCGTCGTGTTTTGTCTTGTGATTCGTTTGTCCACGTTTTCTTTGGCGGTTCGCTAACATTTGTTTAAAATTTATAAGTATTGAATTTTCATGAATTCTCAGATGTATCATCGCATACCGATACACCACCAGACTCGCAAGGCTTGAACTCCCCCCCCCCCCCCCCCCCCCCCCCCCCTGTTTTTTCGCGAGCCACAAAAACGAACGCAAACGCTCATTCTATGGCTTCGGCTTCTTTGCTCCAAATGCACCATGTCCAGTCACATAAGAGTGCACACCCTATTGAAAGCTTCAACGTCGTTGGAAAGCCGCACTCGTCTGAGTGGAAATCCTCTCTACGAACAATGGAAAGCTTCAACATTAAGAAGTAAGTAAGAAAGTAAATAAATGCATGAAAAAGAAAAAGTTACAGTTTTGTTGGATTGAGGTATGATTAATCCTTCGATTACTTGTTTTTCAGACTGAAAATGTATTATTAGCCTACACTTTGCTCTGAGATAGATCTAAAACGCCGCAGTCAAACACTACAATAACGTCACCAAGACTATACAAACTGTCTTTGAGGATGCTTAAAAGACTTGAAAATAGGAGAAGAAAAAAAGCAAGATGCATAGCATATAAACGTACTCCCAGTTTATCTGGAATACGCGTGTACATGTCAAGAGCATGTTTACTATGAAAATACCCATGATCTACCAGACAGTTATTAGATCTAAAGCTATTTTAATATCCGTCAAATACAGTACTTTCATAGATATTTGTCAAATAAAAAACGTTACAATCAAACATGAGTCATAATGTATTTCGTCACTGAGATATTCCATAAAGAAGAAAAACCGTTTTGGGCCGTTACATCCGTTAGTAACGGCTAATTTGGTAAAAATAAAACATCGGGCATCATCCGTGACTCATAATGAACATACCTACAAATTTTCAGAAAGATCGGCCCAGAAGTTTTATCTGGAGCGAGTTGAACACATTTTGACCACGGACAGACACACAGACAGACACAGAGACAGCATTTCTTCATTCCCATTGTAAAGGAATGGGAAGAAAGGTAGCAGAGTAGTTAAGACGTTCGCCTGCCAATCCAACCTGTGAGAAGTGCGTGGATTCGAGCCCTGCCTTTCTCGCCCTTTCTTTCCCAATTTGAATGACAAATCGAACTGAACGTCAAGTCCATCGGATGGGGACTATAAGCGAGTCGGACCCGTGTGCCTTCGTGGCCCCCTGCACACATTAAAGAACCCACGGCAGTTGAAAATCGAAAAGAGCAGGGGGGTTCCCCGCTGCCCTGGCAAAATTGATGTAGATTGAAGATAGCCGCCTGGTATTTCTTACCAAGCCACAAAAATTGTCACTTACTGTTATTGTGTGCCATCGTGTATCGGTGGAAATGGAGGACACGCATAAACATCGCATGCACCCTATGTGAGAAACTGGAGGAATAAATGAGATAAATGAAAATGAGTGACTGATATTTGAATGGTACGGGAAACGACTGAATGAGGCCAGTAGGCTGCTCTTCGGCCGGCTCTACCTGGGTAGGCAGCCCGTTGAGTGAGTGAGGTAGTGTGTTTATTGTAAAGCGCTTAGAGCTTGGTCTGTGACCGAGGATAGGCGCTATATAAATACCCAATATAATATAATAAAAGTACTCCCTGTTCTATAAGAACTCGGAGTACAAAAACAGAAAAAAAAGAGAAAAAAATCGTCTTCAGGACTGATGACATTAAATCAAAGACAAATAAATACGCATCAGTCATGACGTGTGAAAATATATACTAAACGAATACGTGTTTAAAGGTGTGTGTGTGTGTGTGTGTGTGTGTGTGTGTGTGTGTGTAATGGGGAGAAGGAAAAGGAGAGGCAGATAGAGGGAAAAGACAAACAGAAATAGAGATAGAGGAAAAGAAAAGAAGTGAGTAGTAGAGGAGGAGTCTTGTGCTTGGGAGGAGCCGCTTGAGGGTGTGTGTGAGGGGAAAACAAACAAAAACCGCGGGAGTGAGGGGTGTGTGTGGGGATGGAGGTTTGGGTGGAAACTCAAAAAAAAAAAAAAAAAAAAAAAAAAGGCGCATATAGATTGTCCACATGTGCATGTGTCTAGGAGTATGCATACCCGGATGGTGGAGATGGTGTTTGTGGTGTATATATTATACTCTACATGTTTTGTTATAAATATGTTATATATGTACAAGGGGTGTGAATGGGGGAACTTGGGGGGGGGGGGGGTGCGGGGTGTAGAGAAAAAAAGGTTGGAGGAGAGGTTGGGGGAAACGAAAGCGAGGGCAAAGAGCGGGAATGATTCAAACTGAAAAAAAAAAAAGTCAGATGTGGGAGTTGAGTCCATCAGGGATTGTGATGCCAAGAGATGATCCTTGGTTCCATGAATTTTCTTTCTAGAGCTGAGAAGTGGTTTTGCCAAACAAGAGTGACAGAGATGTGGGTTTGACTGTGGCAATCAGCGTTGAAATGAAATCCCCACTGGTGTTGGATGAGATGACTGGATGGCTTTGAGGTGCTCCACAAAGCGTTCGTCGATGGTGCGATATGTCTCCCCAACGGACAACTTTGAGCAGAGGCTGCATCTCAGTACATACACCATGTGTCTCTCCTTGTGTCACCAAGACTTTTTCTCAGTGACATCACTCACTGTTCACTGGACGAGAATAATTCTTTCCGCGTGAAAATAGTATGCAAACTGTAATTCCTATCTTTTGAGGCCAGTACGTCCCCATACCTACCATCCCATTAGAAAGATGGTTTTTTTTAGGATACGCGCGGCCTCTTCACAAGGTCAGCAGCAGCTGTGCGATACACGTTGTTGCATCGTCTGGGGTGACAGGCCTCCTCTCCCCACCCCAAGCCCCTCCCCGTTTCTACTCCCCCTCTCTTTTCATCCGTCACTGTGGCGCGGTTGTTGTGACAGGTTGATTCGGTAAAGTCACGCAGAGAGAGAGAAGAGAGAGAGAGAGTCCTGCAATGAAGTATTGATCATGCCGACCGACTAGCACAGGCAAGTCAACCGTGCGTCAGTCATGACAGCAAGCATAGGTGTGTTATCCAGTGGCCATGCTGGAATATTTGAATGAAAGATAGTGTCGGGCACCTGGACACAGGCGACTGGTTTTTTGAAAGCTGTGCGGTACGTGTGATCAGATGGCTGCAGTTGCTGAGAACGTGGTGTGGTGGGGTGTGTGTGCGTGTGTGTGAATGAAGACTGGCCTCCTCAGCGCATGAAGTTTCTGGGTTTGTTTGACCCTTCCACCATACATGCAGGCTACGTGGACTGTGTCAGCTCGCGGATAAAGAACTTGTGTGAAGGTAAGAGAGAGAGAGAGAGAGAGAGAGAGAGAGAGAGAGAGAGAAGACAGACAGACAGACAGACAGACAGACAGACAGACAGACAAACAGACAGAGACAGACAGAGAGAGAGAGTTTGTGTAGTGTGTGTGCGTGGAAGAGAGAGAGAGAGAGAGAGAGAGAGAGAGAGAGAGAGAGAGAGAAGAGACAAGACAAGACAAGACAAGACAAAATTCTTTATTTACGAGGATAATAGATAAGCACTGACGTGCTTTTTTACATCCAGTCCTCGCCCTGAGTAGGGACTACAACATGCAGTGAAATCAATTAATGTAAGAAAGCAAAGAAGCAAGCAAAGCGGTCATGTAATCATAGAGGAACAGCAAATGAAAATAGAAGAGAAATGAAAACAAAACAAAAAAATAAGAATAATAATAAACAGAAAAGAAATAATAATAATAAAATAAAATAAAAATAAAAATGAGAATAACAATAATGAAGAGGAAGGAGAGAGTGGGGGTAGGGAGTGAGGTGGGCTGGGGGAACATATGTAAATTATGTACTACAACGTACAAGATTGGCTTGTATGAAAACAGACAGTGAAGTGAATATGACAAAATACGTACATATTTTTGAACACACACATACACGCACGCTCGCACGCATAGAGAGAGAGAGAGAGAGAGAGAGAGGAGAGAGAGAGAGGGGAGGCACAACATGTAATCATTTTTCGTAAGGCATGAAAATACGTAGAAGGTATTAAGCAAAGTGAGATGAAATTTGGGGGGGGGGGGGGGGGGGGGGAGAGAGAGAGAGCAGAAAAAAAAGAAAAGAGAGAGAGAGAGAGGGGGGGGAACAGCATGAAATGCAATGATTTGAAATGGAAATGTACTAAAACGTACAATAATTAGCATGTATAAAATCAGACAGTAAAACGAATATGACAAAATATGTACGGAATTCGGAACATACACACGCACGCACACACAGACACAGAGAGAGAGAGAGAGAGAGAGAGAGAGAGAGAGAGAGAGAGAGAGAGAAGGGCACAACATATAATCATTTTTCACAAGATTATATCCATATGCAAACATATATATATCCACACACACCACACACACACATACACACACACACACACATATATATATATATATATATATATATATATATATATATATAATGCTGAACAATTAAGTAGTGGGGGAAAACAAGTATATACATATATATATATATCATGAACAATATAAAAGTGTCCTTAAAAAATCTGAAAATGCTCAACCCCTTGGGGAGCAACATCTGTTAAAAAATATTTTTTAAAAATGAAGTATTAAAATCCACAAGCCTGCTTCAAGTCTTGCTATCATCAGGACATCCCCCTTTGGGGCACGCCAACAATCCTCCATGGCGTGCGGGACCCGACCTCAACTCTGTGGGTGCAGGGAGAGAGAGAGAGAGAGAGAGAGAGACGGATCCAGGTCATAACGAATTGCTGCTTCTAACACTACTACTACTTTTTGGGACGGGTGTGGACGGAAGTTGCGGAGGAGGAGGTTGGGGGGGGGGGGGGGGGGGGAGTAAACGCTACACGTAGACATCGTTTCACTAGGTCGTCGACAGTGTTAAAAAAAAAAAAAGAAAGAAAAGAAAAAGAAATTGTGGTCGCTAAGTCAGGCAGCCTTCCGTTTGAAACCACCCATTCTTCAACACAGATACCCCCACCCCCCGCCCACCCCACCCCGTCCATCCCCACCGCCCTTCCCCGCTGGGGTAGCACAGTTTTTGTGTACGCTCTAGAGGAGGTCGACGGATGACACGAGTCACTGTGCTGAGACCGATCCTGTTCCATTACTTGATGTGTCTTTGTAAGTCAAACCCAGTGGAGCTCGTCCAACTAGGAATGAAGGAATCTTTTGTTGAACGTGTTAGCATTCAGGTGTGACATTACACGAAAAAGTAATCAACACATAAATGACGTTAAAAATGACTGACTTCATTCATTAACAAATTAACGCGTACAATATTAAAGTAGAAGCAAAGGACACACACACACACACACACACACACACACACACACACACACACACACACACACACACAGAGACTTTCTCTCTCTCTCTCTCTCTCTCTCTCTCTCTCTCTCTCTCTCTCTCACACACACACACACACACACACACACACACACACACACCTCTAAAAAAAAAACTGAGATAACAACTTTGACTTTGCAAAACACTTCGTCCAGTATAACATAGATTTAAACTTTACGGTACTCTTGTACGTCATTGACATGATAAAGAAGCTGTGTTTGACAGGGAAGTTTTCTAAAGGGGTTTGAATTGGGGCCCCTTAACTCACATGTTGCCTACCTTTCAAGAAATTGTGGTACAAGCTTTCCGGTATTCTTGCATATCATTGATATAAAGAAGCTGTCTTTGACAGGGGAGTTTTCTGATGGGGGGGGGGGGGGGGGGGGGGGTTCTGATGGGGTTTGAAGTACTGAAGTGGGGCCCCTAAACTCACATGTTGCCCACCTTTCAGCAAATCGTGGAACAAGCTTTAAGGAATTTCTGGTATGTCTTAACGAGTGTGTTGTCATCTTGAAGCTCTGAACACATCAAGACCTATGTTTTTTTTTTTTTTTTTTTTTTCTGGTTCCAGTAACTCGCTTCTGTCACCAAACTTAGTTTTATCCTGCGGACTAGCCCCATTACCAAGATCTCTGATAGAATTAAAACAGAGGCTTGTGCACAATACATGTGCCCTGAGGTGAACGTCCAGTTGTTTTCTTGTATGTATATTACGCGGTTTCTGTTTATAGATGATTTTATGTATTTCCTGATCAGTCTGTAACTCTTTAATTCCAAAGAGCAGCAGCTCTCTCTCTCTCTCTCTCTCTCTCTCTCTCTCTCTCTCTCTGCTCAGTCTGTCTGTCTGTCTCTGTCTGTCTACCTGCCTGTGTGTGTTGGGGTGTGTGTGTGTGTGTGTGTGTGTGTGTGTGTGTGTGTGTGTGTGTGTGTGTGTGTGTTGATGTCTGTCTGTCTGTCTGTCTGTCTGTCTGTCTGTCTCTCTCTCTCTCTCTCTCTCTCTCTCTCTCTCTCTCTCTCTGTAAACTTTCTTTCTGTGCACATGTGTTAGGGTGAACTTTCATGTGTGTGTGTGTGTGTGTGCGTGCGTGCGTGCGTGCGTGAGTGCGTGTGTGTGTGTGCGTGTGTGCGTGCGTGCGTGTGTGTGTGTGTGTGTGTGCGTGTGCATGTGTGTATGTGTGTGTGTGTGTGTGTGTGTGTGTGTGTGTGTGTGTGTGTGTTTGCGTGCGAAAATGTGTCCAGATGATGATATTCAGGTAACCATTTGACCCAGTAGCTCAGCAGGTGCGCAACGTGAGCGGAACAGTGGAACTGAATTTGGCGACAGTTAGGTCTACTTTAGAAGAAAGGCGATGGATTTGTGCGCAGAAAGATCAGCCAGGTTGACCGGACAAAACCTGAGGCAGTGCTACGCGCCACGTGATCGGCTGTCAATTTCAGTGTCAGTTTCATGACGCTCTTCTCTGCCCACCATCACGGCTGTCGGATAATCTATTATTTAGAGCCTAACGTTTTTACATGTCACGTGACATACACTTTAAAAAACAACAACTCAATTTTGACTTGCAGCTTTAGCGATTTTTGTGAAACACGTAACCTCATCTGCCAACTCACGTTCATTATGTCTCATTCTAATATCAAGGTTGAATTTTTAATTTAGTGGGACATCTACGAGACTTCATGTCAGAGAGAGAGAGAGAGAGGGGAGAGAGAGAGAGGAGAGAGAGAGAGAGAGAGAGAGAGAGAGAGAGAGAGAGAGAGAGGTAAATCTATTAAGTCATACATCTCACGAATGTATGCTTTTGTGGTCTTCCTCTTGTTCTTCCTCATCCTCTGCCCCCTCACCTCACACCCACCCCACCCCCTCTTAGGTCCTAACTGTGAGTTTGCTTAATGCGCAGGTCAGGCATCTGCTAGGTCGGGATTATGAAACCCTCTCCCTACATTTTTTTTTCTATTATCTAGTCCGTTTAAAAAGCAAAAACAGAAAAACTTATCTGCCTGTGAAACCTTGCACATTTTTTTTTTAATTTTATTTTTCTCCCTGCAAAAACATAACAATTCATACAAATTCATAGCGTTTCACTTCATATCAGCGTATGATTCACACCATTTATGCTTCAACAGCCGTTTTGGCCAGGTACCGTAAACAGTTTCCGTACCATGTGTTAACATATTTGTAGGGGGAGATTTTTCAAAAACTGATTAAATACAGAACAAAAAAAATGGGGGAAAAAGCCAAAAACAAACGAAACAGAAACAACAGAGAGAGAGAGAGAGAAGAGAGAGAGAGAGAGGAGAGAGAGAGAGAGAGAGAACAGAACAGAACAGAACAGAACAGAACAGAACAGAACAGAACAGAAGTTACAGAAGTTTATTCAGTAAGGGGTGTGAACATTGATAGTAGACATAATAATGAGACAAATTCGAATGAAACTATCAATCCATCATCTGCTTGTAGCTAATTCAAAGAAACAAAGAGGAAAATGAAAACAACATTACACCACTTCGTACATGGTATCATACACCAAATTGACGCCAGTTTACTAGTAAAATTGGTAATTTAGGATATGGCTATTTCTCTTTTCTTAAAGGCTTTATATAGATAAACAGCGAAATTACTGATGATCTGTGCGTTTTGTGATGCTAAAAGTAACGTTAATCTGAAGTTACTGGGATTGTTATAATACTTGGGATGGATTAAACTGTCTTAAATCATCAGAAGCAGGACAATAAAAAACAAAGTGAATTTCATCATCAGCGGAGGATGTGCACAACGGGCATTCTGTCCTACATTCACCATTCCTTTTGTATCTTGAACTGTGTACTGATAAGTCAGACATTCCAAATCTAAATCTTGTCAGAGTGTATCGAATAAATCTATCCAAACCCAGTAGTAAGTATGGCTCCAGATCATGCGATGTCTTGAATTTCCTGTATGAGAGAGAGAGAGAGAGGGAGAGAGAGAGAGAGAGAGGAGAGAGAGAGAGAGAGAGAGAGAGAGAGAGAGAGAGGGGGAGAGGATAGGGCACCGACAAAGCCCCAGGGGATCCGAACGTGCATGTATGTTAAGTGACACAGAGACAGACTCGTCCCTAAGCATATACATCAAGTCCAAAAGTTACACTTCTATTAAAGATTGGTATACTTGCCATTTTCCATGCAGCTTTTGACTTGACTTTACGCTTTTCGCAACTTGCTGTTCAAAGTTATATCTTGTCTTTCAATAATGTAGAAAGATTATCAAAATTGGAATTTTTTTCTGGCACATGCATTTATAGATAAAATATTTTCCTAGAAGTAGTATGAAGTCAAAGGTTTCATCACCTCTGAAATGATCTGCACGCCCAAATAATACCAATTCAACAGACAAATTCAAAGAAGCTGCATGCTGACACTTCTCTTTCATTATTGCTTGAAGTTGTTGCCAAAAATGTGCCGCGTGTTCACAAAACCAAAACAAATGCTCAATGTTTTCCATTTCTCTACTACAGAATGTACAATGATCACTCAATTCAACTCTCATTTTGACAACACAATATTTGTACCCAATATACGGTGTAGAATTCTTATCTGAAACCATTTAAGTTTTTTTTATTTCTTTTATTTTTTGTACCTTTTTAAAAATGGTATTCCATTCCAATTGCTGGTCAAGTTTTTCATTCCACTTGTTGCAAAAGTAGGGGTTATGTTGTCACAACCTTGCACATTTTGGTCTGGTGGCTTACCTGATGTGGTGCAGCGTATATGGACAGGTCCCGCACGCAGTGACACCTCCTTGATGAAACTGAAACTATCTCTCCTCCTTCATTCCTCCTTCTTATGTTCCTCTTCTTCCTCTTTCTCCTCCTCCTTCTGCTCTTCTTCCTTCTTCTGTTTTGTTCTACCCTTCTCCAGTTTCTCGTTTTTTTTTTCTCCTCCTCCTCTTCTCCTCTCTTCTCTCTCTCTCTCTCTCTCTCTCTCTCTCTCTCTCTCTCTCTGTGTGTGTGTGTGTGTGTGTGTGTGTGTGTGTGTGTGTGTGTGTGTGTGTGTGTGTGTGCTCTTTCGCGTACAGCAGTCAGTGAAAGTTTGTCAAGAAAAGGAAGATTTTTCTTTACCGTAGACGTGTATGTGTGTGTCCGCTCGTGCGTGCGTGTGTATGTGTATATGTGTGTGCCCGTGAGTCTGCGTGTCTGTATGACTGTGTCTTTGGCTGTATTTGTGTGTCGTTGTGTGCCAACGCGCTGTATGCTTGATGAGCCGGGGGAGTACTGATGGTAGAGGGTAGGTGGGTGACTAGGAGAGGTAGCCCGCTCATGTTCATAATTATGTGTGGTGGGGGGGGGGGGGGGGAACGAAGAGTGTGTGTGTGGGGGGGGGGGGGGGAGGGAGCAGAGGGTATGGAAAAGAAAGAAAACGGGACCAGTTAGGAGGAAGAATTTAGAAAATTAGAGGAGAGAAAGTGTATGTGTGTGTTGGGGGAGGGGGGAGGGGGGAGGAGACTGGTTGGAGAGAAGGGTGGAGGAACAAGTCGGATGCTTAAAAAAAAATGGCAATGTATTTACCCTCTGAAATAAGAAAGAAATATCCTGAAAATTCTCGTCAAAAGATCACAGTGACCCTCAGAATTTTATATTCATTTGGGAACACTGTCCGATCCGGATCTGCATCACGGATCCGGATCCGCATCACGGATCCGGCAATGAAATTTGACTGATTTGTCCTCAGGCTACTTTTCCATAATTCCTTCAAGTTTGGTTAAAATCGGTGCGGAAAGTTTTTGCTGAATGTTGCGGATCCTGGATTGACGCTGTGATCCAGATGCCCATCTCGGATCTGCTTCAGACTTCAATATGGCCGTCTTTCGGACACACACTATTTTCGTGTCAAGTTTGTTTAAAATCAGTCTGTTCGTTTTTGCGTGGCTTTGTTTTTGGGCTAGCAAACAAACAAGCAAGCAAATAGTCGCTGATAAAACGTCGGAAACCCACGAAAGAAAAAGTCGTGCACTTACTTTGTGTCTGCTTAGTAAGTGCTTTAACCTCACTCATCTTCATCTTCTCATCACAGTTATGAGGACATATGAAAAATCCATGTTCATAAACAGTTTCTGAAGACTACAACTAAAATCACCTGTAGGATTCCCATTTTGGATCCCGGTCGAAATTTAATTGACAGCGAGCTTTCTAGTTAATACATATTTCTGAATTTTGAAAAGAATTGTTAATTATTCCGCATGACAACATGGACATACAGATTACAAGACAATTATGAGAGTGGTTTTTCAAGATTGGTTTCAGTTTCCGACTGCAGTCGTCCTCAGCGATAACACCGTAACTCCCTTTTCCTGAAGGATAATGGCTGATCTCCCGGGAAAATAGCTCTTACTGGTTTTTGAAGCCAGTATGCCGTCACAGGGTCAGCCTGTTAACGCAGAGGGTCACTGGTGTTTTCCTCAGGATAATGGCTTTCCCCTCCCCCCTCCTGTTTCTATGAAGATAAAAAGTGTTTTCCCTATTTTCCCGCGGAAAACAGTTATCATTAGTGTTGGTGTTATCTATAAATATTACAACTGTTTTCTTGTATTTTTGCGAGGAAAGCAGTCTGTACTCTTTACAACAAAATTAGGAAAACACTTGTGATCCTCGGGAGCATAACTAATTTTCCTCATTTCACCGACCCAGTGTCTAAAGACGATCGCGACCGACCAATACAGCCCCAGCTCAATACTCCTCTCTGCTTTAGGACAGCCCCAACCTGTGTTTGAATGGAGAGTTCGCCGAGATCCTCTCCCAAGTGATGCCAGAGAAGGGGAGCCTCATCCACCAACGCTGAAAGAACACTCTGGATTCCGATGGTACCGGGGAAAGAAAATAAATCTGGTGTTGATGCTGACAGGACTCTGACGAAGTTGGATCGAGGGGTCGGATTTCGTTCTTGTGGTTGAAGGCTATAGGTCATGGTCAGGAGGAAGGTCTACGAAACAATGCCGCACAGGCCCGGTGAGCTGAGAGTTTTGTGTGCAGACTCACTCCAGGGTTTCCTCCCATGTCGCACGTCCCACAGGACTGCTGTCAATCATGACGAGGGCGCATGCACACGAAAGGGAACAAGCTCTTGAATTAGTAATGATCGGCGGCTTTCTGATATGACGGGAAGTTGTTGAGAGACTTCGTTGTCCTCACACTACCGTCAGGCGTTTAAAACAACGGTATTAGAAAATATGCAGTTATGCTAATTCGACCACGTCCAGGTCAAGGAGATTCTCGCCAAGGCGTCCACCACCACATCAGACAGCTGCATCTTCGGAACCAAGTTTTTTGCAATCAGACTGAACGGCAAGACAAGTTCACAAGAAAAATTCCTGTTCCGCCGAACGAAAGAGACAATAAGATTACAACACAGTACACGACGCATTTCGATCTCTTTGGTCCTCTTCAAGCAAGACAAACAACATTCAAGACAATGAAAACGAAGAACTGAACGATCACTTGTCTTCACAAATTGGGCGCAAAGTGAACGATGTTCGTGTGCCCGAAGAAGACCAAAGAGGTCGAAACGCGTCGTGCTTTGTCTTGTAATTTGTTTGTCTCTTTCGTTCGGCGGAACAGTGATTTTTCTTCGAGTTTCTTTCAGTTTCCGCCTGCAGTCATCTTACTTTGAACGCCTTGGCTTTAGGCTGTGTCAGGCCAATTGGCATAGGCTAGAACATCAAGGGTATGTTACGGCATACTTTGTCGCCCCTGCACACTTTGTCGTCGGCGACAAACTGTGCTGCATGCTTTGTCGCCGACGACAAAGTGTGCTGCACAGTTTGTCGTCCCAGCCATGACAAATATCGACAAGTTTGCACACTTTGTCGCCCTTGCACACTTTGTCGTCACTTTTCATATGTGACATTGCTGCACACTTTGTCGCCCCTCGAAAGAGGGAAACTTCGGATCTGAAGTCATATCGTACATTTCTGACTTGATTTTCTTGTACTCTCAGTTAAAACAACAACAACAACTAACAAAGAAACAAACAGACAAAAAAGAATACTTTAGAATCGGAACGTAAAAATTATCTCTCTCTCTCTCTCTCTCCTCTCTCTCTCTCTCTCTCTCTTCATTATTATATATTTGTTTGCATAAGTGTGTGTGCGTTTGTGCATATATATGTGTGTGTGGTTGATTTATTTTTGTCTTTTCTTTTCTTTTTTTCTTTTCTCTAGAGGGCCTGGTGTAAAGAAACTCTTAGCTTAACCAGTTACCCTCAATAAAGATCCGTGTTCGAAAAGATTCGTGTTTCTCTCTCTCTCTCTCTCTCTCTCTCTCTCTCTCTCTCTCTCTCTCTCTCTCTCTCTCTCTCTCTCTCTCTCTCTCTCTGAACAAAGCGTGTTCCACGCGCTGCAACAGGAGTACTGGGCCGATCTTTCTGAAACTTTGGAGGTATATTTACTATGGGTCAAGGATGATGCTCACGGATTATTCCCATTTCGCCCCTTCTCATTTCGTCCCCAATCTATTCCCATTTCGCCCCTTCCTATTCTGCCCCTTTCCAATTCGTCCCTTTCCCATTTCGCCCCCTTTCCATGTCGCCCTGTCCCGTTCTGCCCCCTTTCTGTTTCGCCCCTTATTCCTATTTCGCCCCTTCCCAATCTGCCCCTTCCCCGTTCATCCAGGGCATCCCTTTCCCATTCCGCCCTTCCTGTCCCCCCCCCCCCCCTCCCAATTCGTCCCTTTCCCATTTCGCCCCTTCTCATTTCGCCTCTGTCCGTTAATTCCCATTTCTGAGAGAGAGAGAGAGAGAGAGAGAGAGAGGAGAGAGAGAGAGAGAGAGAGAGAGAGAGAGAGAGAGAGTTTCAGTCAACTAGCACACAGAGAGTGTAATAATATAAAACACTTTCTCTTCTACATTATTCTCTTTTATATTTCATATCATACACGCAGTGTAATAATATGAAACATTTTCTCTTTTATATTATTCTCCGAATTTCGGAGAAAGTGTGGGACTGGGAGAAAGTGTGGGGTTGGGAGAAAATGTGGGACTGGGAGAAAGTGTGGGGTTGGAGGGAGAAAGTGTGCGGTTGGGAGAAAATGTGGGACTGGGAGAAAGTGTGGGGTTGGGAGAAAGTGTGGGGTTGGAGGGAGAAAGTGTGGGACTGGGAGAAAGTGTGGGGTTGGGAGAAAGTGTGGGGTTGGGAGAAAATGTGGGACTGGGAGAAAGTGTGGGGTTGGAGGGAGAAAGTGTGGGGTTGGGAGAAAATGTGGGACTGGGAGAAAGTGTGGGGTTGGAGGGAGAAAGTGTGGGGTTGGAGAGAAAATTTGGGACTGGGAGAAAGTGTGGGGTTGGGAGAAAATGTGGGACTGGGAGAAAGTGTGGGGTTGGAGGGAGAAAGTGTGCGGTTGGGAGAAAATGTGGGACTGGGAGAAAGTGTGGGGTTGGGAGAAAGTGTGGGGGTTGGGAGAAAGTGTGGGGTTGGGAGAAAGTGTGGCCCCACACGCCGACGATGACATGCAAGAAAATTAAATTTTCCTAACAAGCGCGGCGATCTTTGTCGGCATACGTTGTCGGGCGCTCTTTGTCGGCATACTTTGTCGTACGCTCTTTGTCGGCATACTTTGCCGGGCGATCTTTGTCAGCATACTTTGTCGGGCGATCTTTGTCGACATACTTTGTCGGGCAGTTGGAAAGAATCGACCGGATATGTCCTCCTATAAAAGGTCTGAATTTTCACATTGGAGGGTAGGAACTTCTGAGCAACTGTTGATTTTGTCAGAGACCTGTTGCAGGTAAGAGTTTTCCCCAGACAGTTCGTTGACCTAAACCCACCGAGCACCCCGTATTAATCTATATGTCTACCAACCTAACTACCTACCTACCCACCCACCTACCTACCTATCTTTCTGTCTACCTATCTTTCTGTCTGTCTATCTATCAATCAATCTATCTGTCTCCCTATCTCTCTCTATCAATCTATCTATCGATCTATCTGTCTGTCTATCTGCCTATCTGTCAGTCTGTATGTCTGCCTGCCTGCCTGCCTGTATGTCTATCTATCTATCTCTATCTGCCTGTCTATCTATCTATCTATCTATCTATCTATCTATCTATCTATCTATCTCTCTATCTATCTGTCTGTCTCTCTGTCTGGTCTTCTGTCTGTCTTCCTATCTACCTACCTGCTTGGCTGCATGCCGGCCTGCCTGTCTACATACCTACATATCTGTCTATCTGTCCGCCTGTCTATGCGTCTGTGTGTTTGTCTGTTCACCCTTCACTCTCGCGCTCCTACAATCCATAAATCTTAAGGACACCATGTTCACAGGGGAGAAATATCTGATTGGTTTCTCTGAGGAAACAATAGATCACTCCACATATTATTATCATTATTATTACTAGTCGTAGTAGGAGGAGGAGTAGTATAGTAGTATGTGTGTGTGTTCCAGATCGAATGAGAAAATGGATCAAGCAAAGCAAGTCGACCAGGAAGACAGCTGCCCTAGCGCCAGAGGATATTTGCAATCCGTTTCCAAAGATAAGCATTTCACACTTCGACATCTTCTGAAAGGAAAGTTCAAAGTTCCAAAGAAAAACCGCACTGGTGTGGAAAAAAGTACTGTGAAGCAGTATCAAAGACGCAAACATGACTTTTCTTTGGTAGAAGGAAATGTACATTTCAGAGGAAAACCAGTTCTGATTGAAAGAGAGGCACCACAGACAGTAAAACATAGATTTGATGAAAATCTCGGATCTGGGTCTAGAACAGTTTGGAGGCAAGTCACAGAGAAATTTGCTGGTGTTTCGTACACAAAAGTAGGAAAAGTTCTTGGTGTGTCACAAAGATACCAAGAAAGAAATGCAAGGTTCACAAACACAGTCCCTCCCAAACCAGTCATGGCCACTGCAGTAAATGAACGCTGGCAGCTTGATTTAATTGACATGAGAAATGAGCTAGTCCTTCACAACGGAAAACCGCAGCAGTACATTCTGTCAGTTCTGGTCACATTCTCTCGTTTTCTGATCCTGAGACCACTTGCAAGCAAAAGTAGTAGGACTGTAGCAAGAACACTGAATGAAATTTTCTTCAGGACACGGAGTTCCTACTTGTGTTCAGTTCGATCAGGGCACGGAATTCAAGGGGGAGACAGAACGACTGTTGCATTCCAAAAATGTCAGAACCATCAGGAGTAGTGCGTATCACCCACAGTCTCAAGGCAAATGTGAGCGATCACATCGGGAGATCCGAAAGAAAATTTCATTCACGACAGCTTGCAAAGGAGGATTCAATTGGGCAAAGAATTTGCACCTCATTCAAAAATCCATCAATGACACACCCAAAGATGTACTGGCCAAAACATGCCCGTCTGAGGTATATTTGAGCAGATCAGAATCACTGATAAACAAAGTAAGAGAAGCCTCTGAAAAAGCAGCAAAGAAAAGCATCGCATCACATCGCCAATGTCCATCCCTGTACAGTCTTGGCGAAGAGGTTCTGATCCGGTACCCCCAAAATCCACCAGTAGGATACGTGTTCCCTATCAAAGGTCTGTTTGTAGAGGCAGGGTCACTGAGCGATCTTTGGCTCGAAATAAATACAAGATTCAATACCACAAACCAACCGGAGAAATGGTGAGTCAGTGGATATCAGTCACTGGTATTACCAGCACAACAGCTACAAAGGAACGAAGAAAGAGATGCCAGGAAAAAATGGAAACAGCGCTCAATACAGAAGAACACAGACAAAAGTATTCCATTCCCTTGAATCATTCTGACAGAATCCAAAACCTGGAGGCCATGAACATTGAAGTGATCCTAGATCCAACAGATAGTCCTGGTAACTGTCAATTTGAGGCTATTGGCCATCAGCTTTCCCTGTTTGGAGTCAACAGAACTGCAGAAGCTCTCCGAAGGGACGCTGTAAACCATATCATCGACAACATGGACACATACAGCCCATTCATTGACGGAAACGTTCATGATTATGTCATGGACATGAGACAAGACGGTACGTACGGCGACCACCTGACTTTGTCCGCGCTCTCAGCCGTCTACCATGTTCAAATATTGGTGGTATCAGGAAATGGCCCTCTCATCACCCCAGACCAAGGACCATACCATCCTAGTATTTTCACTGTGACCCTGGGTTATTACCTGAACATTACACCAGTATTGGTGTTCCTGGGAAGTGCGACTTCCACTGATTTTGCAATGTATTGGTACTGACAACGACAACGGCACTGCGACTCCTACAGTCAATGCCAAAGTCCCTGGTAACAACGACAACGGCACTGCGACTCCTGCAGCCAATGCAAATGTCCTTGACAACAACGACAACGGCACTGCGACTCCTACAGTCAATGCCAATGTCCCTGACAACAACGACAACGGCATTGCGACTCCTACAGCCAATGCCAATGTCCCTGACAACAACAACGGCACTGCGACTCCTACAGTCAATGACGATGTCCTGACAACAACGACAACGGTACTTCGACTCCTACAGTCCCTTTCGATAGTCGCGAGTTTTTGCTTCAAGAAATCCAGGCTTTGATAATCACCATGCAGTCCGAATGGATCCAAGCTTCAGATACACGCTGCAAAATGTGAACACATTTTTCAGGCTGACAGGATTCCAGAATCCCTTTACCCAGACTGCACATTGACTTCTCTGTTATCCCAACGTTCCAAATCCCGTCAGTATTAGAAGACTGATACGTGCAGCAGGACAAGCAAGCAAGTCTTGCCTTGGAAATCAGGCGGATTGTAAATAATAGATAGTGGTACAACACTTGGCTCTGGTTGAGGGAAGACGATTTCAGAAACTTTTATATCACTGGCATTTGGACAAATCAGAGGTACTGATCAGTTTCTGAAA
>CM065725.1:32073736-32091236 GCA_033310375.1 Conus canariensis
GCTATTGGCCATCAGCTTTCCTGTTTGGAGTCAACAGAACTGCAGAAGCTCTCCGAAGGGACGCGGGTAAACCATATCATCGACAACATGGACACATACAGCCCATTCATTGACGGAAACGTTCATGATTATGTCATGGACATGAGACAAGACGGTACGTACGGCGACCACCTGACTTTGTCCGCGCTCTCAGCCGTCTACCATGTTCAAATATTGGTGGTATCAGAAATGGCCCTCTCATCACCCCCAGACCAAGGACCATACCATCCTAGTATTTTCACTGTTGACCCTGGGTTATTACCCTGAACATTACACCAGTATTGGTGTTCCCTGGGAAGTGCGACTTCCACTGATTTTGCAATGTATTGGTACTGACAACGACAACGGCACTGCGACTCCTACAGTCAATGCCAAAGTCCCTGGTAACAACGACAACGGCACCTGCGACTCCTGCAGCCAATGCAAATGTCCTTGACAACAACGACAACGGCACTGCGACTCCTACAGTCAATGCCAATGTCCCTGACAACAACGACAACGGCATTGCGACTCCTACAGCCAATGCCAATGTCCCTGACAACAACAACGGCACTGCGACTCCTACAGTCAATGACGATGTCCCTGACACAACGACAACGGTACTTCGACTCCTACAGTCCCTTTCGATAGTCGCGAGTTTTTGCTTCAAGAAATCCAGGCTTTGATAATCCACCATGCAGTCCCGATGGATCCAAGCTTCAGATACACGCTGCAAAATGTGAACACATTTTTCAGGCTGACAGGATTCCAGAATCCCTTTACCCAGACTGCACATTGACTTCTCTGTTATCCCCAACGTTCCAAATCCCGTCAGTATTAGAAGACTGATACGTGCAGCAGGACAAGCAAGCAAGTCTTGCCTTGGAAATCAGGCGGATTGTAAAATAATAGATAGTGGTACCAACACTTGGCTCTGGTTGAGGGAAGACGATTTCAGAAACTTTTATATCACTGGCATTTGGACAAATCAGAGGTACTGATCAGTTTCTGAAATCGTCTTCTCACAGCCACAGCAGAAGGTTGTACGAAAGCGCACATCACAGTTCTCTTTTCAATTGTCATTTTGAAAGACTGTTTCTTTTATGTATTAATGTAGCAAATCAAAGATTTGCAGTTCCTCACAAGTTTGCATTTAAAGACTGGCTGGTAGGAAAAAAATGGGCCTTAATGTGTAATATGGCTACGATGTTGCGTTTGACATTTTCATTGTCGATGTGACGGTAATGATATTTTTGTTAATTTCGCTGTTACGGTTTAGTACTCTGTAATTTGTTTTTGATAATTGTGCACAGTATACATCCAGCTGAATTTGACATTCGGATATTGTTCATGTGACAGCGTTTTTATTATTTTTTGTTTGCTTGTTGAAAATCTGTGTGCCAAATTGTGTGCTCAGTAATATGTTAATGTATTCAACATTTAAAAGTGATTAATCTGGCAGTTCCGTGTTCACCGTTTTGAATGATAATTTTGAATGAGTATAAATCGTATAAGGACTTCATATTTCAAGGACTTTTCAAACCTTTTTTTTCGAACTTCGACCACAGACCTCTGTTCACATGGTATATACACACTCGTGTAAGACATACTGCAATAACACAACTACAAAAATTCATCACTCACAGGTGACTACTACAATTGTGTAAATGGAGAATCAAAGACCTGGAAAAAAGCCAGAAAGTACACTTGCAGATTGCATGTATATGGTGTTGCGTTTTAGAACACTTTGATTTTCGATTTGACGATAACAAGTTTCTTTTTAAAACAATAGCACTGTTCTACATTGGGTGTTTGTTCATGTGACAACGGTTTGATTTTTGTAGAATATATGTGTGACAATGAGTAGTGTTCCATGGTCTTTTTTTTAAATTTTTCATGTCACTCTCTTTATCATCATTACTTAATTTTGTCGAAATTTTGTTATATTCTTTAATTAAAAAAAGTTATCTACGGCTGAATTGCTGGCTGAGTGTGTAAATTTAGAAAACGCTGAAAATTACAGTACTGAACTTGACAGTATTTTCATTCTAGTCATGTCAAATCACATACTGGCACTGTGTGTTTGCCTGAAATTCAAAACAGCCGTATGTTGTAGATTGTGTAGTTTCTACATTGTTTGTTGGATTTGGTATAGGAGGTTCTGGTATAACTAAACTTGAAAGTAGAAGTTCTTTGATTGCAAAACGCGTTAACATTTCATCGTTTATTATAAAATGTGCATAATGCTGGATCTGACATGATTTTGAATGAGACAAATGCAGAAATTTAAATGTAACTATTTTTTATTGGGAAGAAAAGCATTGTCTGCTGTAGCTGTTTAAAGCTTCACATTTGAATTATCTTTTTTTTTGTTTGTTTGTTTGTTTCTCCTTTTGTTACATTCTAGCTTTCTTTGAACAATGATTAGATGTTTAAATACGCCTGTGTTTCCCTGTTGATGACAAATTGAATAAAACGATCTGCAGAAAGAACGTTTCCATTGTTTTTTAACTTGTACCCTAATTTTTCTTTCTTCTGTTTAGTGTGTTTGAATGCAAAGTTCTTTTTTTTTTGGTCTAACCTATTATTATTTCTGTCTTTAAATCTCTATCCTAAAACGTAGTCAATTTTATGTTCCCAGACAAATAAACCCCATTTCGAGCGCCTGAGTTTACACTAGAAGCATTCAATTAAGTTAATGCGACACAAAGGGCCTCATTTTTGTATTCCCAGTTTCATTAAATCTAGTTTTGTGATATCTACACTCAACATGGACAAGTTGGATGTAGGAACTGCAGGAAGCCTGTCAAAGACAAAAGAGCCACGCTCAAATACTCTGGCGAAAAATAATAACTTTTCTTTACCCCCAGCCCCGATACATATAATCACATATAATCTTTTTCACTCATACGCTTGCCAACGACAAACACTGCACACACGAAAACTCAGATTAATCACGAGATGTGATTTTTTTTTTTTTTTTTTTTTTTTGGGGGGGGGGGGGGCTGTTGTAAATTGGTTAAAATAGGCACTTAATGAAATAGAGGGGAACAGACCTATAACAAGGGAAATAATTATAACAAGATGCAAAGCATATGATTGTACTCCCAGTTTATCTTGAATAGCAACGTTTTCTAACTGTCACAAATTATAGGCCCATATCTATATTTGTATCAAGAGCTCTTTGCTTTGCCACAATCTCTCAAAAATCGCTTAAAACTCAGTCAAGTAGATTCTAAGATATTCAATAAAGGAGAGAGAAGAAACATTTATGGTCGTCACGGCGGAAGCCGGTGAAGATCGTTGAAAAATAAAATGTCAGCATCAGCCTTAACCATATTTAACATACCTACCAATTTTCAGAACGATCAGTTTTCTGTGAAAAGAGTGAAACATATTTTCCTGATATTTCAACAGTTTTTTAACAGTTATTTAAAGAATTGTAACAATTATATCCCATTATCTGAAGGAAGGCCTTGATTTGACACAAATTCGTCCAAACCGCTTTACAATCGGTCAAGCAGCTTTTGAAAGAAGAAAAAACAGTTATTTGCCGTTATAACCATTATTAACGGTTATTCTGTGATAAATAAATAAACAAATAAGTAAATAAAATGAAAATGTCGTCGTCGTCCCTGACCCACAGCAAACATATGTCCTACATTTCAGAGAAGATCATCACAGTTGTTTCGTCTGTAGCGTGTGGAACATATTTTTTACAACACACACACACACACACACACACACATACAGATACACACACGCGCGCGCGCGCCCGCGCGCGCGCGCACACTCACACACACACACACACACACACACACACACACACACACACACACACACACGCACGCACGCACGCACAAATAATTTTTCCATATAGATTGTAAAGTACGGTCTTATAACTGGGATTACAAAAAAAACAAAACAAAAAACAAACAAACAATTAGTCTAAGTCCAGTGTACACGATTGACTTCAGATCCGAAGTTTTTTTCTTTCGAGGGGCGACAAAGTGTGCAGCAATGTCACATATGAAAAGTGACGACAAAGTGTGCAAGGGCGACAAAGTGTGCAAACTTGTCGATATTTGTCATGGCTGGACGACAAACTGTGCAGCACGCTTTGTCGTCGGCGACAAAGCATGCAGCACAGTTTGTCGCCGACGACAAAGTGTGCAGGGACGACAAAGTATGCCGTAACATATCAAAACTTTATTATGCTTAGCACAGTTAGTTATGCGTGGATTGTCTTCAGCCGTGACAAGCTCCTACCATAACGCCATCAGTCTCCAAAATCCCTCGAAATCGGAGTGTGGCTGCCTACGTGCAGGGTAATCAAAAACAGTCACACGTGTAATGTTCTCATCCCTAGCTGATTGTGACGGATCGTTTCTCGTCCAGTCACAAATTTTCATGCAACCGTGCTTACCGGAAGGTAGTTGTCCGGAAGCCGGTTGGAAAGTTTAGCTGACTGCTGCTCACCTGCGCACTGTTAAAAGCCGGGTGAGTTGAACCGGTTAGGCAGTCTCTGCAGTGATTCCGGCAACACAACAACACAGAAGGCCGAAGAGGGACTCCAGCTATTTTTGGTGGCAGTCAGGTATTTATCACCACACTGTTTATTTATTAGCAAATCGAAACCGTATTCCGGTTAGGAGCGACTTAAACTTCCTCAGCGCACTGTGAAGGTTTTGTTTAAAAAAAAAAGTATTTGTTGTGTTCTGTTATCCTATGACTTGATAGGATAACAAAACGAAATTGTTTCGGAAAACATAGATGAAGTGAGTGTTAAAGGAAGTGGTCTTCAGAAAAAAAAAAGATTTTGTTTATTCTGTGACTTAACTAGTTATGAACTTCATGATGAAAAAAGGTGTTTATTCTAATATGCTTTGTGAGAAGAGGGAGAGTTTTGATGCTATGGATAATAAGCTCCCAGAGTGAGCGACAGAGACTTCATACATAATGATTTTCATTTTTGATGTGGATGAGTATTTAACTCACTCTTGATAGGAATAGTGAATAATTATGTGTTGGTAAACAAGATTGTTGTGGAAATCTTTCCCTTGCATATATTGAAGTAGATTAATCTTCTTGAAAAGAAACCTTTTAAAAATCTGGTGATTATATGAAATGAAATGAACATTCTTATCGTGTTACAAGAAAAGAAATGAACATTTTGTGAATTGACGAAAGACATTTATAATTTGATGAAAAGTAATTATTAATTGTGTGTGATGAATTGTATTCATGATTTATTGAAGAGGGTCTAGGTGGAAATCTTTTCCCCAATTTGGAAAACTAGATTCTGAAAGGTTTATATGGAAAACCTTTCCTGTGTAGTGTTGATTCCGGAAAAAGGAATGTTGTAGTGTTATGATTCCGGAAAAGGGAATGTTGTAGTGTTGAAGAAAGAATATACTGATGTTTGTTCCAAGCTGTAGTGGAATATGATGTGGCTAATGAATATGAATGTAGTCGTGATTGTAATGAATAGTAGCCATGATAATCAAGGTAGTTAATCAGTTTCCCCCAGGTAGAAGTGCTCCCTGGACTGAGGGGACTGGCTGCCATTTACTGAGGGTCAGGGCCGAAGCTGAGTCTACGCCCCTGTTCTCCGCCCTGTGTTGGCGTGGAGAGGTCGGCCTGAGTGCCGATAACCACCCTACCTGCCACTGCGCCCGGGACCGACTACCAGCTGAGCCAGTTGGGCTGGAGACGCCGCTGCTGCCAAGCAAGAGCGCCGCTCCCGAGTTTGAACCAGCGACCTGTTGGCCAGGCCGTCGTTGTGTTTGTGTGTGAGCCACAGCTCCTGTGTGAAACTGTCACCTCGTCGCCGGCAGAGACGCCGCGAGTGTGTTAGAGATTTTTGAGCCACAGCTCTGAAGTGATTTAAGTCCTGTGTCGGACTTGACTTGACGCTGTAGTCGTCGTCTTCATCATCTGCGTCATCTTCGTCGTCTTCGTCCTCTTCGTCGTCTCGTCGCCTTCGTCGTCTCGTCGTCTTCATCGTTTTTGTCGTCGTCGTCGTCTTCGTCGTCGTTGGACCCAGCAGCGCTAGTTGATAGCCGTTATATATACATATTTTGTGTGTATGCCTAATGGTTGGCGTGCCGACCTGTTAATGATTCTGCATTTATATGTGTTTGTCTGATGGCTCGGGCAGCATAAAGCAAAAAGAAGTGTTCTGTTGCCTGGCTGTAAATGTTCGGGTGAGTGGGTGTGTGTATGTGAATTAGAAAAGTCGTGCATGCATCCTTAATTTCTGAGTGAGAGTCAGTCGGACACCTGCAGACACACCCATACCATCCGTAACACTGATGCATTTGTACCACAGTGTTCAAGTGCTTCGACTGTTCGGATGATCCCTGGAGTCTTTTAGCCAGGGTATGACGACAACAACAACAGCAACAACAACAACCTCACTTTGAAACTGGCAATATAAGATGTCGGTGTAGATGGTCCAGTCTGTGCTGATAGTGTTAGGATGCTGTCTGAAGGCATCAGTACCACGGGCAAGACTTCTTTCTGTGGGCTCTGCTCTGACAGAATGACAGCAACGTTTTCAATTGGGCTCATCACCACTTTGGATGGACTCTACACGTCCATGCAGATGTGTATTGTTTTGATCCTTTAGATGCGTATAGTTTTAAGATGAGAGCAGGGTTTGCCTCGTCGCTTGGTGTGTGCAGATGGCTTACAGCAAGTTTGGCGAATTTTTAAACTGTGCGGTCCAAAGTGGTAAAACCTTTTCGTTTGATATCAACACGGTGTGTGTGTGTGTGTGTGTGTGTGTGTGTGTGTGTGTGTGTGTGTGTGTTGTGTGTTTTAGATAAGAGTATTCTCCGTTGTGCATTTTTAGAGCAGCTCACTGTGACATTGGAATGCAGGCAAACTAACGATATAACAGAGTCACAGTGCACACTCGTACACATCAGTGCACGCACGCACGCACTCATGCACTCACACACACGCACACATACAAACACAAGCACACGCGCGCGCGCGCACACACGTGCATATACATGCACGCACACATACACACACACACACACACACACACACACACACACACACACACACACGCGCGCGCGCGTGTGCACTCGCGCTCTCTCTCTCTCTCTCTTCTCACACACACACGCACACACACATTCACGCCCCAATCGATCGCAGGGGAGCTCTAGCACTGCTGTTAGCTAATGAAAATTGATTTCATGTATGTATTACACACACACACACACACACACACACACACACACACACACACACACACACACGCTTTTCCTTCCTGTAATGTCGACCAGTATCACGTGTGTCACAATGCGTCACGTGAAAATAGTTTCTGATACTGCTGTTACTCCTATTACTGCTACTATTACCACTTACACACACACACACGCACGCACGGACACACGCACACACACACACACACACACACACACACGCACGGACACGTGCGCGCGCGTGCACGCACACACACATACGCACAGGTGCGCGCGCATGCGCTCACACACACACACACACAAACGCCACTTGCGCACGTGCGCTCCCACCCCCCCCCCCCCCCACACACACACACACGCACGCACGCACGCACGCTCGCACACACACACACACACACACACACACACACACACACACACACACAACACACACACACCACTCGCGCACGTGCGCTCACATACGCTTTTTTCTCGTTTAATGTAGTTTGATTTTACATTATTTTGTGAAAAGACGTCAAGTGAAAATAAAATATCTACTACTACTGCTGCTGCTACTACTACTACTGCTGCTGCTGCTGCTGCTGCTGCTACTACCACAACTACTACTACTAGTAATACTGCTTCTGCTCCTGCATCTGCTGCTGTTACTTCTGCTAATGGTACTGCTGCTGCTACGACTACTACTACTACTATATACACACCACACGCATATGAGCACTCCCACTCCCACCCTTCCACTCGCACACACACACACACACACACACACACACACACTCTCTCTCTCTCTCTCTGTCTGTCTGTCTGTCTGTCTCTCACTTTCTCTCTGTCTCTGTCTGTCTGTCTGTCTGTCTCTCTTGTCTGGTTAGATTTTATGTCGCAACAGCCAGCCACCAGACAGAAACACCACCACTTCAATCACTGATTCCTTGTCATCGGTGTTTTTCGTTCCTTGGCAGACACAGCCGCACCGAAGCCAAAGGCAGGACTGACTGCTTTGGAAACAGCGAGGGGGGGGGGGGGGGGGGGGGGGGGGGGGGGGGGGGGGGGGGGGGGGGGGGGGCGGGGGGGGGGGCGTGGGGGGGGGGGGGGGCGTGGGGGGGGGGCGTGGGGGGGGGGGGGGGGGGACTGACGATCATTGGACCCACTTCTCTGTTCAGTTTGTCACGCTCTAAAAAAACGTGGCCTTTTTTATGAAGGGTAGCATCCTTTCTCCACTTCTGTTCAATCTCAAGATTAATAACATCGTTCAGTCAGTAAAGTCTGGAATTGATAAGTCATTGTCTGTTGACGACTTCTCCATCTCTGCCAAGGGGAAACCTTTGGGTGCAGCTGAGCGTCAACTTCAGTTGTGTGTTAATCGTGTTCAGCAGTGGGTTACTGAAAATGGATTTAAGTTTTCAGCTACTAAGACAGAGTGTATTCATTTCCATAGGAAAAGATCTCAGGTCTTAGAACCAGCTATCAGTCTCAATGGTCAGGTAATTAAAGTTTCCAAACAAGTGAAATTTTGGGGGGTCATTTTTGATAATAAGCTTTCTTTTTTGCCTCATATTAAGTACATTAAACAATCTTGCCAGTCAGGTTTGAATGTTTTGAAGGTTATTGGTCACACTGATTGGGGTGCAGACAAGCGAACTTTGTTGCGATTGTATCGGGCTTTGGTGAGACCAAAGCTAGATTATGGGTGTGGTATATGGTTCTGCACGAAAGTCTTACCTCAAAGCTCTTGATCCAATTCATCATCAAGGACTGCGGATTGCTCTGGGAGCACTTCGCACATCTCCAAAAGAGAGTTTGTATGTTGAATCTGGTGAACCCCCTCTGGAGATAAGGAGATTGTGTCTTTCCATGAATTACTATCTGAAACTGAGGGCTAATCCAGAAAACCCTGCCTATGATATTGTCATGAACCCGCCTTTTAGAGCCAAATATGACTTAAAGCCAAATGAGATTCCTCCACTGGGTATTCGTATTTTGCCCCACTTGCGGGCAGCTGGTATTGACCTTGATGCTGTTGATGACGGTCCATTACAGACTGGTGTACCTCCCTGGAAAGTCGCCATTCCAGAGATTAATTTATATTTAACTCAATTTCGAAAGGAGGTCACCTCGAGTGCTGCATATAAACAACTTTATCTTGGGCAATGTGAACTTTATAAAGATTTTATCAAGATTTTTTACAGATGGTTCTAAAAAAGGTGAGAGGGCTGCAGCTGCCATTGTGTGTGATAACAGTTTTCAGGAGCCTACTTTGTTAAGATTGCGAGATTGGTCGTCTGTTTATACAGCTGAACTGAAGGCTTTAAATCTGGCCCTCAGTGCGGTGTCCAGGTCAGATCAGAATGATTTCCTTATTTTATCGGATTCATTGTCGGCATTGTCGGCTTTATCGACAAGAGAAGTTTCACATCCAGTTTTGGCTGATATTCATGATCTTCATACTCAGCTTGTTTCTTCGGGAAAGCATATAGTTTTCTTGTGGGTCCCCAGCCATATGGGAATCTATGGTAACTCAGTGGTGGACAAAGCAGCCAAACAAGCTCTCGGTGCAAGTCTTTCCAGGAGGCCTATGCAGTTTGTTCCTCACTCAGATCTACGTCATAAATCTAGTTTGTATTGTCGTGAACTGTTGCAGAGTGAATGGTCTAATCAAATTCATAATAAATTGTTTAAAAATTTGCCCAGATTTAACCAGTCCTTTCTCATCGGTGGTACGTAACCGTAAAGAGGAATCGGTTTTGTCACGGTTACATATTGGGCACAGCTATATAACGCACAGTTGGATACTCAGAAGGGAAGACCCCCCCATGGTGTGTTGCGTGTGACAGCTTGTTCAGTGTTAATCATTTTTTCACAGAATGTGCTGATTTGATGTGTATCAGAGAGAAGTTCTTTTCCACCAGTGATTTATCAGTTGTTTTTCGTGAGATTTCAGATCTTGTTTTTTCTTTTTTGAAAGAGGTAAACTTATTTTATAAAATATAGTGTTTTAATAATGTATACAGGTGTCGTTGGAGTTGAACAGATAATTGTGCTTTTGTCCTCATGAATTTTAAGTGATGTGTTAATACTAGTGTGGGTATTTGTATCTAGAGACTCAGCAGATATGATAGCTGAGGTCCTGATTTGGCTCTTAGTAGTCCGCTGGACCCTATAAACACATAACTAACTAACTACGACCGAATGCTCTGTCTGTTTCTGTGTCTCTGTCTGTCTGTCTGTCTGCCTCATTCTCTCTCTGTGCCTCTGTCTCTGCCTCTCTTTCCCTCTGTCTGTCTCTCTGTCTGTCTGTCTCTGCCTCTCTCTGTATGTATGTGTGTGTGTGTGTGTGTGTGTGTGTGTGTGTGTGTGTGTGTGTGTGTGTGTGTGTGGTGTGTGCGCGCGCGCGCGCGCGTGTGTGTGTGTGTGCAGTGTTTGGGTCGTGGTGAAGTAACGCTGTGTGCATGCGCATTTATGTAAGGATCGATTACTTTCATTTGCATAAATATTGATTCATTTGAGCTTTTATTCAAAACTATTGTACGTTAACCTCTTCTCCCGTCCCTGTCTTTCTAGACCTCTTTCTAAACGCCTAGAGCTCTCGTTGTGGGGGGACTTGGCTCTGGAGGAAGAGGCTGACAGTGACGTTCATACTATCGACGTGGATATAGGAAAAGACGGGGATGGGTAGGGGATGGGGAGCGGGGGTGGGGTGTGTGTGTGTGTGTGTGGGGGGGGGGGGGGGTAGGGGGGTCTCGCGATCAGCCCTCTATATCCGGTCGACAGCGCTGACAGACAAGCATAGCGGACGACGTGTCAACGTCAGATATGCACAGCACTGGTAGAGAAAACGGCGACTGTGTCAACAACCACATGGGTTATTTGTAGACAGCAAGCCTCCATATAACAGTGTCAATAACCAAATGGTTATTTGTAGACAGCAAGCCTCCGGAGGACTGTGTCAACAACCGAATGGTTATTTATAGACATCAAGAGTCTGAACGACTGTGTCAACAACCAAATGGGTTTTTGTAGACATCAAGAGTCCAGAGGACTGTGAGAACAACCAAATGGGTTATTAGTACACATCAAGAGTCCAGACGACTGTGTCAACAACCAAATGGGTTATTAGTACACATCGAAAGTCCAGATGACTGTGTCAACAACCAAATGGGTTATTTGTAGACATCAAGAGTCCAGACGACTGTGTCAACAACCAAATGGTTATTTGTAGACAGCAAGCCTCCGTCGGACGACTCTATCAACAACCGAATGGTTATTTGCAGACAGCACGACTCTGTCGTGACGTATGTTGAGAAATTGTGAACTGTTTGTAAGGAACTGACAAAGTGCGGCGCAGCATCAAACGGGATGACAGACTCCACAGCTGGTGGAAAAGGAAATCCAGACTTTTTAACCACCCTGGAAACATTGACGCGCACAACTAAACATACATCATGATGGCCAGTTTCAGCATTTCCGAGAGTCCCCCCCCCCCCCCCCCCCCCCCCCCCCCCCCCCCAACCCCCCCCCCCCCCCCCCCCCACCCCCCGCCCCCCCCCCCCCAACTACGGTGACACTGCAGCTAAGTCATATTCAATGCAAAGATCGCAACCTGGCTACCATGTCGCATGTCCATTATCATTTGTTTTAAATGTTGTTCATGGTTATTTCAAATTTACGTATCCTCCCGGTTCACCCTCCCGGCCGCCCAACATTCCTGTCCTATCGCCTTCTCCCTGTTGTGTCAATGTGCCGAAAACTTGACATTGAAAACTTGACCATTCGTATTCTTATCAAGTTTCGTGAAAATCAAGTTTGGTTGCTTATGCGTAGTCTTACGGAATGTGTTCTGGGGCCGCCCGTTTGATACGAATCTGCGCTCAGGTCTGCTGGTTTTGTTCCAAGACCAGATGCTATCTCTACACCAAGGTTTGTTGACATCGTAATATTAGTTCCGTTGGTTTTTCCCGTGTGATTGGTCAACGATTCAATTTTTTTTTCTTTTTTTTTTTTGTATTTCAAAGGAAACAGTTCTTTCGTCCGCTGGTATCACAAGACAACCACGTACATCTTTTATTTTCTCTCTGTCTCTCTGTCTTTCTTTCTTTCTTCTTGTTCTTCTTTTTTGCTGTTGTTGTTTGTGACGGGTCTCCGACGCTCCCCCTCGTTATTAAAATATGATTTTCATATTCAGGGATGCAGGGGGTTATAGACAGAAGTATTTACGCTTTCACAACCAAAATGCGCTCTCGCATAGGCACACGCACTCTGTCACTCACATCGGGCCCGCACAAAGGTGACGGGAAACAAATAACATTCATAGAAAATAATCAACTTTTATTTAACTTGACTCCGAGCCCCCACCCGTCACTACACAACACACTTATCTGTATCATACAAATATGTAAACATCATACAGACAATCTCATAAATCGCATCCCCTGTTCTTCAGTTATTCTTACTTAACCAGGAAAGACAATATTCCACTATTTTGTTTGCCCACTTATAGACTTAAGAACAAGTAAAACGTCCATAACTTGCCAGCATTCCTTGGTTGACCGTCAGTTTCTCTCCTCCCACTGTGCGACTATGAGCTGAAGCTGCCACACTGTTGTGTCCTCCCGATTGGCCAAATCCCAGTTGGGGGACACTGGCAACGTAGCTTGAGTCGCACCCTCAGACCGAGTCTCCCGGACTCCACTGCACTTCGCCCTCTCCACGGAAAGGGCTCCTGTCGGCCTCTCCCACAGGTCTTCTCTGGCTGCAAACACCCCACCGTTGTCTGGCAGCTCCCTGTCTAGGCTCCAACAGGCTAACACGTCTTGCTGTCGACCGTCCCCACACGGGAGACAATTCTTCTCATCGTCGGCTCCGAGGCTACAGCAACCTCCACTGTCTTACGTCCCCACACGGGAGACAACAAGGCGACAGCAACCTCCACTGTCTTACGTCCCCACCCAGGAGACAACGAGGCGACAGCAAGCCTCTGCTTCACGCTGTATTTTCTTGAGCCCTCAGCAAGACGGGCGAGTTCACTTTCCCTTAAGTGAATCACTCACTTCCTGGTTTTCCAAGCTCCTTATATTCGTTCTCAAAGAAAGAGAGAACCCGAATTTAGCTGGTTCAACCAATGGAATCACTGGTACACACCCATCACACGATTTGTACCAATAGATCCCCAAGTTATTTTTATTCCGCCAATGGAATCATTAGTCACCTACACATACGCACAACAGCTGCTAGCGCCAACAAAGACTTGGGTACCAAGTGCTTAATGCCTGACCTCCTATTCAACTCATGTTCGATTCCCGAGCTACCCATTGTACTAACAGCCTGGACTTCTCTACCAGCCAGGACTGATGCTTCAAGTAGTTACTACCTCTATAGACACCAAGGTGCAAACCACTCAATAGGCCGAAGCCTTCCATTCATTCCTCAGAACAAAGGACGACTGACTGGTCGCTGTACTCTGCCTGCAGGCTGACGGTCACCTACCCGTGATGGTCACCTGACACGATCGCCTTCCTTTCAGCCCCACTGAAGAACCCAGTGAATAGCCAGTGCTCAAAGTGGACACTCTTCTCTACCCAGGACCGGCAGGTCGGCAACTACTTGTCACTACCCCCTAGACATGCAAACCACTCCCCAGTAACTCTCCCTCCTTCAGTATACGACTCGGGATATTCCCCTCTGGTGATGCCTGAGTTTGCACACTTGAAGAACCCAAGGAACTTGCTCTCAACAACAGCGAAACTACCCTTAATTTGCCTAAATGCTCGAGAACATTCGGCCGACTCATGACACCCCCGTACCTAAGAATGTTGTTCCAATCAACATTTCCTCGAGGATGAATGTTCTCAAATTAGATAAAACAAACTCAGTTGCATGGGTCAATATAACAGTACTACCCCTATGCTTCAAGACATCACTTCCATCAACTTCTAATAATAGCACAGCCATGATTAACCCAAGATTCAAATTCAGATGTGTGGCCCAGCCTACTTAACATCAAAATCAAATTCAGGCGTGTGGCCCAGCCTACTTAACATCAAAATCAAATTCAGGCGTGTGGCCACAATCTGCTCACATGGTCTCACACACAATATGCAAATCAAACATTTATCCTATTTTCACAACTTAACGACATTTTCACACCTTACCGAGCTGTGACAAAATAACATGAGCAAACAGATATCAACCAGAAAAATCAAATCATAACACGTGAGCACGTACTGATCCCCGCTCCATAATGGGCAATGAACAAAAGCAACACATACAGGTAAACCTATATAAAAAAAATGAAAAATAATACATGAACATAGGCTCAACCTCGCCCTATACTGGGCAATCAAAATCAATAACACAACTGGCCAGCTACATTATTTACACGGTAGCTGTCCGTAACAGATGACTGCTCACACCACCACCACAACAACAGCAGCCCGTAGGCATTGCTCCTACCATTGTTCTACTTCTGTTGTTCACACTACAACAGCAACACCTGGAGGCATTACTCCAACCCTTGACCTACTCCTGCCCCTCTCACTCTTGACCGCCGTTTGTGGCTCGCCAATAGTACCTGGGGCAGATAGTTTGCGCATTCCAGGCTTTACAAGAGAGTCAACGCACCCTTCACACATTTTAGTCCTTAAAGGCGCGCGTGAAAATCTGCGCGATCCTCTTCTAGCCTGTTCAGCAAAATCTCCTTGGCATTCAGTCCCCTTGGCTTTCATTGCCTCAGGGTCTGTTGTTCGAAAATCACGTGAACTGGGCTGTCGCACCCATTCACTGCGACGACGATCATCTCCCCTTTCAAAATGTTAAGAGATGATCCCTCACTCATCTCATCCGAACCGATTTTCTTTTTCTGTGTGGAACTTCCTTGGTTCGAATCCCACTCCGTGCCTATGCCCACTGCTTTCTGGGCCTTATTCCTTCTCCCTTTTCAACACTGGCTTGTCTGCTCCTATGAGCTGACTATTCTTGGCATTTCCTAACGATAGCTGGTCTCCTTGACCTTCTTGCCATGCGTTAATACAGCCTCCCTGGTTCCAGCCCAGCTGCTGGTTCCAGTTACTCTGTGGTCTGTCTTGGCCCCGACCCTGAGGTCCGCCACCGTGGCTCCTACATTTCTGACTGCCACGGCAATGCCAACAACGACTTGAACCACCACTATGGCCACCATGGCCTACACCACCGCCACTACGGCCACCTCCATGGCCCACGGCACCGCCACTACAGCCACCTCCATGGCTTACGGCACCGCCACAACGGCCCACTAAACTATCACTGCGACCAATTTCATGGTCCACTGCACCACCACCATGGCCACCTTCATGGCCCACGCTAGTTCTACTACCCGCGGCACCTGTGCACTTCACCTGCTTTCTGTTTACTTTCCAGTAGGAGTTCCTACTCTGCACTACCCTTCCTTTCCCTACTTGACTGGCAGCCTGGTTAGGCTTTGGGAGGATGTACCTACTGCCTAACAAAGCTGGATAGGGGAGATTCTTCTGTACTGCTGCCGTGAGAGTACTCCTAACAAACTCTGACTCTACTTTGACACGGGCCAAAGGTAGCCGATTAATTCTTCCATCTGCATATCGCACGCAGGTGGTTTCCCCTGTGTAGTCTGTGTCTCTCACTAAACTAGGTTCTACCATTGCCGCCAGAGTCAATCCTGTATCTAACAAGCAGGTCACCGGCTTTCCGTTTACTACTGCCCTAGTAGTCGGTGGTGGCACCCTGCCTTCCTGTTGAATTGTATCAACGGCAACAACGGAATGTATTCGCAGTCCGCTACATACCTTGGCGATGTGACCCTCTCGCCCACATTTAAAACATGTGCGTTTCACTCTAACATTCTCTTCAGTCCCACTGTTGCCACGGGACTTAGAATTCGCCTCTACTTGCGATTTCGCCTCCTTACTGTAGTGAGTCGGCGACTCACTCTCTGACTGTGTGGTCTGCGCATTACGGAACAAGCAGTTTGTTCCCTTCAAAACATAGCGCTGATCATGGGCAGCTTCATACCTGTCTGCGACTTTCACTAACTCTTCTAAGCTTTTTATTTCTCTTTCTGCCAAGAACACAGTGAGATCTCTCCGATACGTGGACAGGATTTGCTCTCTAACGATCTCTTCCCTCAACTGTTCAAAAGTCTGTTCAATACTCCCTATTCTCATCCATTTATCGAAGAGAGACCTGACCCGATAAAGGAACTGTACATATGCCTCGCCTGGCTTACGCGCGGCCTCCCTGTACATTTTCCTGTATCCGTCAGCTGTTACCTGGTACCTTTGAAACAAAGCATCACGCACAGATACATAATCCGTCTGTTTTTCCAATGGTAGGCAGAAAAACGTTTCTCTAGCTTTAGGTGTCAACAGTGCGGACAGATGTGTGGCCCACCGTTCTTCGGGTAAGCCCTGATCTTTGGCAATCCTTTCAAACTGTGAGATGAAATCCTCTAGGTGATCTGGATTATCATCAAACGTTGGCATGCTAGTTAAGGGATTGTAATATGAAGTAAAGTTCTTGGCTTTTGCCTCCACTTCTAGTTTCTTACCTAGATTCAACAATCTTAATTTTTCTAGCTCAAACTGCCGTACCTCCTCTCTTTCTCTTTCCTCTCGTTCCTCTCTTTCCTGTTCTCTTTCTCTCTCTCTTCTTTCCCGTTCTCTATCTCTCACCTCTCTTTCCTGTTCTCTTTCTCTCTCTTCTCTTTCCCGTTCTCTCTCCTCCTTTTCCCGTTCTCTTTCTCTCTCCTCTCTTTCCCGTTCTCTTTCTCTCTCCTCTCTTTCCCGTTCCCTTTCTCTCTCTTCTCTTTCCCGTTCTCTCTCTCTCTCTCTCTCTTCCCGTTCTCTTTCTCTCTCCTCTTTTTTCTTTCCTTCTTCCCGTTCCCTTTGTATTTTCTGAGCCTCGATTACACGGGGCCAGTTCTCATCTACATATGCCTTCAGTTCCGGACCCTTTAGTCCTAAAGCTTTTCCTTCTTCTATGAGGTCCATCTTTTTCAGCGGACCCATTGTCTCAGCACCCTCTTCAGTCGACATTTTGAAGCTATCTAACCCTCGATCAGCTAGCTAATACAACCACAGTAACAAGCGAGATATCCACACGATCACTTGTAAATAAAGCGATCAAATAGTTGTGCTACACACAATCAACCTCAATAGCAACCAAATCAAGCAAGTTCAAACAACTGGCACAGTCATGAAAAAAGATCAAAACAATCAACACATGACTAACGTCTTTCCCGGTAAGAAAGAAAAAAAAATCTA
>CM065725.1:32096236-32116236 GCA_033310375.1 Conus canariensis
GAAGAAAGGTCAAATGACGCAGAATGGGATTTACGACTCAGATCAAGGTGAAAGGTCGAATGATCTGTACTTGGTCACTTGTTCCACGTCAGCGTTAAAGGTGGGTGACCTTGGTCGAATCACTGTGACCAAGAGATGTTAAGTGACCCAGATTGGGTCAGTGTTACGGATGGTGTGCGGTGCGTGTTTTGCTGTCTGACTCTCGCTCTCAAAAGTTTGGATGCGTGTAATAATTATTCCCTACGCACACCCACACCAAACGCACATGGATAGCCAGGCAACACACGAGTTAGATTTTTTTTTCTTTATAATTATGCTGCTTGAACCATCAAACATACATTCATGTGAATTGGTACAAATCAATACATGTCACTACATAGCATATAGATCAAGATATCAATACATAGGAACTTCAATCATCAGATATCAGCATATCATATTACATATCTTGATATCACTCACAGATCTCGCCGGCACCGTCCATAGTGTCTCACATATGCAGTCAACACACTCGGTTCCACAGTACCCAAGCCACAGTCTACAACACTAAAAGATGACAAATAAGGATAACCAAGGTCCCCACATGATAAGCACAGCCGTTCACAAACACAAGCGATGAAGAAGAAGAAACAGGGTCTCCACACAACAAGCACAATAAATCACGTCAAACTATCAGAAGAAGAACCGCAAATTCACAAGGCACAGTAATCCATAGCAGAAGAACCGCAGATTCACAAAGCACAGCAATCCACAGAAGAAGAGCCGCAGATTCATAAAGCACAGTAATCCACAGAAGAACCGCAGATTCATAAAGCACAGCAATCCATAGAAGAAGAACCGCAGATTCATAAAGCACAGTAAACCATAGAAGAACTGCAGATTCACAAGGCACAGCAACCAATATTGAATCCCCGGAGAACACGATTTCAGCAAAGTCCCATGGAACACAATAAACTTCGATTCCACGTATTGTTGATCTAAAACAAAAATTAATTGGCTTCTCCGTGTATTGATATTACAATGCATAAATATTCTTGCAGGAGTTTTAAGTCACTCTCGGCGACACAGCATTCACAACATTTCTATAACAAATAAATTTCCTGGTACATATTTCGCTGGTACCGTCATCAGAAGTATCGCACATACATAGTGAACATCAACGTACTACTGACTTGAAAGTCAGCCTCTCCACATAGTAACACCACGGAGAAAACGTCGATTAAAACAAAATAAAGTAGGCTGGACACCAAAGCCTCGGCCGTTAGTTCTTGCTCTCTTCTTCCGTCAAAAATTATTATTTTCGTCATGTAGTTAACTATGTCATTTCAAGTTGACGTCATAATTTACGTTGACGTCACAGTCAGATTAAAGGTTAGATGACACTGAGTGAACGTGAATGAAGGTCTAGAATAGGTCCCAGTGAGCCTGGCCTTGGTTGGAGGTTCAGTGATCCGGCAGAATGTTAATTCTGACAAAGAACTTGTCATAGTGACCCAGAATGTTGTCAATGGTTAAATGAAACGGAACGGGTCACGATAATCCACACCTAAATTTTAACCTGTTCCGTGCTTCCTGGGTCTTCCATGACCCAGTGACTCAATAAAAAAAAAATCATTGTCCAATTTTTTGGATCCTGTAATTTATACCTTGGCGTCAATGTGCATTGGACTTTATTTTGACATGTCTTTACTGCCTCGATAACACCAGCAAACAGTAAATAATTAGTCTTTACATTGGGAAATTTTCTACAGAAGTTTTCAAATGAGAGGAAAACTCCTTCTTCATTCATCAAATCTCTCACTTGCCATATACCTTCCTCCACCCATTGTTTAACGTAAACAATCCTCCTATCTCTTAATATATTAATATTATAATGAATACAATCAGAGACAAAATAATGAATATTACTCGATATACATTTTAAAGATAATTTTTTTTAATGTTTGAGGACATCCCTCCAAAAGGTATTGTTTGTTCTGGTCAGTAATGTATTGACATATTCACCACCCAGCAGTTTAAGTTTGTCCAATCCTGGAACAAAGAAAGAGGCAAATTCCTGAAGATTATTAGGGTTGCCACAGAATATTCTTTTTAACCAGGATATTTTAACAGACGACAAAAATGCGAAAACATTCAACGTTCTTAATCCACCATTTTCATAATTTTGACACACATACTTTTTACTTAGTCGATTTGGTTTCCCATCCCACAAAAACTTGAAGAACAATGTGTCAAGTTCCTGTAAAAAATTATCCTTGGGATCTGGAAGATTACTAAATAAATGTACGATTTTTGACATTGCCAAAGTTTTTATAACAGTAATTTTCCCAAAAGGTGTTAGAAGTCTTTTATTCCATTGAGCTAAAATGCTTTTAATCGGCAGAAGCTTATTGTCAAAATTGAGATCTACAATACTATCAATATTGGTAGAAAATTTGACCCAAGTATGGTAAAAATCCCAGGATCCCAACAAAAGTTCCTATCCCTCATATATCTTATGGAGGAGTTTTTCATGCTGCCAATCCAAATTATGTTTGTCTTTTCGTGATTTATCTTTAGACCCAACATTAATGTGAATTGTTCTAGTAATCTAACTGCTTCTCGGAAAGACATTTCACTTCCGTCTAAATAAACAGTTGTGTCATCTGCAAACTGCGACAATAAATGTTCCTTGCCATTTATAGTTAATCCTTTAATTTGATCATTTTTACGCATTAATAATGACAAAATTTCAGCACACAAAAGATATAAATAAGGAGATAGAGGATCCCCCTGGCGGACTCCCCTGCATATTTTAAAAAAGGGGGTGTAATTCCCATTAACGGAGACACAGGTTGTTATATCATTATAAAAAGCCTTTATCCATCTTTTTATATGGGGTCCAAAGTTAAAAAAAAAAAATCCAAAACCTTATCTATAAATCTCTATGATACCGAGTCAAAGGCTTTCTCAAAGTCTACTGTAAGAATCTGGCCCGGGATATTCTGTTTTTCAGTAAGTAACAACACATCATAAAGCAGACGAATATTTTCACCAATGTATCTTCCTTTTAAAAAACCGGTTTGATCTTTATTAATTAGTTTATGTAACATAGGTTTGAGTCTATTAGCAATGGATGAAGAAGCTATCTTGTATGCAGTGTTCAGCAAAGAGACTGGGCGCAAGTTTTTTTAGAAACTGTTTCGGTTTGTTATCTTTTGGTATCATAGAAATTATACCCAGCCGCTGAGTAACCGACATCTGTCCTGATGAGAATCTGAAATTAAATGAACGGACCAAGAAAAATACCAATGTCACGAAAAAAAGGATTTATAAAATTCAGTAGTAAAGCCGTCACTTCCGGGGCTTTTATTGTTTTTCATTTCTTTCAGAGCAGCATGTGCCTCAGCATATGTAATCTCCCCTTCCAGAAATTCTTTATCTACTTCGTCAAGTTTCTGAGCATCAAAAATAAGGTTATCTAAATCAACATCATGACTCTCCCTCTCTCTGTACAGGCTTTCATAAAAAGCTTGTGTTTCTTTTAGGATACCCCTGTCATCAAATATAGTCTCACCATCATTTTTTTGTACATAGCATATTGTTTTATTAATGAAGTTCCTTTTTTCCAAGTTACAAAAATACCTGCTTGTCTTTTCGCCGTCCCTTAGCCACAAGGCTCTTGATCTTACCAGCATTCCTTCGAGCCTTTTATTTCTTATTTCTTCCAAGCTGTTTTCTTTTTCTCTTGAAGATTATCAAGAGCATGAGCATCTAAGTTATTTTCTATTTCGTTAATATCTTTTAATAATTGTTTTTCTTGTCTGTGTTCTTCTTTCTTCTTATATGTACCATATGAAATAGTTTTCCCTCGAATTTCCATAAAGAGAGTTTCAAAGAACAGTTGATCGTTTATTTGAAACTGTATACTTTCGTCAGGAATGTTACCTAAATTGTCAAAATCATAAACCAGAATGGCATACTGTCTTTTGATATCATTAACTAGTTGCTTCACAATATGTATATATTCCTTGTCTTTTAAAAGGGAGTTATTAAATTTCCAATATTGCTTATCTCTTTTTCTCAAATTACCTTTTAACTCAAGGGAGACCATAGAGTGATCAGATCGATATCCAGGAGTTATTTCAACATCTTTAGTTTCAACGAGTAAAGAATCTGATATCAAGAAGTAATCCAGTCTGCTCTGTTGTACCGAATTGAATCTTCTCCAGGTGTAACCTCTCTTTTCTGGATAAAGATGTCTCCACACGTCCACTTAATCAAAAAATCCCATCATGTCAATAACATTATTGCGACTTCGTGGGCGATTTATATAACTACTATAATTTCTGGCGTCTAACTTAGGATCAAGTACAACATTCCAATCTCCACTTATAATTATATTTTCATTACCCATATTTTCTAGAAGATCACAAGTATGCTCAAAGAACTGGAAATAATCTCTGTTACTACTTCCATATAAATTGACGAGAGAGATTCTCTTGTTTCTAAACTCGATATCCAACACTAAATAGCATCCCTCTGGGTCTCTGGTTATATTATGTAATTTATATTCGAAATTGTTATTAAACAGCACAGCTACCCCGTTTTTATTAGTCTCTTTACCAGATAAGTAGCAGTCATAACCCCAACAAGCTCTTATAATTTTTTCGGACTCAAACTTCCAGTGAGTCTCCTGTAAAATGTATATATTACCTTTCTGTTGCCTTAAAAAATCAAAAACGTCTTTTCTTTTCTTGTGATCACCTAGGCCATTGCAGTTGTAAGAGCATATTTTAAAAAGAGTATGTTCTGATTCAGTCATGGCAAGATCGGTAAAGTATATTCTTTAAGAAGCACTGTAGATGTGGAAAGATCTTAATCAAATGATAATAGAAGAAAGTGAAATACCAGCACGATACTATATCAATCGCAACATGTTGTCTTACAGTGAATGACATCAATAACCACCAGGGGAAATAGTAAATAACACCATGACATCTCCTCCAGAGAAGGGAGACAGCTAGAAATGTGTTATTCCAGCTGACCCATTTCAGGGCTATACGATCTTTAACTGCGATGGTGGCTGGGATAGGGTAGGGGTTGGAGAGAAGTGTGTGTGTGTGTGTGTGTGTGTGTGTGTGTGTGTGTGTGTGTGTGTGTGTGTGTGTGTGCGCGCGCGCGTGCGTGCGTGCGTGCGTGCGTGTGTGCGTGTGTGTGTACTTCGGAGTTTCTCGGTTAGAACTCCATGATAAAGCGTTGGTGGGGTTTTCTGCGGTTGTGACAATGAATTGTTAATTCCGCTATGATTCGGTCTTTGAAGACTCGCCAAGGGTGTACGCGTGGGTGCTTTTTTTTTTCTTTTTTTTTCTCCCCCATACATCCGGTTGGCACACGATGTCCCGGTAGTCTTCCTCATGGAAGAGTGGAATGTGATCCAGCGTGCGTGCAGATGATTCGTTGTTGTTGTTGTTGTTGTTGTTGTTGTTGTTGTTGTGTGTGTGTGTGTGTGTGTGTGTGCATGTGTGTGTGCGTGCGCACGCGCGCGCACGCGCGTGTGTGGATGTGTTTGCATGTGTGTGTGTGGTGTGTGTGTGTGTGTGTGTGTGTGTGTGTGTGTGGTGTGGTGTTTGTCGATGTTTGTTATCTACATAGGTGCGTGAACACTTGAGCAGATTTCTTTTTTTTTTTTTTTTAATATATGTTTTATTCCTCCTCTCTCATCCCTCCACTCCACAGTTCCTTCATTCTTTCCTTCCTTCTTGCACTCATCCTTCGACATGGATTTAACAAACAGTTTGACATGAGCATGTCCAGTACATGTAGCAATATATAAATGTGTAATTATGAATAATAAATGAATTATGAATAGTAAATACAATCGTTACAATCTGGCAATTTTTCTTTGTGCTTTACTCAGTTTGAACGAGTGGGAAAAAGAAGAAAAAAAGTAATAGTTACAAGGAGGTTTGTTTTTCATTTTCAGTTACAAACAAACAAACTGACAAACACAGAACATTATAGTGACAATACAGTAATGCCAGGTACTATGAATTTGAGAAAATAGCATGCACACACACACACACACACACACACACACACACACACACACAAACATATATATATATATATATATATATATATATATATCACAATACACATACACACACACACACACACACACACACCACATATATATATATATATATATATATATATATATTATACATGCATACATATACACACACATATATGCAAATACACATACCAATACATATAAATAAATACATATACAAATACACGACTACAATGAGGAGGCGGAAGGACACACACACACACACACACACACACACACACACACACACACACACACACTGACACAGGTATAGGATACAGGAGAGAGTTATTAGTTGATTATCATAGTCGATACAGCATATATGTACATGATACTCTTATCACTACTAGTATCAGTTGAAGTTGATCTATACATAGTATAGTTTTTATCCTAGTAAGTTATGTGGAGCGAAACAAGTTAGAGCATGATGAGACCTCTTCAGTATGCTCAAGGTAGGTTTCTACAACTTCCTCTTTTTTCTTCTTTTCTTCTTTCACGGCATGCCACACACAGCTTGTATGATACTGATAGGAATCGACTAAGTACTGTAACATAGTATAAATATTGAAAACAGATTGCATGATTAATAATAACCATAACAGAGAAATAAAGAAAAATTTTGAAAAAGAGTAATAAAATAAAATTCTTTGACAGCAGCCATAGAACTCTATCGAGTTTTGTTAATAAAAAGAAACAGTAATTCAAAGATCAAGAAAAAAGTGTGGAATAAGGCAGCCAACTTTCTTCAAATTCTCTATATGTGTTGTTCAAAAAAGATACATATTTTTCTGATTCCAATCTGTTTCTAAGAAATGTTATGAATAACTGGACATTTGGATGTGCATTTTGCAGTTTAGTCTTGTATATATAAAATTTAGCCAGAAGCAGAATAAAATCTAGAGGTTTGTCTGTTGTAATATTTTGTTTTACTCCGAACAAAGCCAATTCTTGATCAATTTGAAGGTAATCACAATGTGGACATTTTTCTTTAAGCAAATGTTCAAAACCGGTCCAAAATCTGTTGACAATAGCACAATCATACAACATGTGTGAAATGCATTGCTCATCCATATTACAAAAGTTGCAAATAGGGGAATCGGTAATTTTAATCCTGAACAAATATCTCTGAGTGGGGAGTAGTCTATGTAATAGTCTGGTTTGAAACCATCTGAGCTGTACATCTTTAGTAGTTTTATAATAATGTGAAAATATATGTTTCCAGCTCAGATTTTCAAACAAGTTGTTCCATTTTTTGACTGCTGTTTGAGTAGCATCATTTCCATTTAAAATGGTCTGCACATGTTTATTGCCCTTATAAATAAAGGACCATGGCATCGAGTCTGAAGTTTTGTATCTGTTGGTTAGAACTATATTTAACTTTTGACAATATAGATCTAGTTGCAAAGCGAGAGGACTGCAGGCAGAAATCTAAACAAATCTCTTAAATAAATGTTAGCGAACCGCCCAGAGAACGTGGACAAACGAGTCACACGACGAAACACAACGCGTTTCGACCTCTTAGGTCTTCATCAGGTGAGACATAAACGAATAAAGAAGGCATTGATTCAACGCCTTCTTCCTTGCGCTGAACCCTGTGAAGTGATCTGAAGCGATCAAAGCTAAGTGAATTTTCGTTGTTTTATTCGTTTATGTCTCACCTGATGAAGACCTAAGAGGTCGAAACGCGTTGTGTTTCGTCGTGTGACTCGTTTGTCCACGTTCTCTGGGCGGTTCGCTAACATTTATTTAAGATTTGTTTTGACAATATGTTGTCAACAATACCTTCATACAATATAAAATTGGTTCTAATACCTGGGTACTTAAGCAGAAATTGGTTATATGTCATAAACTGACCATTATCATTAATTATATTTTTTACATAGAAAATGTCATGGTCACACCATTCTCGCACATAAACTACCCTCCGTCCCCGTATAATATTAATGTTGTAATAAATACACTCAGACATGAATTCATGCACATTAGATACACAACATTTTGAACATAGTTTTTTGTAATGTTTTACAACATCCTTCCAGAATGGGTTTTCGACATTTTCAATAATAATATTACCATATTCGGCTCCAAAATGTTTTAAATGTCCTAACCTAGGAAACATATTAAGGGTAAAATCCTTCCACTCGGAATCAAAGTTCAGTCTCCTTAACCAAGATATCTTCATAGCAGACAAAAAGTTTTCAACTTTCAGCATCTTCAGTCCACCTTCAAAGTACTGTTTTTCAACCACAGACCTTTTGATTTTGCCTTGTTTGCCATTCCACAAAAAAACATGTACAGTTCTTTTTCTAAAGATTTCAAAAATAGTCTGGTGGGTCAGGCAAATTAATTAATAAATAGATAATTTTTGAAAACACTAAGGTTTTAATAACAGTTATTTTTCCATACGGAGTAATTTGTCTTTTTTTCCAAAACGCTAAGACGCATCTGACTGATAAAAGTTTGTCATCGTAGTTTAGTTGTACAATAGTGCCCGGTAGTCATCATAGTGTCAGTGTTGGTGGAAAATGTAATGCCTAAAACCTAAAAAGTGCCTGGGTCCCAAACAAAATTCTTGTCACGCATATATTGCATGCCAGAATTTTTTCTGCTACCTATCCAAACAACTCGGGTTTTGTCAAAATTTATTTTTAGACCAGAAATATGTGCAAATCTTGTAAGGGTATGTACTGCTTCAATAAATGACTTTTCTGATCCATCAAGGCACAATGTTGTGTCATCAGCAAATTGGGATAGTAAGTTTACTTTATTTTTAATTTTAATTCCTTTAATGTTCACATTACGGCGGATCATGAGAGACAATATTTCCGCACAGATTAAATACAAATAAGGTGAGGCAGGATCCCCCTGTCTGACTCCTCTTTCTATTGAAAACCAAGGAGTGTATTGGCCATTGACCGAGATACAGGTAGAAATTTGGTTATAAAAAGTCATTATCCATTTAATAATGTCTGGGCCAAATTTTAAAAAATGTAAGCATTTTAGTAAAAAGGACCAAGACACACTGTCAAACGCCTTTTCAAAATCTACTAATAATAACATGCCTGGAATATTTTCATTTTCAGCGTACAACAATGTATCGTAGAGTAACCTGATATTTTCGCCAATGAAACGGCCCTTTAGAAAACCTTTTTGGCTTTCATGAATAACACTTGGTAAAACTCTCTTGAGACGGTTAGCAATACAAGCTGAAGCGATTTTGTATGTAGTATTCAAAAGGGAAATAGGGCGCCAATTTTTAATAAACCGTTTAGGTTTCCCTTCTTTAGGGATACATACTATAGTGCCTTGCCGCTGGGTTATTGACATCTGACCTTTGTCAAAACTTTCGTTAATAGAACGCACAAGGAAAGTGCCAATATCAATAAAGAAAAACTTTTAAAAAATTCTACGGTAAAGCCATCAGGTCCTGGACTTTTAAAATTTTTCATATTTTTCAAAGCACAAGCAGCTTCCTGAAATGTTATTAAGCCTTCGATAGATTCACTCTCCTCATTAGTTAAAACTGGTGCATCAGGGAGTTCATCAGTAATGTTAACATCGTTTACCTCTCTAAGGCAATATAAATTTTCATAAAAGCATTTTGTTTCATTAAGAATATTTTTTTGATCTGGAATTATTGTTCCATTTTCCTTTTCGAGAAAGGGTATAGACTTGTCTAAGTAGTTACGGTTTTCAAGATTACAGAAATGTTTATTAACCTTTTCACCCTGATGGATCCAGCGAACCCTCGAACGCATTGCCATACCTTGAATCCTGTGGTCTCTAATTTCCTGTAACTGTGTTTTTAAGTTTTCTAAAACTGGAATATCTTCGTCATGTAAATCATGTTCAAGATTACTTATTCTTTTATCAAGCATGAGTTCTTGTTGGGTTTCCATCCTTTTTTTGTAAGTGCTATAAGATATTGTTTTCCCCCTAATTTCTAATAACAGGGTTTCAAAAAAAAGTTGATCACTGATCTCAAAGGAGATATTTTCGTTAGGAATGTTATCAATGTTGTCTAAATTGTAAGGTAATAGTGCATACTGTTTTTTCACGTTATTGATGATTCTTTTTATTTCTGAAACATATTTTTTATCTTTAAGCAAACTATTATTAAATTTCCAGAAAGGCCTATCACGTTTAAGCTGCTCTTTCTTTAAAAGTATAGTAACTAAAGAATGATCTGATCTGTATCCCAGGTCAGTAAAAATGTTATTTGTTTCCACCAACAATCCTTCAGTAATTAGAAAATAATCAAGTCTTCCTTGTTTAAATGAATTAAATTTACGCCAAGTATATGATCTTTTTTCAGGATACATTTCCCTAAAGACATCAAAAAGATTGAATTTTACCATCATGTCGGTAATTCTTTTCCTGGTCCTAGGACGATTATTCACACTTGCATAGTTTCTGACATCTATTTTCATGTCCAGGGCACAATTCCAGTCACCAGTGATAATCACATATTCATTGGCAATGCGTTCAATTTGTTCGCAGACACCATAAAAAAATTCGGGTGTATCGTTATTACTTGGCCCATATAGGTTGACTAAGGTAAGTTTTTTATTTAGAATTTCCAGCTTCATTACAATATAACAACCATGAGGATTTCTAATGACATCTAACAATTTATATTCAAAACTATTGCTAAAAAGAATGGCAACCCCGTTTTTATTTGTCTCAGAACTGCAGAGCCAGACATTATAACCCCAACTTGCTCTTATGAAATTTTGTGATTCTGTTTTCAAATGTGTCTCTTGAAGACAGTATATGTTGGCTTCTTTTTTCCTAAGGAAATCAAATACATCCTTCCTCTTACTGGAGTTGTTTAAGCCATTACAGTTAAATGAGCATATTTTAAAGAAGTTATCACCCGCCATTTGGTAAGTTTGAAAGAGAAGAAGGAGTGGTGTAAACAAAGTACAAAACATATCTTATTCCCACAACATATAGTAAAATCAAGTGAAATAAGCACATTTTCTGTTTCTGCCTCCACATACTATAAAAAAAGAAAAACATTACCTCAATCAATCCAGAAATCCACTGAATTAAAGACAAACCTGTCTTCTGGAAAACTAGTATCATAAGGACAATTTGAAAAATCCAACCTGACCCAATTTCAATGTTTACACTCTCGTCCACATGCACACAATCGTGACAATTTAAGTTAACAGTATCAGCACACACAAACGACAACAAAACAAGACAGGCACACAACATGTAAAATTTACAACTACAAAAGGGTTTCATCTGTAGGCCCATTGCCCCACTCCACACCAACTGGCTTTAACAAGCATATTCTGCTATACATAGTGCAAGAAGAATACATAAAGAAAAAGTATACAGGCCCTTTCCACAGTCGTATAGGCCTCATTCGTTAGCGGCCATCATGAACACCTATCACGTGACAAAAACAAAAGCCCCACGTGCTTCCGACAATAAGACCAAAAAGACGAGCAGATCCCCGCAGCCGGGTTGTTATTTAATTATCAAAGAAACAACGATCGCCATTATGTAACAAGGATAGCAAATTCAAAAAAAGAAGGATCTACTGGTTCTTCATCCCGCTTATCACACGGGTGTTGAAATGCCTTGACCCCAAAAATTGACCAATGAAATAGCTGAAAAGGGTAAACATTGTAAAATTTTGGAATAAGGGGAAAATCGCAGAATCCCTTTACACAGGAAGGTTATATAGCGAAACTTTTAAGACATACACGAAGGGGGGAAAAAACAACAAACTTACTGACCTTCTGTAACAGGCAACACATCATCATATCCATCAACACATTTGTCTCAGGTCGGCTAGAGACTTCACACTCCCTATCTTCCCGCTAACCGTCTTCACAAAAATGTTCCCGTTCTTTGACCAGGCCTGTTGACAGAGAGTGTTTTCGTTCTTCACTGAACGCAACAATGTGTAGGCTCTGGGGGTCAAGTCCTCGACTAAAGTAATCCTCGTGCCTTTTAGAGTGCGTCGAGCGTACAACACGCTGTCCCGAATGCGCCGCGACATGAACCTGACAATGATGCCCCGTCCAGTAGGCCTATCCCTGGAGACGCTAGAATCGTCAGACCGACGTTCCTGCTTAGTGCCCACTCGATGTACAGCCTCAATATCGCCCTTTTCCACTGGAATTTTGAGTTTGTCATTGAAAAAAGCAAGCACTTTCTCCTCGCACTGGTCGGGTGTTTCTCTGGCTCCGGACGTCTGCTCTTCCTTGATGCCGTATATACGCAAGTTGTTTCTGCGTACATAAATAAATAAATAATAATAATAATAATAATGAATACTTATATAGCGCCTATTCTCGGCTAGAGACCAAGCTCTAAGCGCTTTACAATCCACACTCGTTTACACAACGGGCTGCCTACCTGGGTAGTGCCGACTGAAGAGCTGCCAGCTGGCGCTTCATTCAGTCGTTTCCCGTGTCATACAGTCAATATCGTCCGATATCGTTCACTCAATATCCTTACTTCCTCCATTCTTTCAATTTCTCACGCAGGGTGCATGCTATGTGAAACGTGTCATCCATACCAACGGCCAAACTGGCCTTCTCTTCCGAAAGTTGGTGATGGGATTTTACGTGTGTGCAAGATGTTATGCGTGCGTTCACACACGGAACCTCTGTTTATAGTCTCATTCGAAGGACTGTGTGGGGAATGGAGTCAGAACCAATGTTAACTCCGAGGGAAAAATCCCCCTGTACCGAAATTCGAACCCGTAACCTCAGGATCACGAGTCCGGCGCTCTACCAACTGAGCTATTCCGGCCCCCACGCTGTCCCGCGGACAGGTCTTCAACACGACTGTCGGCAAGTTCCGCTCGATGCTTGGCTTCGGCGATTTGCGTTTTCATCTGGTCCTCTCTCTTCCTCGCGTCAGCCACCTCTTTCTTCAGTCTGTCGTTGTCCGCCTGCACCGTAAATAGGGTTGCCTTCAACTCGTCCACCATTTGGGTCAGTTTCGAGATTTCTGCTCCATTGGCACACAACTTCATCATCAACTGTTCATTGGTAATCCCGCTTAGTTGCTGTTTTGATGGAGACAAGTCAGGGGAGAAAACAACGTGATAGTCTGCTGAAGCTGCCGTTGGGCGTTCGTCCCCTTTGTCCGCCATCATGTCTCTCGTCTGGTAAACCGAGACAGTTTCTCCTTGAATGGTGCTGGAGTGCTGGTGGCTAGGGTCTTCTTCTTCTTTGGGGTACACTTTACTTCAGTATCTTCAGTATTCTTTGCCACTGAAGTGTCAGACGAGCTGGAACTAGTGTTGGATTCTGTTGTTTTACGTTGTTTTCTTTTACGAGTTCCGCCATTACCGCCACCCATAACTTTCACAGTACGAGTCCCACATTTTTCTTTTCACGGGGCCGTCGTTGCATGAAAAAAAAAGTCATCCAAAACTCGTGTGGAGGTAGGCAACAGGTGCTCGTCAACTTAGCTGCATTCTGAAGCTTGATCGGGTGTTAATTAACACAAAAGAGTTACCCTGCGAAGTGATCTGAAGCGATCAAAGCTAAGTGAATTTTCATTGTTTTATTCGTTAATGTCTCACCTGATGAAGACCTAAGAGGTCGAAACGCGTTGTGTTTCGTCTTGTGACTCGTTTGTCCACGTTCTCTGGGCGGTTCGCTAACATTTATTTAAGATTTGTTTAGATTTCCGCCTGCAGTCCTCTCGCTTTGCAACTACAAAAGAGTTAATTAATGTTGCAGCTCCTGAAAGCGTCGTGACTCACCTCAATCGTGACCAGAGCTCACCTCCTTGAGCAGATTTCTGTATAACTGATCATAATCTACATGTCTTGATTATGATGTGTTCATTACAAGTTTAAGCTTACAATATGTTTATTATGAGCCTGTAAATGCAGAAAAAAAAACAACTTTCTATGTGGACAAAGGAAAAGCGACAGCATAGAACTGAACTGAACTGAACTGAATTAAGCTGACTTTCTAAACATTCATTCAGAGGGACTGTAGCAGGAGATAATGTGGTAACACCGATTCTGGATTCCTGTGTAACATGCTAAAGTCATCTCTACACAGGAAACACAAGTCGCTCGCCTTCATAGATGATTTCTCTCCATTTTTTTTCCTTCAAGTATCAGTGTCCATTTGATTACAAAATACTGTAATGTTCTAAATAAATAAACAACCCGGCACATTTACTGTTTAATTTTAAACGTTTCCGACCTTGCCGACACAAAACAAGCTGTCCTTCAAAGGGAGGCTACCTTGTAATGATTTGGGTAAAGGCCTTTTTGATAACTTCCCTTAGTAATCTAGTTGCAAAGCGAGAGGACTGCAGGCGGAAATCTAAACAAATCTTTAAATAAATCATTCAACGCCTTCTTCCTTGCGCTGAACCCTGTGAAGTGATCTGAAGCGATCAAAGCTAAGTGAATTTTCGTTGTTTTATTCGTTTATGTCTCACCTGATGAAGACCTAAGAGGTCAAAACGCGTTGTGTTTCGTCTTGTGACTCGTTTGTCCACGTTCTCTGGGCGGTTCGCTAACATTTATTTAAGATTTGTTCCCTTAGTAATGTTTTTTTTTCTTTTTTTTTTTTTTTGTCGCAGTAGCGTATGAAGGCCTGTTATTCCAGAACAGTTTGGCGCCTAAAAAAATTAACTCGCCAAGCGAGCCCTCTAAACCACACAAGATAGGCTATTAAGTTATTATGTCGATTTTCACGATAAGCTGGGTTTTGTTCATTTACTTCCATTCATGTTGCTCCTCTATTACCTATGACTGTATGTCATAGCTCATTATATGAGCACGGACGCATGACGGTATCTATGCTCTATGCACAATCATAACTGATAAAGCACAAGTGAATGTGTGTGTGTGTGCGTGTGCGTGTGTGTGCCTTCATTTCTCTCTCTGTGTCTTTAATGGCGAAGAGAGAGGAGAGAGAGAGAGAGAGAGAGAGAGAGAGAGAGAGAGAGAGAGAGTATAATAAGAAACAGTAACAGCAACAGATCTGAATTCTAATGCTGACAGCGTTCTGGAGTGGTGTGTGTGTGTGTGTGTGTGTGTGTGTGTGTGTGTGTTTTCTATCTGTTATCTATGACGTCTGACGATGTCCTATCGAGTATGCAATGTGTGTTATAGGACCGCTACTTTACACCTTGTTCCACGATTTTGTTTATATTTCGGTTTGAAGGAACGGGAAGTGGGGCATTTTATACGCAAAATAGGAAGCATTTGCGTATTGTATCGGTTCAGAAGTTGCCTTTGGATGTGCTGAATGAATCTCTCTCTCTCTCTCTCTCTCTCTCTCTCTCTCTCTCTCTTTGCCTGCCTGTCACATTAGGAACGATTTACCCTTGTTGCTTTGAATTTCACGTAATTTATACGCTTACAATACTGATGTTTTTCTTGAACCATAGTTGTAAAGCACAATATCTTGCTTGCTGTAGCTACTCCCTCGCCATTCTCTGAAGTCACACTCATCCAAACCGCCCCCTTCCCAGCAAACCCTCATTCTATCCCACACCAAACGTAATTGTCCTGTTCCCATCCTCCTCCCCCCCCCCCCTTCCACTCTACCCGCTTTTTACCCATCCACCACCAACCAATACACTATGCTTACAATATAGCTCGAGGTAAATGTTTAAACAGACAGGTAGGTTTTAAGGATATTCTGAATTTTGGGTGGAGATGAAAAGTTGCACAGACTTGACAGCAGAAGGTTCCAATTACATGGTGAAACAACAACAACAACGAAAACAATAACAACAACAAACAGCAACAACAGCAGCAGCAACAAGAAACAGCAACAACAGCAGCAGCAGCAGCAGCAGCAACAACAAAACGCCATAAGCTGCATTCTTCCAGCGTCTTCATTTTGTATCTTGGAAGACTCAAGAGCCTATACCTTTTGTGATGGGGCCCCAGTCTCCTGAGTTATATATGATCATCATACACAGGGATGCATGGGACATGGACAAAAGCGTTTATGCGCCTCACATACAAATTCTCCTCTCGCATTGGCATTGGGGAGACGCTGCCAGTGTAGCTGCTGTTTCCCTTGAATCGAATCCCTCGGACTATTCAGCTGCAGTTCGCCCTCCCGACCGACAGGACTCCTCCTGTCTGGCTCTTTCCACAGTTCTTCTGTCGCTGCAGACTCCCTCGTTGACTGCAAGCTCCCGGTCCAGGCTCCGGCAGGCTTGACGCGTATTGCTGTCTTCTGTCTCCCACAAAGGTAGACGGTTCTCCAGTCTAGTCCCCTGGACTCCGGTCTGTCGTCAGCCCACTAGGCTGCAGCAGATTTCTTGGAAATTTAAGTCTTGTAGTGTTGAGACTACCTTGCTGTTTTCTTCTGAACTCTCAGCAAGATGGGATGATTTCACTGTCCACAAGTGAGCAACATCTCAGCCGGTTTTTTCCCCGAGCGTCTTTTAAGCGTTTCTCGAACAGTGACAAACCGAATTATTCTGGCTCAGCTACGATAATCCCTTGTCACAAACACACATGGAAATAACAGAGATTCTCAATAATGATTTTTAATAAATTACCGATCAGTCTCGGATTTATCCTTTTTCAGCCTGTGAGATTTCTGGCATAGACGTAAGCCCCATATGGCCATGACTGCCCCAATCATTCCGATTCAGCCAATGATCATACAACACCAAACATCACCCCTCGATACTACAGAACTGTCGTTTAGCATACCAGCCTGAATTTATCCGATTTATTCATTTACAGACCACCTTATATTCATTTTATCTGATTTGTTCACTTACAGGCTACTCGCAGAATGTCCCGTGTCAGACCGATTGCACGTGCACTGGCGATGGTGACGCTGGTGCTGGTGATCCTGATGTTCTTACCTCCTGTGCGGAACATCCTTACTCTGGGCTTTCTGCCGCGCCTGTGGAAAGATGTGTCCACCTACCGGGTGAGAATCTTGTGACATCTTTCTCTTCTTCCTTCCTCTGTGCCGGTGTCCATGTTTATCCATCTACTGCCAAACGTTCTCCTTTTGCCCCCCCCCCCCCCCCCCACCTTCCCTCACTCTTCCCGGTCCTATAAAGAGATGTCCCCTCCGTGTAGGTGAGTGAGTTACATTCAGGTTTAATCCCCGCACCCTCATCGGTTGATATTGCAGAGTGGGATAACCCTACCAGAAGTGAGTGCGTGTGTGTGTGTGTGTGGGGGGGGGGGGGGGGGGAGGGGGGGGGGGAGGGCTATTTTACACTACACTACACCACCAGAACGGCAACACATGAAGGGGGGTGGCGAACATGGCAGTGTTCATACTGGGCGCAAGTGTGATTCGAACTCAAAACCAGTGAAGAGAAGGCTAGGTGCGGACAGTGGTGTCGATCCAATCCATCAGCTCCAGAGATACCAGCACAATCCTCTTCAGATTGAAAATTGGCCACTGCCGACTGCTGAACCACCTCAGCCGAATTAAGATTGTCCACACAGACGAATGTCCGTGTGGCACGGGATCTTAGACCCCAGAACACATCCTCCAACACTGTCCAGGCCGTGATGTTCTTCGGCATCCAACCTGGCCAGAGGGTGCAGAACTGCAGATACAGCTTTGGGGCAGCTGTCAAGACCTCGAGAAGACTGTGGGATTCATCGTGGCGACAGGATTGAAGATCTGACGCAACCAATAAAATCTACCGCAGAAGAAGAAGAAGTCAAAACCTTTGATCGGGAGCTAGATGCTTGAACTGACTGAGCCAGCCCAAAATCCCCTCTGGGTGAACTTATGTTTTTCGTCTACCCGCCCCCCCCCCCCCCCTCCACCTCCCCCCCCCCCCCCCCCCCCCCCTCACCCCCCAGAAAATGTTATACTATCCCCACCACTGCCATTTTCACCTTTTCTGCCGAGCATTTTTAATTTCACCGGGCTTTCTTCCGCGTCTGTGGAGATAACATGTATCCCCTCTTCCCCTCACTCCCCTGGAGATAACATGTATCCCCTCTCCCCCCTCACTCCCTTCAATGAGACGTCCTCTTCCCTGCCCTTCTCCAGGTAAGATTTCTTTCCCATGGAGAGAGGTCTCTACCCTTCAGGTGAAATCTCCCACCACCACCCACCCTCTTCTCTTCCCTTCTTTTACCCGGTGTTCGTGGCAAAATGTCTCCACCTAGCACACACCTTCTCTTTCTTTTGTTTCTCACCTTCCTTTCGTCATTTTTGCTGCACTGTGGAGAGATACCCGTACCCATCCACCCCCTATCTGCTTGTTTCCCTCCCCCATCCCTAAGACTAAACTTTGTTTTTGTTTTTTTTCTTTTCTTTTTCTTACGTTGGGTTCTATGGAACAGTCTCCATCAATCTTACAGGTGAGATTACTCCCCTCCTCATTTTTGCCGTTTTCTGCTGATTTTGTGTACAGATTTCTCTTTTCTCTTCGTTTCTCCCTCCCGGTCTTATTCTGGTCTTTTACATAGACCATCCATTAACAGGTTATTGAGACCTTTTTTTTTTTGGGGGGGGGGGGGGGGGGGGGGGGGAGGGGGAGCGCTGCCAATGCTGATTTGACTGACAGTTGTATAGTGCACTCAGCAGTAGCAGCCATGATGTGGAGTTTGTGGTCGTCAGTTGGGCTCTGAACAACCCGAGTTTACTTGATTGGGCAGAGGAGCGGAGTGGAGCACTGGTTGAAATTCTCCGTCGTCGACGTCTTCTGTGTGTAATGTCAGTTTGTGCTATCATGATATTAAACTCATGATTGCATACATTTGTGCATAAAAAGTTTGCTTTAAGGGGAAAGCTACAACGTTATACAGATCAACATGGGGGTGGGGGTATGTTAACGAACAATCTGTCGCCCCTGCCCATTTTGTCGCCCGGCGACAGATTGGTCTTCAAACCAGGACCAATCTGTCACCCAGGCGACAGACTGGTCTTCAACACCAGGACCAATCTGTCGCCCGGCGACAGATTGGGCCTGGGTGTTGCATATTTTGATGGGACAGACCTTATAGTGAAGACATCATGATTGAAGAGGGAATATTTGAGCGGATAGAAAAACACAGCGTCACAGCGAACTACTTTTGAAGTTGGAGTGTTTCTACTCCTGTGGCGGGGTAATAAAGAATTGCGGCCCCTGTAACTCCAGGGTATTGGGGCCAGTTTCTCTCTCTCTCTCTCTCTCTCTCTCTCTCTCTCTCTCTCTCTCTCGTCCTTTTCGGTTCCTAGTAATGCCAATGCTGCAACAAAGCCCAGTTAATTGAAATTCCTTGGGACTACTCCTTGACTTGCTCAATTAATTTCAATTTGTTAGGTTTATTTTGAGTTTGGTTTAGATTGGGCAAAAATTTAGATTAACTCAACACGCACATAATTTTAAATTCGGATATTTAAAAGTCCATAGTGGTTCAAAGGCTCTATCAATTAACCAGGTTTTACTGTACATGGTCAGTTCAGTGGTGTTCATGATCTCTTTGATACAGAATCTATACAACCTATTTTCACCTACATCATATTAAGAGGAGACGTACATATTAAAAATATATATAGATAGATACTGCATCAAAGTGACCACAGGTCATCTACGTCATGAAAGGTAGGAAAAAAAATGCTCATCACACAATAATGTACAATCAAATAGAGAAAACATGGAATTTACATCACAATGAAAACTGGTCATTCTTGCTGATTACCGGCCATCTGCGTTGTAAGGAGCAGAGAAACACCCATACCACAACAATATTCTGTCTGTCAAACTTTTTTTTTTTAATATGGAATTGGCATCAAACTGATCACTGGTCATTGTCACTGACCACTGCAACAACATTCTGTCTGTCAAACATTTTTTTTTAAATATGGAATTGGCATCAAACTGATCACTGGTCATTGTCACTGACCACTGGTCATCTAAATAGCAAGAAACACAGAAATATTCATATAATAAACAGTAAGCAATTACGTTT
>CM065725.1:32121236-32148736 GCA_033310375.1 Conus canariensis
AACAACCCAAACAAAGGAACAGAGATCAACCACACAGAAAGAAAATGAAGAAGAACGAAGTAAAAAAGCTGAAGACTTTGCAGACGGTATTATCTTAACAACGGAAGATGAAAATTACATTAAAATCACATCCGACATAATAAAAGTGTTTCAAGAATTCTCAGATCTCAGACGAAATGGTTCAAAATCCGAAGGCGTGTGGGTGGGATCAAGCAAAGGGGGGAGGGGGGGGGGGGGAGCAGCATTTGATATGCCGATGGGAAAAACATGCAAGAGAAATACTAGATTTTTTCTAGCTAAGCAAGAAGCTTCACGTTTCAAAGAAAACTGAGAGACATAGAATGTAGGCCTAATTCTACACATTAAGAAACAGGAAAGACGGAAACTATCGTGTGAAAAAGTAATACTTACAAAGGCATTATCATTGTCACAACCAATACATATAGACTACAGCAAGTATTGGTAATGTCTAAAACACACACAGAAAGACTGTTATTTGTTGGTTATTATGGGAAAAATAGCGTAACAAAGGAAAGGAAAATTAAAAAGAGTTGTCCTCAACTTAGACATTTGAGAGGTAGGACTGAACTTGATGAGCAGAGAAAATCAACAACAGCAACAACAACAATGTTTCTGGTTGAATGGAGAGGGAAAGTTATGAAAACTGATAAAACAGCTAAAAGCACCTTTTGAAAACGTCCATTCAGACAACACGCCAATGTGAATCCAAAACGCAATAACTCGCTGAAAAATATTGATAAAATCCTTTGGTAGGAAGGAATAAGAGCATCAAAAACAATGAATGAAATCCGTGATGCCGAATGCAATAAAAGAGAACCTCTTTGGAATAATAAACGAAATCAGCACTAACACAGATCACTTGAGCTCACCCACGAACAAACATATAAGAAAATTCTTCGATCAGCAGAAACATAACATCACCTGCACTTTTCACTTCTGGGGACACAAACTCCACATTAATATAAACGTTCACTATAAAGCTGGCCTTATTGGGGAATAGCCAATTGGTGAGACAATTTGTAACAAATTTTACATACATCTCTACGATGCCGCCTCTGTATTTCTGTCTGTCTGCCCGTCTGTCTGTCTATCTGTCGCTCTCTCTCTTTTTCTCTTTGGGAAAAAACTGAAATGAAAGAAAATAAGTAAGTCTTTTGTTTCACTTGTGTTGTTTTCTTTGTATAAGCAGCACAATATCAAAGTGAGTGTGCCAGTACACCACACATTAAAACATTAACAAACCCAGACATTTTGTATCAAACGCCAAAACACTAAAATCAGCAAGAATATGTCCATTAATTTTGTAGGAGAACATACAGACTATGCATGGTGTGTATGAGACTGGTTGGGAAAAAGAAAAAATAAAGAAAAAAAACTAGTAGTGGACTTTGTTTTTCTTTTTTCCTTTTCATTTTCTTTTTTTTTTTTTTTTCTTTTTTTTTTTGGCAAATGAAGAGGACAGTGTGAAGCACCAAAAATGAAGAGGTGGATTTCGACCCAAGGAGAAAAAAAAATCATCGTTTTAGGTGCTCCATTGATCCGATAACTGATGCCACCACATCAACAAACAAACAAACAATATATATATATATATATATATATATATATATATATATATAAACGACAACTTCATGGTAGCCAGCGTATATACGAATCTTTAAAAGTATTTAAATGACTCCGCCGAACAACGTGGACAAACGAATCACAAGAGAAAACACGACGCGTTGCGACCTCTTAGGTCTTCTCCAGGCAATATAAACAACACTCTGGACAACGAAAATGGACGAGCAATCACTTATCGTTGTCAAATACGGCGCAAGATGGGCGTTGGATGCACGTAAGAGTCCCAGCTACGATTATCACAGGAAATCTTAAATGAGGCAAGGAACAGTAAACAATTAATAATGAGCAAGTGGGGTAAGCCCTGCTCCCATGATGAAATACAGACATTCCCATAACTCGAAACGAATGCCGCTTACGACACCGAATCGTCTAGCAGAATACACAGAGCACACGGAACAAACAAGGAGACATCCCAGAAAAAAAAGGATGTTCCAAGCTTGCCCATATACCCTGTATCCGTCTTACCGAGGTTGTCTGTATTTGTTATTGTTTGTCCGTGTGTTTCATTGTATTCAAGATCGTAAAGGCTGTGCCAGTCTGGAATAAATGTTGATTTGTGTTCGTTCATTTCTCCAGTTGTTGCTGCCGTGTAGATGTGTCGGATACAGGGTATAGAGGCAAGTTTGGAACATCCTTTTTTTTTTAGTGATATCTCCTTGTTTGTTCTGTGGTGTGCTCTGCGCTGTCATTTCTGCTAGGCGATTTGGTGTCGTAAATAGCATTTATTTGGAGGTATGGGTGTATGTTTATTTCATCATGAGAGCAAGAGTTACCCTATTTGTTTCTTATGTACGACATTACATTTAAAGTTTATTCGCAGCATCTACCTAACAAACAGTTTGCTGGACATAGCACCAACGAATCCATATCCCGGGTGTCAAGATGGACTTTTTTTTTTTATATAGAACATGCCTTCTGCAGTTGCAAACACTAGGACAGGTTTTGGAGACTCGGTCATTCTGAGTATAACAATCAGCTGGGGCTAAATCTCAAGATTGCAATGTTCGGAATCTCCACTAAAAAAAAACTATAAAAAAATTCATATTTGGCAAAAACGTGAACAAGCTAGCGCTAGTAGCAAAACAAGCCATTTTCAAACATAAATACTGGAACTGTAAACGCTAAGAGGCAACATCTGGCACACAACTAAATCAAAGGGGGAGAGAGAGAGAGGGAGAGAGAGAGAGTGTGTGTGTGTTAATGCATGCCAGTAACAGAATTGTCCACAGAGAAAGAGAGAGAGAGAGAGTGTGTGTGTGTGTGTGTGTGTGGTGTGTGTGGGTGTGTGTTGTGGGTAATGCATGCCAGTAACAGAATTGTCCAGAGAGAGAGAGAGAGAGAGAATACGAATACGAACGATAAACAGTAAACAAGTGGGGTAACTTTTGCTCCCATAAGAAAACCTAACACAGAGTAACTTTTATTCAAGACTGGCACAGCCTTTTAAACTTGAATAAAGTCAGACAAATACATAGACGAACAATCTAATAGTGGGGGAAAAACAAGCGCAGGCCAACAACTCAACTGTCTTCATAGTAATGACTTGGCAAAGATTTGAACTTAAGGGGGGGGAGGGGAGTTTAAAGATGGAGAAACTGGGAACATGAATCTTAAATAAACGTTAGCGAACCGCCCAGAGAAACGTGGACAAACGAGTCACAAGACAAAACACAACGCGTTTCGACCTCTTAGGTCTTCTTCAGGTGAGAAACAAACAAATAAAATAACGAAAATTCACTTCGCTTTGATCGCTTCAGATCGCTTCAGAGTTCAGCGCAAGGAAGAAGGCGTTGAATGAGAACAGGCTGTTGGAAGGGAAATAGTGTGTGAGTCAAAGTCGTAATGATGATAATAATATTACTGATAGGAATACTAATGATGGTCAAAATATTGAGAAAAAAAGACAAGATTACTACCAATCTTGGTGTCAATAAGTATGGGTATGGGAGAAAGGAGAGTGGGTTAGAGGATTCTTAAACAGCAGGGTTGCCGTGGCAACAGTCCCAGAGGCGAAGGCGATGGTGATGTCAATGCTAGTGGTGGTAGTATCAATACTAGCAATAGTATTACTGAATGATACTTGTAACAACGATAGCGAAGGTTAAGGTAATTAAAGCATAATACAGAAATATATTTAGAAAATACATTTTTATAATAATGAAATAAATAAATAAATGAAACATTAAAAAATTAATAATAATGATAATAAATGCATAAATAAATAATTGAAAAATAATGGTAATAGAATAAATAGATGAAAATAATAATAAATAAAAAATAACAATGTTAATAATATTTATGGTACTAAAGGTATTAATTCTGATAGTAAGGAGGAAAACAAACAAACAAAAACAACAACAACGACAACCAAGGGGAGGAGGGATGCGTTTCACCGGCTGTATGTCAGTACGGCGAAACCGTACTCTTTTAGGTGTATGTGTGTAAGCTTATAAGCGTGCACGCGCGCGCGAGTGTGCGTGTGTGCGTGTGCGTGCGCACGTACGCACGCGCGAGCGTGCATATGTGTGTGTGTGTGTGTGTGTGTGTGTGTGTGTGTGTGTGTTGTTGTTGAAGTTCTAGTGTGTGTGCCTGCATGCACGCACGTGTGTGTGTGTGTGTGTGTGTGTGTGTGTGTGTGTGTGTGCGCGCGCGCGTGTGTGCATTGTTATTGCTGTTCCTCTTGTTGAAGTTGATGCGCGTGTGTGTGTCGGGGGTGTGTGTGTGTGTGTGTGTGTGTGTGTGTGTGTGTGTGTGTGTGTGTGTGTGTGTGTATTCTTGTATGCAAACATGTGTGTGTTCGGGTGTATGTGTATACATCATAGGGGCGCACACGTGTCTGTTCGCTAGTGTAAAACGGATCTGGCTGTGCTGCGGCGTGTAATGCAATGTGTGTAGGTTTGTCAATTCAATGCTATTTCCCATCTTTTTTGTGTCAGGAGATGAAACTGTGTTTTGGATGTTGTTCATCATTCATTCCTGAATAAATTGTAGAGGTGTGTGTGTGCGTGTGTGTGTGTGTGTGTGTGTGTGTGTGTGTGTGTGTGTGTGTGTGTGTGTGTGTGTGTGTGTGCGCGCGCGCCGCGCACACACACACAAATGAGTGGACACACACGTGTGTGTGTGTGTGTATTGCTGTGTTTGTGTAGGTGTGAACATACATGAATTTACGCATGCATACACGCAGATGTATGAGAAAAGGAGGATGGGGTGGGCTTGTGGTTCACCTAAACATTGTGAGCATGCAACAGAGGGAACACGTGTTCAGGAGTGGCTGATTGTGAATTCAAGCCAAATTTCAACACTGAACTTTTACTCAGTGAGGGAGACACACAAATCACGCTGAGCGCTGGCCAAACACGCATCTTGTCTATTCAGTCTGTCACGGGAAAAAGGCTTACTCGAGTATGATTTCTGAGAACACAGGTACATTGTGGTGAAAAGAAATGTGTTCTTTACACACTTTGTAGTGTCAGAGCTGCGAAAACACAGCCCCATAAGATCTTTAGAAATGGCTGTACTGCCGACCTTGGGGAGGGCACAGGCTAAGGACGTCTTTGTTTCCACCTCTGCTCTGCGGCTAATGAAAACAGCAGGAAATGAGAAAGGAAGGAATGAAGATTTCATACATGCGATAGGTTCGTTACTGTGTGAATATCCCCATATTACTGTTTTTGTCATTTGTGTCACGTCAAGAACAGTCACATTCATCATGTGTATCACAGTGCTCCAACTACATCAATCACTGCAGTCTGCTCCAAGATCGAAACTTCACCTGTTACATAGTTCTCTTTATGACAGGAATTTAAGTTTATGACCATAGAGATTTACAATATACGTTTCAATGAGCAGGATGCAAAATGAATTATGTAAAACACCTACCTCACAAGTTGAATAGCGAGATCAGCCGTAGAAATGGCGGAAGGTCCACTCGATCAGAAACACGTGGAGGAGGCTGCTCCACTTTCAGGATGTACGGTTCATGCGCAACACTCACAAGTTTGTAAGTGTGATGCCTGTATCACAGAATGATATTAACAGAGGATATGTTCACACACACACACACACACACACACACACACACACACACACACACACACACACACACACACACAACGCCTCGATTCTGAACCACATTACTGTAAATGAAGAATAACGGTCATTGCTGCTGCCCATGGACAAACGTTGGACCTTAAAGCGTCCTGATAGTTCCAGGCTGTCATTGCAGCTGCCCATGGACAAACGTTGGACCTTAAAGCGTCCTGATAGTTAAGGCCTGCAATCACTTTCAGCTGTCCCAGAATCGACGAGACAACATGTCCCCCTGTTCAACAGGTGGAAACACCTCCAACCTTCCATACCTCCCCCACCCCACCCCAGGTAAACGACACTGGTCAGCCAACATGTCTTCCATAACACATGTAAACACAACCAACGTGTCCAAGGGTGGATAGGTCCGGTATTTCTCCTCCTCCAGCTCCAAAAGCCAGAAGCATCAAAACATGTTATTCCATCAATTAGTATGGTTATTCAACAGAAATCCAGTCACAAGCTATATTATTCTTGTATAGTGGGACAAGCGGGCTCTCTCAAATCCCTGGCATCCTCTGATTCGGGGAGGGTGTTGGTAGGCCTCTCAGCCTTTGGGCCTATTTGTGAACGTGTATGAAAAACTTTCTCTAACGTCCACACTATCATATTACCTTCACACTAGTTCATTTTCAGCCTCAGCTCTCTGTTCGAGTGAACGATGCTCTCTCTGCCTCTGTCTCTTCTTCTTCTTCTTCTTTTGCTGCTGCTGCTGCTGTTGATTTGTTTTTGGTTGACTTCAGTGTGGTAACAGCCCTGATATGGCCCTTTCCGGCTGGCTGGGCTGTAAGCAACATCACTAACTTTATTATTTCTTCTTGTTCGTCTTCTTCTTCCTCTTCTTCTTCCTCTTCTTCTTCTTCTTCTTCTTCTTCTTCTTCTTCTTCTTCTTCTTCTTCAGCAGTTACTTGCCTATTCTGGGCTATCACCTCAGAATGTATATGTCGCTTTGTTGGCTGAATTAGATATGTGCACGGTACATAGAAATCTAAGCCAGTAGTTAGCTACCGAATTAATTTTTTTTTTAAACATTTTTATTTGTTTTTATTGTTATTCCACATACAAAGAGAAAAAAAAAAACAAACTACACACATATATGAAGAGAACAGCAGAAAGAAATAAACAGCAACATTCATAACTAAGAGTTAGGTATACAGCAAGAAAAACAAACAAACAAACTAACATACACAAAGAGCCAAACCACACACACATGAAAAAAAAAAAAAGAAAAAAAAGAAGAGAGAGATAGACAGTAGGAAAAGAGAGAGAGAGAGAGAGAGAGAGGGGGGGGGGGGAGTGTGTGTGTTTCAGTATAGCATTGTCTATGTAAAAACAAAACAAAAAAAACAAAAACAAACAAAAAAAAAACATGGTTACTTATTGACAATGCTATAAGAAGTATACATAAACCTGTATTAATCATATTGTTCTAATATTACTACCCATAATAGATGTATACATGCGTTTGATGGAAAAAGAAAAAAAATGTATATACATAGCAAGATAAATCAGCATGCATACACAGATAATAAAGGAAAGGCAGACAAATAGACGGACAGACAGACAGACAGACAGACGAACAGACAAGCAAAGAAACAGGAAGACAGAATGGGTTGGGTCACAGCAAGTGAAGATGATATATGTTATTATCATAAGGTACATTATTTCTTGAGTACCACTATACAGAAATATTTCAGCAGCTTACAAGGGCCACACATGATATCCTCAGCAAAAGATTAAAAAAAAGGAAAAAGATAATACGATTAGTCTAGTAACTGTTGTTATATTATGCATCATACTTATTTATATATTAATGCTGAAAAGACATGTTCCAGAGACGGTAACTAAAGCAGCTAGGTATTAGAAATCAAAGCTTCATAAGCAAGCCATCTGGCATGAAAATCCATGTGGTTCATGGTTAAGTATGAGTTATATTTTTCAATTCTATATCTATACGTCAACATTTTCAAGAAAACTGCTACATGTGGAAGACTGCCTTCTAACTTACACTTATATAGGTAATGTTTTGCTAGAAGAATAATGAAGTAAAAACAGTAATCAATTGCGATTGTTATGTCGAAACCTAAAAGTACGAGAGACTCTGTTAGGCGTATATTTTGTGCGTGAGTGCATTTCTCTTTTACTAAATCAATTAACCTACTCCAAAAACATTTGACATGAGTGCATTTCCAAAACATATGGTCAATAGAATCTTTAAATAGTCCGCAAAAACTGCATTTATCATTATCAGTAACTCCGATTTCTTTCAAAATAACATTTGTACCTAAGCACCTGTGAATTATTCTCAACTGAAACCACTTGAGTTTTACATCTGTAATCTTATGTGCATAAAAAAGCATGAATTCCAGTCATGAGCTTGTGAAAGTTTGATGTCCCACTTATCGCAGCACGGAGCTCTCAACTGATTATCAATCAGTATATCATAATAAGTCTTTGAACCTTTATAAATGGCAAACAATATCTTATAACATAATGGAGAAGTAATACATTTGTTGTTTTCGATGGTAATGTCAAATCCTTTTATGAATTCAATTATTGCTAACTTATACCCTGTATAAGTTAGAAAATCAATGTTGACATATTTTTCCTTAAATTGTCCGTGGGAAAGAAACTGACCATTATCATCAAAAAAATGTGCGAGATAATAGATACGTTTGTTTTGAAGCATTTTAGACACAATGTGTCTTTTCCCAACTTGAATACGTTTGTTGAAGCAAACTGGTTCAGCAAGTAGTTCAGCGGAATTTTTTGGCAGACATTTGTAATAAAAAAGTTTGTAAGCTTCAAGGACGTCTGCCCAGAACGGATTATATTTGGTAAATTTTGAGACAATCTCTGGACCGTGTTTACTCATATGCTACCGAATTAATTTAGTAACATCCCACAATTAATCAAATAAATCCATATCATCCCCAAATACTTCTCAGTGTGTGTGTGTGTGTGTGTGTGTGTGTGTGTGTGTGTGTGTGTGTGTGTGTGTGTGTGTGTGTGTACTGCTCAAAACAATTTAAGAGCCACCTGCATTTTTCATATGGTTTAGATAACGCGTCGTAGTGTATAGAATCCAAAGCTTTTGTCCAATTTTTGCACTGAAAGTGTGACAATTGCATCAATGCAAAACTGGTTTTGGCATGTGTTCAGCTGAATCTGAGTCTAGTGGGTTGAACACAAAAGAAACACCGAAATCACGAAAATATGGTCGAGGTTTGCGAGCGCATAGCTGAGGCAGCAGAATTGGGCTGACTGCAAACCGCATTGCACGTGCAAGTCGTGTCTTTACTGAACACATGGCAACCAGTTTTGCTGACCAGTGGGTATAAAAAAAAGCCGCTTTTGGGGTTGTTTTTAACCATGCCACCAAGACGGAGATTAAATGACACTGACCAGGGAAGGGCTGTTGCTTGGCTTCAAGAAGGTGTAGGCGTCAGAGAAGTTGGTCGTCGCCTTCAAGTGCATCATGCTGTCATCCAAAGACTTCGTGACTGCTTCAACGCCACCAGTAGTACTGCTGAACGAAGACGGTCTGGCCGGCCTAAGTCCACCACCAGACAGCAGGACAGACTGCTAGTTCTGACGGCGCTGAGACAAAGAACTGCCACTACCAACAACCTCAGGCGACAACTGCGTGCAGCAGTGAACGTCAACATTTCCGACCAAACTGTTCGGAACCGCCTGAGAGAAGTTCACCTCCGAGCAAGATGGCCAGCTGTTTGACCTGTGCTGACCGTAGAGCGCGACTGACCTGGTGCCGAGCTCATGTGGCCTGGACGAGGCAGCATTGGGCCCAGGTGATATTTTCTGATGAGTGGCGTTTTGCTCGACTCTTCCACGATGGTCGCATACGTGTCTGGAGGTGGACTGGGGAACGCTACCAAGAAGCCAACATAACCAAATGGGACCGGTATGGCAGGGGGGCCTATCATGGTGTGGGGTGGCATAGGAAGGAACTTCAGAACCCCCTGTACCGAGTTGAAGGCAACCTAACTGGTGTGAGGTACAGGGACAACATTCTTCAGCCTCTGGTCCTGCCTGCCCTGCAAGCCCTGGGCCCTTACGCCATCCTCCAGGACGACAACACCCGTCCCCACCTATCAGGGTGGTAAACGTCTTCTTGGAGGAGCAGCAGGTCAACCGCCTCGACTGGCCAGCGTCCTCGCCCGACCTTAACCTAATCGAGCACGCCTGGGACGTCCTGGGGCGCCTGCTTCACGAGAACCACCCTCCAGCAGTGAACCTGGGCCAGCTCTTCGACTTCTTGCAGCAGGAGTGGAACAACATCCCCCAGCTGACTCTCAGGAGGCTTGTGGACTCTATGAGACAGATATGTCTAGCTTGTATCTGCGCTAATGGTGGCCATACTGAGTATTGACCTTGATTGTCATTTGATTCGACTGTTCTGATTTCAGAAATGAAGCTGTTCATCAGTTAAGCCCATGAAGTTGTTTTTGAGCAGCTGTTATTCGTTTATTTCTGATGTCATTGTATCATTCCATAGACGAATTTTCAATTAAATTGTTTGAAGAAGTTATTCCATTGAATAGTGTGTGAATGTTTTCAACTGGCTCTTAAATTTTTTGAGGAGTATATAGAAAGGGGGATGGAGTGGATGTGATAGATTGTATGATTTTTGTTCTTCCTTCAACCTAATTCTTTCACTCTTTTACCTTTGTTTTCTATGAATCAGTCAGTTGTGGAGTTGCAGCGCCTGCTGTAGCTGTAGAGCCCGACCCTCAAGCGGCAGACTCTGTTGCTGTTGCTGCCGGTGAAGTCTCGGTCATGAGTGTCTGTGGGTGTTGACGCAATTCTTTGCCGTCTGTGGCTCCTCCATTCTTCCCACTGGACCCCTCTCCTCTGTTTTGCTTTTTATTTTATGCCGGCCTTGATGGTGGACCACCAGCTGACCCTGTCTGAAGCTGCTGTCTCCAGGTCTGCTGGGTCGAGGCTGCCTGCTCTCGGGTCACGCTTGTATACATCCTTGTAGTGTAGGATGGGGCGTCCTGTGGGTCTGTAGCCAGCTCTCCGTGCAGCATGTCCTTTGGGATGCGACTGTTGTCCATGCTACTGACATGGCCAAGCCAGTACAGGCGTTCCTATATCAGCATGGCGAACATGCTAGGCATACCTGCCTGAGTCTGGACGTCCTTGTTAGTGGTGCGGTCCTGCCAAGTTATGCCCAGGAGTCTTTTGAGGCAGCGCAGGTGGAAGGCGTTCAGTCTGCGATCATGTCGAGAGTATAGGGTCCATGCTTCACTTCCGTATAGAAGAGTGCTTAGCATGCAGGCTCGGTATACTTTCATCTTGGTGTTTGAAGTTAGCATAGTGTTGTCCCAGACTCTCTTCTCTAGAAGGCCCATCACTGTTGCGGCCTTGCCGGTCCGCACGTTGAGCTCGGCGTCCAAGGAGAGGTTGCTGGAGATGGTGGAGCCCAGGTAAGTAAAGTCGTCGACCATTTCAAGGGTGTGATCGCCGATGGAAATGTAGGGAGGGCTGCTGACGTCTTGGCCCATGATGTTTGTCTTCTTTCGGCTGATTGTGAGGCCGAACTCGGTGCAGGCATCAGCGAAGCAGGTGATGAGCCGTTGTAGCACCTCCTCGGTGTGGGCAGTGAGAGCGGCGTCATCTGCAAACAGCATCTCCCTGATGAGGATTTTCCGCACCTTCGTCTTTGCTCAGAGGCATGCCAAGATGAAGAGGCCTCCATCACTCCTAGTGAGGAGGAAGATGCCGTCTTCACACTGTCGGAAGGCGTAACGCAACAGCAGGGAGAGGAAGACGCCGAAGTGCGTCGGAGCGGGCACGCACCCTTGTTTGACACCGCTCTTGATTGGGAACGGGTCCAAAGATGAACTGTCGTACAGGACAGTGCCATTCATGTTGTCATGGAAGGACATGGTCATCTTCAGGAGCTTGGGGGGACATCCAATCCAAGTCGAACGCTTTGGTCAGGTCGATGAAGGCGATAAACAAGGGTTGTCTTTGCAAGCGGCACTTCTCTTGTAGCTGCCTCAAGGAGATTATCATGTCAACCTCGCAGCTCTGAAGCCGCACTGTGCCTCTGGGTACACTCGTTCGGCAAGAAGCTGCAGCCTGTTGAGGATGACACGTGCGAAGCCTTTGCCAACAATGCTGAGGACGGATATTTCGCGATAGTTGCAATCGCTGCGGTTCCCTTTGTTCTTGTATAGCGTGATGATGTTTGCATCGCGCATGTCCTGGGGTACGGTCCCTTCCTCCCAACACTTTAGCTGAAGCTCATGTAGGTGACTGAGGAGAGAACTCTCCTTGCCGGATTTGATTGCTTCTGGCGGAAAGCCGCCACTACCTGGAGCCTTACCACAGGCTAGCGAGTCTAGCCTTGCTGGGTTCCTCAATGGTGGGTGGGGCGTCGAGCTCCTCCATGGCGGGGTGGAGGGTGGTGTTCTCGATGGCTGTGTGGGTGACTGAGTTCTCCCTGTAGCACAGCTCCTGTAGTGCTCCACCCATCTCTCCATGCGTTTGCTGCAATCGGTGATGACATCCCCCGAGGTAGATTTTAGAAGAGCAATATAGATGGCGCTAAGGCCTGAAACAACCCAAAAGTACCCCCGCCCAGAAGTACTGTCGGGGGTACTTCTAGGGCCGCGCCAGAATGACTCCCGGGAGTACATTTGGGTCGGGTAAAAAAAAAAAAAAAAAAAAAAAAAAAAAAATATATATATGTATGTATGTATGTATGTATGTATGTATGTATCAAGAAACGAAAGACAACAAAAAAGCCCAAAAAATGTAAAGAAAGGGGGAAAGGATGAGGGGAAGGGGCAAGGGGGGGGGGGGCACTTAATGAGAAATGAGGATAAAATAGATAACTTAGGATAAGTCTAGTTTTGACACGTTTGTGGAAGCAAAATAGCTGTGAGTAGGTAAATGAAGAGTTGTGTAACAGTATGTAGTGGAGAAGTGTGGTGATGAATATTGTTACACACACACGCACATACACACACGCGCGCGCGCGCGCACACACACACTCACACACACACTTGCGCGCGTGCGCGCGCGCGCACACACACACACACACACACACACACACACACACACACACACACACACACACACAAATACACTGACACACAAACACACACACACAAATGCACTGACACACAAACACACACCAGAGACAGGTCCAGTGGATAGATGGTATCTTCTTCATGAATTAAAGATGAAAGAAATCATCCATGTGAGACTGCCGACGTCCACAACAGTGCTATTCCGGTCAGCGCCGCTGTCTCAGGAAACAAGTAAATAAAAACAAACGATGTCCAAATTGTTTAAATAATTTATCGAGTGCAAACTCTTTCCACCCATGCATAACATTTCCCAAAGGGTGACACGGCTGAAAGGGGGGGGGGGGGGGGGGGTTGGGAGGTGTGCGTGAGTGTGTGTGTGTGTGTGTGTGTGTGTGTGTGTGTGTCTGTGTCTGTGCGACCGTGCGTGTGCACACAGACAGACAGACAGACAGACACAGACACACACACACACACACACACACACACACACACACACACACGGTGACAGACAGACACACAGACAGACTCTCCCCCCCCCCCCCCCCCCCCCCCCCCCGCCACGACAGCTAAACGAGGAAACACAGACAGTAAGACAATAACTGTCATAATTCAGTGCACACGGGCATCAATCACTTTTATATTATGTTAAAATATTTTTTACCCCAAGTTCTCGCTTGCCATAAATCGTGTGAACAAGTATGTGTTACAATATAGGACTCAAACACAAAAACATATATAACATCATCCTAAACATCGCATTCATCCAAACACAGGGACACGTGCCCATTGACACAAGCACGCACGCGTACCCTCCCCCTTTCCGTTCTCCACCTGCCTCTGTACACCCACGCTACGTTACACACACACGCCCACCCCCCCCCCCCCTCAGGCCCCCCCCCCCCCCTCCTTTTTTTGTGGCATCAGTTCTCGGATCAATGGAGCACCTAAGGTGGTGAATTTTTTCTTTTTTTTAATTTTTTTTCTTTTTTATTTTTACTTTTTTCTGTTTTTCTTCCCTAAGGCCAAAATCCACCTCTTCATTTTTTGGTGCTTCACACTGTCCTCTTCATTTGCCCCCCCCCCCCCAAAAAAAAAAAAAAAAAAAACAACAACAAAAAGCGGAAAAAACAAAAACAATTTCCACTACTAGGTTTTTTTTTCTCTCTTTTTTTTTGTTCTTTTCTTTCCCAGCCAATCTCTTACACACCATGCATAGTCTGTATGTTCTCTCACAAATGGACATATTTTTGCTGATTTTAGTGTTTTGGCAATTGATACAAAGTGTCTGGGTTTGTTAATGTACTAATGTGTGGTATACTGGCACACTCACTCTGATAATGTGTTGCATTATACGGAAACGGAACCAACATAGATGAAACAAAGGACTTAATTATTTTTAGTTTTTCATTTTGTTTTACACATACACCCGCACACACACTCTCGCTCCCCCCCCCCCTCCCCCTCCCCCCTCTCTCTCAAATATGCTAACAATGGTAGTTACCTGTTAAATACACGACACGATACCAAAGCAAAAACTGTGCATAAGCAACCAATTCTGTATATACACATGCCTGAAAGGATGTCGTTGGTCCCTATTGCCCGTCTTCCTCTCCTTTCCCCTACCCAAGCGCGTGAGCGCTCTTCACAACACACCACCACCATCACCATCCACCCACCTCAACACCCATCCACCACCTCCCCCACCCCCACATCCACCCACCTCCACCCCCACCCCACAAGAAAAGAGAGAGAGAGAGAGAGAGAGAGAGAGAGAGAGAGAGAGAAGAGAGAGAGAGAGAGAGAACTCGAAACTCGAAATCTTTAATGAGGGTGAATAGATAAGCTGGAAGCTTTTTTACACTATGCCCTCAAAATGACAATAACCAAAAGGAACAATTACGTCGATTTGACAAAATTAAACACAGCAATAAGAATAACAACAATTTTTTTTTTTTTTAATAGAAAATAGCAAGCAATCTCATTATAACGTATTGCACACACACACACACACACACACACACACACACACACACACACACACCGCACACACACACACACACACACACACACACACACACAAAACTGGACATACGTAAACATCACATTGGCATACATAAACATTTCATAAGTCAATCATGTCATATGGCTTATAGCCCAGCCGACCACGGAGGCCAACTGAGGCTGCTACAACTTGTTTGTGTCAAAAGGAACGTCAAACTTGGGAGAATATACAGTTAAGTGAAACATAATTTACAACTGGTCTATGAGGTATTTGAAATACGCTTTTTTAAACGATGCTAAACTATTTTTCTGCTTTAAATGTGTAGGTATTTCATTCTATAATTTACTACCAGAGTAAATAAGGGATGACTTGAAAAGATCAGTTCGTGGTCGAGGGGTATAAAGGATATTTTTGCCTCGAATTTTGATTAATGGGAATTTGTCATGAAGATAAGGTGGCGCAAGATTATTAATAATTTTATACATAAAGACAGCTTTATTAAAGTAGCATTTTTGATCGAATGGTAGAATGTTAAGATCTTTATAATCACTAGCTTGTAGAGAAGATTTCAAGAGTATCAGCTTAATAGCGCGTCTGTACATGCTTTCTAGTGGTTTTAAGCAATTTTTGCTGGCTAAATCCCAGCATGTAGAGGCGTAGTTAATGTCTGGTTGTACATATGCATAGAAATATAACTTTCTAGTATGTTGATCGAGGAAATTCTTGATTCGGTTCAACAAGAATAATTTTTTAGATAACCTTTTAGACAAATCAGAAATGTGATTAGACCATGAAAGATTATTATCAACTGTAAGGCCTAATAATTTGTGTGATTTAACTTCTTCTAAGACTTTATCTTGTATACGTATTTTAAACAAATCAGCTTTCATATTTTGACGTTTCTGTCTGGTTGTAGTCATCATAAATTTAGACTTTTGAGGATGGAGGGCCATATGATTCAGATTAGTCCACTTTGCAAGTTTATTGAAATCATTCTGTAATTTGATACATACTGAGTCAGCATCTTTGTCTTTATTATGGATAGTAGTGTCATCAGCAAAAAGCTCACAGGGAGAAGATATATGTAAAGGAAGATCATTTATATAAACTGAGAATAAGATAGGCCCCAAGACTGACCCTTGGGGAACGCCATAATTTACTGGCATAAGAGAGGAAGTAGCGGAATTTTTAAAGACTACTTGTCGCCTACAGTTGAGAAATGAGGAAATGAGTTTAAGAGCTTCAGCGGATAAACCATACAATGTTAATTTTCTTAACAGTAGATTGTGATCTATAGTGTCAAATGCTTTAGCGAAGTCGACAAAAATTGTTCCTGTGAATAAATCATTGTTTATGTTTAAATGTCATTGCTCAATTATATTAGTGAGCAAGGTGTGACAAGAATGATTTTCTCTAAATCCGCTTTGATTAGAATGTAATAAATTGTATTTCATGAAATGTTTGTGGATGTTACATTTGATGTGTTTTTCAAGGGGTTTAGACAGAATAGATAGGATAGAGATAGGTCTATAGTTAGAAGGATCAATGGGATCACCAGATTTTAAAAAAGGTAAAACTTTAGCATCTTTGAAGGATTGTGGATAACAACCTTTATCAATGGAAAGATTGTAAATATATGTAAGATGCTCTGATATAATCGGAGCAGCAATTTTCAAAATTTTACCATCTATATCATCTAAACCTCGAGAACTGGACTGATTTAATGAACACAATTCCTTATAAACATCATGTACACCAATAAACTCGATTTGAAGATTAGATTTTATGTTTTTTGATACACAGTACGCTTTTAGCTCAAGTAGGTCATTGTCTTTTGAACAATCAGCTTTGATCGTCTTTTCTGCAACAGTTGTGAAGTGATCATTTAAGAGTTCAGCAGACAATGTTCTCTCAGAAGGAGCACTAGATGACAAGGTTTTACCGGAGAGCTCATTAATAGCTTTCCAGATCGATTTTGAATCTTCTTTACGGGAAATAAGGTCACTGAAATATTTCTTTTTGGCGGCTCTTTTCATATCGGTAACCTTATTTCTTTGCTTTTTAAAATTATCATCTTTACCATTTGTTTGCAATAGAATATCTCGTAAATTAATGGCCTTATGGATTTTTTCATTATACCACGGTGGCTTACCCCTTGGTTTGACACGTTTAGTTACCGATGGCACGTGTTTGTTAAAGATAGAGATAAATATGTCATACCAAGCAGCCAGTGCTCCATCAGGGTCATTGTACTGATACACCTCAGAAAACTTTGCGTTACACAAATCGGACAAGAAATTGTTAGTATCGAATTTTCTATAGCTTTGAAAAGATATACATTTGTGAACATTTCTGGGAATTTGAACCCCCTTTTTGGACCATGTTAGACAAACTGGAAAGTGATCACTGAGACCGTATACAGGCACAGATGTTTCTATAATATTAAATGGGTTTGTTGCGTATATGTGGTCAATTAGTGTTTCGGAGGATAGATTTTTTCTTGTCGGTGTGTTAATTAGCTGTGTCAAATTCTGTAATTCATAAACCCGTTTCCATTTATCATGTGGTTTAAGTAGATCAATGTTAAAATCTCCTAAAACTATAATCTCAGACGAACGCATTGAGACATCTTCCATCATATGTTCGAAACGATCGAACCATTCAATACGTTCGTTAGGATTTCTATATAAGCAGCCTAACAAAATCGGTTTAGTACCCTTCACATAGATTTCTATCCATATGCATTCTATGTTGTATTTATCCAAACTGTTGATCTGTTTATAATTAATCGAGTTGTGAATATAGGCCACTAAACCTGTTTCAAGCTTTGTCTTTGGATCTCTTCTTATAGTATTATAACCTTGGATTGAAACTAAATTATCAGGCACTATACTGCAAAGTCGAGATTCTGAAAAACAAAAACAATGGAAACAGTTATCGGAATTGGACAAAATGTTGGGAACATCAGAAATTTTGTTTAAAAGATGACACACGTTTAAATAGCCTATTTTCAAGCCGAATTTAGACAACCATTCATTCATTATACATGAAACTGATTTACAAATACACTCTACGGATTACACAACACTACAGATAAACGAGTAGAATAATAGTCAAACAGCAGGAACACCTGTTTGTAGATGAATTTTAGCAACGACAACAACAACAAAACAAAAAGAACAATAATAAAAAAAAAAAAAGGCAGAAAAAAATCAGCTGCCTTAAAGAAGTCAGTAAGGATAATATCAGCTACAACAATATGCGACAAAACTCAGCAAGAAATAGCAATATCAGCAATCCGGGGACGAAACACAAACGCCGTGAACCAAAAAACAGAACAGAGTTCACTTGTCATTCGGATTACCAGGGTCCGGTATCAATAACATACATCCTCGCGCACGTGGCTGCGCGCGTCACTGCGAGCGCCAACACTTACGTGCCCATCCGCGCATACACATACGCACTCACATATCCTCAACATGCTCCCTACCTCTCTCTCTCTTACTCTCTTTCTCTCGTAACATACATGGAAATCCTTAACTGTTATCATATCGATGAACATGTTTTTACACCAGTGACATTTGAAATATTTATATTAATACCAAATCAGACAAAGGAAACAAGGAACTATCCGATTCGTTGATAAATTTCACGTGGTTACTCTTTACATTTAATATTCGATAGTACACCATTCTTACTGCTTCATTCTCTCGCCCCCCCCCCCCCCCTTCCCGTTCCCGCTCCACCCCGCCCCCGCTCGTTCAACCCCCACCCCTTACTTTTTCTCAATACATACAAAAACACGTGCACGCATGTGCGCATGCGCAAGTGCACACCCACGCATGCACACACACACACACACACACACACACACACACACACACACACACACACGCACACACACACACAACTACACCACAAACAACACAATTTCCACCCATTTTGATTTAGACAGTCATATAATCAGGGTGGTGTATATGAAAACTTCTGAAGTCTGGACTGGTTCAGGAGCTGTGACGCCATGGTCAGCAGTTGGGAGGGCGTACTCTCCAGTCGGCTGCGACGTATCTTCAACACACCAGGCGGTAAGGGGAGGCACAGGTGCCACTGGGTTCTGGAAGCTTCGCTGGCAGCTTGGTGGACAGTCTTCCAGTGGCCCTCTGTGGCTAGAAGGGGATTCTGAGAAGTGGGAGGTGGGTATGAAACGGAGGGACACCAGGGTCCTTGGAGTGAGGCATGGGACTGGTTGGGGAATAGGGGGCAGGGAGCACGGCTGGCTTCATGTACTGGGACAGTCCTGTTGTCCTGAGGCTGTCTGGAGATCAAACGCTGGAAGGCCTCGCCCACGTTGGTATACAGCTGCTGTGAGGGACCAGCCCCCCCTGTTGTAGGGAGGCTGATAGGCCTCAGTGGTGTTGAAACCCTGCTGTGAGGGACCAGGCTCTGTGTTGATGGGAGGCTGAAAGGCCTCGACGGCGTCGTAGCGCTGCTGCTGCGGAACACGTCGAACGGGAACGGCGTCCTCAGGTTGAGCCTGGTGTAGCCTGGGGGCGGTCCATCCTCCCTGTCTCTGGGACGGCAGCATGGGATAGTGGATCATGGAAGAGATGGAGGGGGCGCCAGCCGCATAGCCACCACGTCCTGAACACTGACCAAACTCAGGGCGTGATTTTCCCCTGCCACCGTGCTGGGTGCTACCAAAAGCATCTGGCCGCTGTTCTATTTGCCCATCACTTTCGGGCTGTCGCTGTGACGAAAGGCCACCTTCACCATGTCGGCTGTTGGTCTGACGGGAGAAACGTGGCAAAAACTGCATAAAATTGATGGCTAGTTTTGCAGTACCTTTAAGACTGGGGTGAACAGGATCTTTGTAATATGCGAGTCTTGGGGCACCATTCTTAGTAATAAAAGTATTATGATTGTCGATCAGGTTGATTTCAGCAGCAATGCAGGCTGTGCGCAGGGTTCTGTTGGAGGGAAAGATCAAGTTGTTAAAAGGGTGACGTCCTCGTGCTGGGACGATGGAGCTGAAGGTGATGACAGCTGAAGGGAAGGAGATCTTGCAGAGATTGATAAGTTCTGTCCACTGTGTCATGGGCACAGGGCCAGCGGGGCAATCGTTAACGCCTATATGGACAATCACATGCTGGATGTGGGTGAGTTTGTCTGGTATTGCGCCTAGCCACAGCATCAAATCCTTCATTGTCATCCCGGGAACACACAGTTTGAATACCCTGTCTTTCTCACTGCCAAGACGTCTTGGATCGATATACCTCAGGACAGAGTCACCTATGAGGACCGAAGAAAAATACCCAGGAATCTTTATTTCACGTAAAATTTGCGCTGGGGACTTGTCCTGGGTGACTGATTGAAGGTGAATGTTTTGATCAGTATCTGTGTTACCCTCATGTACACTAGAATCGTTTTGGTCACATTTCTGTTCAATAGTGTCGGCACTGTCCTCGCCTAAGACCTGAAAGGAATTGTGAGTAGAGACAGGTGTTGATGGTGGTTGGTGTGTAACAGGGCTATCTTGCTTCAAGGATGTCCTGGAGGAGGATGTATTGTTTGTGCACATTTTAGGACTATGTGCAATGTCACGTGGGTGTTCCTCATCTCTTTGAGTTGAAGGAACGCGGATGTCAGGAAAGAGGTTTTCTTCCGCTAGCTGGATGTCTGCTGTGTCACACTGAGTGGAAGTGGTGGTAGTGCGAGCCTTTTCCATCTGAGTTTTTATCTGAGACTGGAGGGTTCCTAATTGTGTCTTCAATGAATGATTCTCCTTACAGATAGTGTTTAACTGGCTTTCTAAGCTGTTGAAGCGTTTCTGAAAAAGACCCATTGATTCTATCAGAGTTTCTATTTTTTGACTGATGTAATGCTTCATTTCATTTTTAACCGCTATTTTCATATCTTCAAGATATGAAATAAGTTTGTTCTGATTTTCAGAAAGTTCAGCGGCCAGTGTGTCCTGATTGTCCTCCAATACCTGAAGTTTGTCGCTGGTGGCTCTGTCAAACAGTCTTTTTGGACACAGTGTGCGTCGTCTCTGACGTTTACTACGCTTCTTGCGTATATCACTGCTTTGACCACTTGGTGTGTCATGTGGAGTGCCTTTGACACGGACAGACTCCCCTTCAGTCCCAGTGGGTGTGACCTGTGCAGGCTGAGCGTCAACATGGGAGCTAGCTACAGTGCCAGTGTCAGTCTCTTCTGAAGACATGTGCGTACTGAAACCAGACACATCTTCCAAAGTTGATTGATCATCACTTACTACACTACTGGCAGCAGTCACAGGACCTGGGGACTGGACAAACGGGCTGTCTAACTGTGTGTTGTCTTGTACAGGTGCTGAGGGCTGGATGATGGCAAACTCCTCTTGAACAAAGCAGATAGGAAGACGAGTCAGTTCAGACAGCAGATGCTGTACATCCTCAGTCTGACAGAACTCAGTCACCAAGTCTGTGAGCACCCGGCACTCTTCCTGGTCCCACTGCCTACAGTCAGCTCCCTGACACAGTAAGGTGCCTGTGCCTTGTCTGGTGAAGTAGAAGGAAAGTGTGATTCTCTTCGATCCATTCACGTAGAATCGAACCACCGATTTACTAAGGCAGGTAGGGATGGGATAACTAATCCATAAAGGAAGTTACAGAGCTTCGTCATCATAATCGAAGTCTGAGAGTTCTATTTTGATTGAATTCTCTGAAATTCCAGAATACCGATAAAACAACGAGTTCCTCCACACTGACAATTCCCTAACCGAACAGGAGAAACGTTTCTGTAGTGGGTCAAAAGTTGGTTGAAGTTTATTGTCTTGACCAGCAGGTGCCTGTTCCATTGTTTACATTTTGTCACGCCCATTTCCGCCCATATCAGCTGATAGCAAACACACGCATGTATGCATAGGCACCGGACCGCTGGCTACTAAGTTACACTTCACATTCTGTAAGATACAATACGCTGTAGAAAACAATATAACACGAAAGACTTAGCTTCTTTTTTAGGCGCCTATGGTCGACCCTACCTGAATTGTCTGTTGAAAAGAAAGAAGAAGAAGAAGAAAAGTTAACGTAGAACAACGTATTGCACGTGCCCGAACCGTTGACTCCAATTGACCTGACAGCAGGCCTACGAATGTAGTGATCGCTGTTTACGGTATGGCAACTCCTTCATTATTCATATTAATTACAAAACCGGTGATTACCGACGTACTAAATGATTATATGATAAACAGAGTCCACATTCCGGTGCACAGATATATCATACATCAGTCACTCAAAAATCACTGCGATCACCCACTTTGATGTTCATTAATTCCAGGAAGAACACAGAGCGACAAAAACACGACTTGATGGCGTTCAGACACATACACGGACGAGAGAGAGAGAGAGAAAAGGAAGAAAAGAGAGAGAGAGAGAGAGAGAGAGAGAGAGAGAGAGAGAGAGAGAGAGAGAGAGAGAGAGACAACGAGAGAGAGAGAGACAACGAGAGAGATAGAGAAAAGGAAGAAGAAGAAGAAGAAGAAGAAGAAGAAGAAGAAGAGAGAGAGAGAGAGAGAGAGAGAGAGAGAGAGAGAGAGAGAGAGACAGACAGACAGACAGACAGACAGACCGTTAGGCAGACAGACAGGCAGACAGACGGACTGAGACGGCGTCTTAGGGATTCAGTTTGTTACATGTTGTCTCACCAGTTGTCTCTTCCCGATGAAGCCAATCTTATAGTGAAGAGAAATTATGCATGATCCCCCTCATTTTCCACATTCCCCACGTGCAACAGTCTTACATATACGAAAACGAAAGAGTGCAAGAAAGTACAGAGGAGTGGAGAACGAAAAGGCATATTTACCTTGGGGTCACTTTCTTTATGAAAGAAACGTCACCAAGACTGTGTTGTATGTGTGCGTGCGTGTATATGTGTGTGTACCTGTAAGTGTGTGTGTGTGTTATAGTGCACGTGCGCGCACGCAAAATGCACAAACACGTGCATGTTTTTGTAACTAAGTGTATCTCTCTCTCTCTTCCTCTCCCTCCCCTCCCTCCCTCCCTCTCCGTGCGCGCGCGCGCGCGTGTGTGCGTGTGTGCGCGCGCGTGTGCGTGCGTGTGTAAGAGTGAATGCATGTATGAGATCTCTTTATATTTTCCTCAGTTGCAACTGATTTTCGAATGTGACTGAAATTGGCAGCCTAGATTCCGTTTTTTAAAAAAAATAAATACTTATACACATCTTTGCAGTAATCACAACATGGTATATATTTTCAGTAGTATATGTCTGTCAATATTTTCTTGTCTAAGAATTCCAAAGAGCACAGTTTCTTCAGAAAACACAATTCTTGTGATGTATACAGCTAATATGTATTGATTGTCAAATTTCCAAAACGAATTAACCTTATGACAGTGAAAAAAGAAATGTTCAATGTAATCAATTTCATCATTGCAATATGAACAATTTCGATTATCCTTGACTTTCATTTTGCATAGCATTATATTAGTCGGGTATATATTTTGTAAAATTTTCCATTGTAAAACTCTCAGTCTGGTATCTTTTGTGCACAAGCGGGGTATCTTCCATAGATTTTCATTTAACTCCAGTCCATATTTATTAGACCAAAAACGGGCTGCACATGGTTCTGTGTAACTGAGGGAACACAAAGTTACACGGAAATCCTTGCAAGATATATGCTTTTTGTTACAGAAAAGAGGTGGTTCTGAAAAATCTATATCATATCTATCTTGTTCACTAACCCTAGTATTAAAACTATGTGTGGCCGCTGACACTACATTATACTCTAAGATCCTTGCAGGGGAGGCTCCTATCTTGTTAACCACGTCCTGGTATGAAAGCATTCCATTTGGACCATACATGTCACTAACATTTAGAATTTTGCCCTTTATCCAGTCAGGGAAGAAAAGGACATTTCCTCGATATCTTATGTATTGGTTATTCCACAGTAAAGAGGGAAAGGGTGAGACATCTTCATGTTTATTAAGATCTAGCCAAGTTTTCAAAGTAATTTTCCAAAAATGTGAATGTATCTTGTCTAAACCTTTGAAAAGTGCGCTTTTGGTATTTGCATAAAAACACGTGACATTCTCACCAAAGGGTAGAAATATTTTTCTCGGAATTATAGTCCATCTTTCATTGTTTGTGACCTTACAAATTTTTACAACCCATGACAGGAGAAAAGCAGATTGCATCTATCTTAAATTTATCATTTTCAATCCTCCTTTTTCATATTCACTGCACATACGCTTCTTTTAACTTTTTCAAATGCCTTTCGATTACCATGTTTTTTACGCCAGAGAAGTCTAAAAAGCATGCGATTTATATCTGATAAGATCTTGTCAGGAATAATAATAATAATAATAATAATAATAATGAATACTTATATAGCGCCTATTCTCGGCTAGAGACCAAGCTCTAAGCGCTTTACAATCAACACACGCTTACACAACGGGCTGCCTACCTGGGTAGTGCCGACTGAAGAGCTGCCAGCTGGCGCTTCATTCAGTCGTTTCCCGTGTCATCCAGTCAATATCGTTCAATATCGTTTACTCAGTTTCTTTACTTCCTTCATTCTTTCCATTTCTTACGCAGGGTGCATGCTGTGTGTAATAACAAATGTTTGCATAACACAGACCATTTGTGAAATAAGAAATGTTTTAATAATATGTATTTTACCCATTACACTAAGATCTCTTTTTTCCCAGGAGTGAATAATTCTCTGAATAGTTTCTATTCTTTGCAACCAGTTATCCTCAACTAAAGATGCTAGTTTATCATTCTCATAATAAATACCCAGAATCTTTATTTTATTTTTCCACGTAAAGCCATAAAAACTTTCTGCACTATGTTTTCTACTACCTAGCCACATAGCTGCTGATTTATTTTTATTTATAACCAAACCAGAAAACAAAGAAAAATCATTGAGTATATCTAATGCTTGCATCATGTCATGCTGATCTGTCAAAAATAAAGTAACATCATCTGCATAAAGCGCAATTTTGATTACATTAACAAGCGTATCTCTTGAACCCCCTAAATCAATTCCTCTAATGTTTCTACAGTCTTTTATCTTTATTGCTAGCAATTCTATAGCCAACACAAATACTAAGGGAGAAAAAGGACATCCTCGTCGGATTCCTGTTTCAACCGCAAAATACTCTGATGTCCAGCCACTATACAAAACACAACTACGAGTATCAGCGATTAATACTTGAAACCATCTAATGAATTCTTCCCCAAACCCATACTTTTTGAGATGTTAACATGAAGTCTTTAGATATACTATCAAAAGCTTGTGTATAATCAATACTTAAAAGCAAACCAGGAATATTTTCTACATTTAGATGATCAATAACATCATCAATTAATCTCAACAGCGTAGCTGCTCGACGTCCCTTTATATACCCAACCTGATCTTCACTTACTAAATCTCTAATTACTTGACATAAACGATTTGCCAAACATTTAGACAAAAGCTTATAATCGCTATTCGTTAACGAAATTGGTCTCCAGTTTTTTTTAAAAAACATTTCTAGGTAGATCTTTGCCTTTGTGAATTAATGTAATGACTGCTTTTCTCTGAGAAGGAGAAAGTGTCCCTTTTTCAAATGCAGAGTTAAGTGATGATGTTAACAAACTTTTTATATGACACCAAAATACTTTTAAAATTCTGTTGTAAGCCCATCACTTCCTGGCGAAGAACCATTTTTGAGGGCTTTAAGAGCTGTTAACAGTTCATTCTCTGTCAAATTGCCTTCACAACTATCCTTCTGAGAGTCAGAAAGCTGTGGCACTGAAGTATCAGATATAAAGTTATCTACCATTTGTTCCATGTTTCCTGCTCTTACCTTTTTCTTGTACTACTTCGAATAATAGTCTCGCTGCATTTTCATTATTTCTGACTGTTGTGTAACTGATCTACCATTTTCATCACAAAGTTCTTCTATTATCTTTGAATTTGCTCTTGATTTTTCCAAGTTTAGAAAATATTTTATGTTCTTTTCCCCCTCTTCAATCCAATTCATTCTAGATCTAGATCTTACCTGTGCTGCACGTGCTTTATAAGTTTCCAATAATTCTAATTCTTGCATTAAGTGCTGTCGCTGATTTTGATAATGAATATAATTAGGGTTTTTTGCAATCTTAATATTTATGTCTTGTAACTTACATTGTATTTCTACTAAATTATTTCTTCTGCCGATGCTCTTACCTTTAGCATAAATTATTGTAAAACTCTTAATCTTCATTTTTAGGACTTCCCATTCCATTTGAAAACCGATGTTTTCGTCCATATGAGATACATAATCATCTATCAAACTATTCATTTGTGTGACATAGTTTAAGTCATTCAACAATGAGTTATTGAACTTCCACAGCCCAGGTCCCCTCTCAAAGCTTGAGAATTTCAATTTGATGGAGCAACCTCTGTGATCTGTGAATGGGATAGAATGAATATTACAGTCTATTGTTTTGTCAAACAAATTATCATTTGATATGAAATAATCCAATCGACGTGCAATCAAAGGAGAAGTTTTATGCCATGTAAATTCCTTTTCATCTGTATGAAACAGTCTCCAGGTATCATACAGACCATGGCTTTTTAAAAAAAAATTAAATCATTGAATTTCTTTACTGTGCCCTCTGCATGTTTTTCTCCAGAGATGATATCTGAATCGTTATCTAATACGCAGTTGAAATCCCCCCCAATTAACAAATGCTCTGACTCAACATTAGAGATAACATCTCCCAGTTCATCAAAGAAAGTATTCTTTTCATTGTCATTATTTGGAGCATATACATTCACAGTGATCACTTTTTTACGCTGAATTTCTATTTCAATGGCCAAAATTCGTCTTGAATTGTATACTATCTTGTAATTATCAACCACATTGTGCCGAAATAAAACAACTTGACCACAACTATGTGAAGTATAACTATTATATAATAATTCACCTTTGCCCCATTCTTTTTTCCATTGCCCATAAACATCATCAGTGATACGCGTTTCTTGTAAGCAAATTACATCATACTTTTTCTCTTTCAAGTGTTTAAATATTGATTTTCTTTTCCGACACGAGCGCAAACCCCGTGAATTTAATGAAAAAACAGTCAATCCAGAATCACAAGCCATAAGGAAAGTCCGTAATCCAAGCCGTTTTCAAATCCAAACGCAAACCCGTAAACAAAGTCCGTGTAACGCGCGTAAGCCGTCTCCGTCAGGTCAAACCGTCACACTCGGTGAAGATTCACCCACCATCTCCGCCACCTTTACTCTGCCCACTCGACACGGAGCGGTCAGGTGAGGGCCGCGAACAGGTGAGCATTTTAGCCTTTGGCCCGTCACGCCGCTGGCTAGGTGAATCCTCGTCACCTGACCTCTGTCGCTTGCCACCGGTGCTGCGTGAACGCTGGTCCTTCCCACGCGCACCGTATTGCCGGATATTTTTCCGCGGCGAAGGTGTGGTCGAAACTTTGCCCTTGTCAGTTTTATCAGTTTGAGTTTCGGGAACCACATCTGTAAAAGAGTCTTCAAAAACATCTTCCCCATCCTCAAACAAATTTGCCCCTACCTGTTGGTCTCCTGACTGCTGGTTCTCATCCGTGAGCCTTACCTCTTCTGTATACTCAATCTGAGCACATGCCTCTGATTCAGAGATAGGTCCACTCACCTGGGGGTCAGGGAAAGTGCCACAGGCCGGATC
>CM065725.1:32153736-32176236 GCA_033310375.1 Conus canariensis
AGGAGTTTGTCAGCTACTGCATCATCGCACTAATTCTCTTCCCTGCTGTAGAAATCTTTTCAATAGCTGTTCACTTTCACTGAGGGGTCTTTTACAATGTATTGCAGTCAAAGATTCTGGCTGTTATTTTAAAAAACTGATGCGTGGCGTGCCGTACATCAGATCTAAGCTCATTATTCTCTTACTCACCAGGGCAGTTTATAGCATACAGACATACCACACCTGCATATATCTTAAAATGCACACTAAGTCACCATCCTGTATCCAAATACTGATAAATAATTCACTTACTAAAGCATATGGTTGTTGGGCGAAAACTTGAACTTGCAGGGGTGCCTGATGTTCAGCAATGTCCTGAAAAATTAAAACCCAAACTATTATTCACTGGAGTCCAACAAGTTGTTATTTGTGGATATGGACACTTTCTCATTAATAAGAATCATAACTTCAGTTTTGTTGGAAACAGCAACAGCAGGGAAAAAAATCAATCACAAACATGCAACAGTTTCAGTGGCAGCAGGCAGAGTGACTGATTGACTGCCACTATGACTCTGGCATGTGTGACTGAAAGTAACAATGTATGTTTCAGTTTGATGCCAACACTCTACAAAAACCAACAACTATCTCTACAACCAACCATGCACTGAGAATGAAATGAAACACAAAAAGATCAACCACCCATTCCACAAACCTTACCTTCTTTACGTCTCGGAGTTTGGCTCTCTTGGTCCTGACAGAATCCGTGTCACTGTTGCGTTTGAGGCTTTCACTTGCAGCTGGCGAATGAACAGAGTGTTTTAATACATTTTTCTGTTATAATAGTTGGCACAGCATCCTTTTTCTGCTGTCTTCGGACCCGAATCCCAGCTTCCACCTTTACCTTCCAGGTGTGTTGGTCTTGGAAACTGAGCTCTTCGAAGTGACGACCGCAAATACCATGATAACTGTCCCGAAGAACAAAATCTTTCCTCGTTGTGGTGACAAAAGTTATCCACAATCGCCTAAACTGGCTGGAAGCACCTGGAAAAGCATGAACGCCTACTCTTTGCTTACTTCCTGATGAAATTCCGCAACCAGATACAGCACACATTCGCCCCATCTCACTTCAGCCGAACACGAAAGTGCGACTTGACTTTTCGACGTCATCAATCGGGAACCCCCCCCCCCCCCCCTTCCCCTTTTATCGAAATCGAGGCTCTCGTTCCTGTTATAGCCTCTCGCTTTCCCAATCCGCAGGAAATGCTGCTTCACTGCAAGCTGAGAGCACAGGCGGCTGATTCGGGGCTTGGTTTCGCAATACGACCACACACCAAAACCGTGTATTTGGTCAAAATAGATTTGTAAAAATGGGTGAGAACCCCTTTAACCTGTCATACCTGTTTTGTGTGTAGAGGTTGGTGTGCGCCGGGGAGGGAGGGGAGAAGACGGGTGAGGGTTGATTGGGTTGCGTGCATGTCCGACAAAGAGGGATTTTAGGACTTTGGGGAACGGTCCAGGGTTGGGTGTGGTAAAGTGGACTGGGATGGGGTGGGGTTTCAAGTGCCATACGGAGCGGGGGAGGTGTGTGTGTGTGTGTGTGTGTGTGTGTTTGAAAGAGGAGGGGTCGGGTGGGGTGGGACTTTTATCGTAACGACTCCACCAGCTCTCTGGCGTACGAAACATCTCCCGCTGAACTTTGTTGTAAGTTGTCCTTTCAGATCATATTCAGCCATGGTACGGTTGCAGGAGGGAATATTGAGAAAGGAGAGAATGAAACAAGGGAAATATTGAGTGGAGACCAGAAGGGGTGGGGTGGGGGTATTGAGAGGAGAGGTGTCAACATTTTTCCCCGCAGCGGCAATGAAACGCAGTGATAGGTGTCTGGCAATTTGGTAAAAAGAAAAACGAACCCCCCACCCCCCACCCCCCCAGCCCCCCCCCCCCCAAAAAAAAAAGAAGAAAGAAAAATTATAATGCAATCAAAACGTAGCGAAATTGAACATTAAATTTACAAGGAAAACAACACTTTCGACACGTAGCTTATTGAAACGTGGCGACAGAAAAAAAAAAAAAAAAAAAACAAAGAAAAAAAAAGGCAGTCGTCAGTGCTATCGACACGAAGTGCTCTTTGCGCGCAGTGACCAAAGTTGACAACGGGCACGCAGTGCGGGGTTGACATGTCAAGCTAGCGGCGGGAAGTACACTGCTGGATTATTAAGCGATGAAACCTCTCCGATGTCGCTGATAGAACACGTTGGATTGTAAAAAAAAAAAAAAAAGAAAAAAAACCCCTCCCCGTCCCCCCCGCCCCCTCCCCCCGCCCCCCCTCCCGCCCCCCCCCTCCCACCCCCGATGTCGCCGAGCCTCTGCACGGCGAAATATTGAGGATTCTTCCGCAACCAGAGGGCGCGATGACCTAATGGGGATGGGGGGTGGGTGGAAAAAATCAACACCGGTCGACCCTTTGCTTGCTTTTAGAGAGACGGCGGATGTTTGTGTGGGTTTCACGCAGTCGGTCACAGGGAAATTGCATTTGAGACACGGGACTGCTGCTTGCTTGCCCCACCTGGTGTAGGTGGTGGGAGTCTATGCGTGTGTTTTAGTGATTACAGACTGTGTGGGATCGTGGGGTCTGTCCTAGCCTGTCTCTCTGCTTGCCGTGAAGGACATTGTTCTTGAATTGAGTGATTTTTTTTTGGTGCACGGTGCAGCTGTAGCGCAGTTCTGTGATTGTGAGGCGTTTGTGACGACCGTGCCAGCACAGCTGTAGGCTGCTTGGATTCAGACAACTTGCGGATGGAAGTTGGTACGTACACACACACACACACACACACACACACACACACACACACCACCACCACCACCACCACCACCACCTCTCTCTCTCTCTCTCTCTCTCTCTCTCTCACACACACACACACACACACACGCTCACGTGCGCGCGCGCGCACACACACGCACACAACACACACACACACACACACATACACGTGCGCTTGTGCGCGCACACACACTCACACACTCACATACACGTATCTATCAAAAGATACAGTTTTAGTCCAGTATGCAGATGATATATGCATGTGGATAAAGATGACAATGAAGCGTAAAACTCCAATTAGAGCACTTAACTAGACCAAAAAGTGTACCAACGCGAACTAAATAAAATTAATATATTTATGAAAGAAAATGGACTTTCTTTATCATTAGAAAAAACACATACGGTACTTTTTAATTCGGGGCATAACCCAGAAAAACTGCCTGATTTCACTATTGGTGGCAGTGTCATTAATTATTCGCAAAGCGTAAGGTTTCTAGGTGTATATTTATCATCCAAACTTACTTGGAATCAACATATAGACTATATATTAAATAAAGCCAGAAAAGCTTTAAATTTTCTCAAAATTATTAGTAAACAGCTATGGGGTCAAGACACAAAAGCACTTTTTGTCTTGCTTATTCCTTAGTTCGTTCGCGTTTAACCTTCGGCCAGGAATCTTTCTTTAGTGCACCAAAACATTTATTAATTAAACAAACTACAAAGTATAGATTGTAAAGCCTTTAAACTGGCACTAGGAGTGCCGACTCATGCTTACAATCTTGGATCATAAAGAAGCAGGAGTTCTTCCTCTTGATGAACATAGGAAAATCTCTGCAGCTAAGTTTTTGTATTAAAATCCTTTGCACATAACTCATTCTGTAATGAAGAAACAAAGTTAAACTCAAAGCATGACTTTGTTAACAGGGCTAAGACAATACACTATTTGCTACCAATTAATTCGTTTGTCTCCGAGATGATTAATTCTACAGAATTAAAAAGTAAAGGAATAGCAATTAAGCCATCTTTTTTTACCTGTACCACCTTGGGAAAAAATTAAACCTATTTTTGATATTGATCATACAGAATTGAGCAAAAGTCAATCTCCAAACGTTTTGAAAAATTAAGTTAATGTTCACATGGAAAATTACTATAGTGATTACATCAAAATATACACAGATGGATCTGTACTTGATAATGGCAATGCAGGTTCAGCATTTGTAATTCCTACTATGAAAACAGTCAAAAATATCATATAGGTAATCACTATTCAGTCTTTACTGCAGAGTTGTTAGCTATTTTAATGGCTTTACACCATATTGAGGAGTTACCTACTAATAGTTGTAAAATATTACTCTGTGTAGATTCTAAATCGGCATTACAAGCTATCAAAGATCAAAATGCCAAAAAAAAAGAGTCTTGAAATGATACTAGAAATCAGACATGTAATTCATCAATTGGCATATACAGACATTAGTGTAACTTTTTACTGGGTCCCTTCCCATTGCGGAATATATGCCAATGAACTGGTTGATAGAGCAGCTAAAAATGCGGGACTTAATACTGAAGGGGCAATTCTAATTAACATACATTTAGATCTGCTCGAGTATTATAATCACATAGAAAAACTAGCGAAAGATAAGTTTGATGACATGCTGAAGACATCAGATAGCCAATATTCACACAATTGTATGAAAAGCGTCAGCATAATAAATTCCAAATTAGTTTTAAATCACATATCTGATACAAGTTCAAGACATATTAGTTCTCTGATGTTCAAAATTCGTTTAAATGCTTTTAAAACAAAATTTTCTGAAGATATTAAATGTGTATGTGGAAATCAAATTTGCATTAACCACCTGATTTTACACTGTCCTGGTATCAAAGAATTAATGACGAAAACTACAGGGGATTTACTGACTCGTCAAATACCATTAACTGTTCAGGAAGTTTTAAATGACTTCCATCTTCTTAAATGTTTTTCAGAAGTTTTACACCTTAGTCCTATTGGTCTTTTCCTTTGAGTAGTTAATTTATTGTTGGATTCAATTGTTGTTATACTAATCTTCTGTTATTTGTTAAGTCACGTTTGATATATAGATAGTAAACATCACTTCCTTTCTACTAATTCTGTCATTTTCAACAATTCATATCCCATTTAAAGCTTGATCATTATATAGAATTGTAGGTGTAGGCATGTAGGAAAAACACATAATTTTTACTACCACACACTCTCAAAACAATATCAGCGCATGCATAAACAATCTCTACTTTCATACCTTTATTTCTCCTATTCCCCCCCCCCCCCCCCCCACCCCCTTTCCCGTCTAATATCACTTAAAGGTGAACAGACGTACAACTAAAGAACGAACACGTACATCCCTCCTTGTTCCCCCGCCCCTCTTCCACACGCTGTCTTACTTACTTCTTCAGCATATAAAATGAAATTCAAACAAGTTAATTTTTTCCCCAGCAGGTTTTCCCCAGCAGGTTCGATTCAGTAACATTCAAGCTTTCGCAACAAAAGACTTCTTATGTGGCAACAGCTTTCTCTCCTTTCTTTGTTGATTTAAACTGTGTGTCCTTCCATGATTACCATGAGAAAGACATTCTTAGCATGGGTTTAGAGTCTCATTCGAGCAGGCAATGAAGTTATGTCATATTTTCATATGTTTTGAGAGTGTGTGGTAGTAAAAATTATGTGTTTTTCCTACATGCCTACACCTACAATTCTATATAATGATCAAGCTTTAAATGGGATATGAAAACCAACATAGTCACCAAAGAAGACGAGCTATACGAAGTGTAAGTTCGTCCGTTCAAATAGGTTAGAACGTTTGCTACGAAGTGCAAGTTCGCCCGTTCAAATAGGTTAGAACGTTTACTTCGAAGTGCAAGTTCGCCCGTTCACATAGGTTAGAACGTTTGCTACGAAGTGCAAGTTCGCCCGTTCAAATAGGTTAGAACGTTTACTCAGCTGTTCAAGCTTACAATTATTTGAATTTAGTTTTCGATTAGACAGGGAATTGAAACAAAAAAAAACAACAAAACATAAAAAAGAAATTTCATGTGTTTGCTGACGCTGCAACATATTCAGCTTTTTGAATGGACTCTCTCTCTCTCTCTCTCTCTCTCTCTCTCTCTCTCTCTCTCTCTCTCTCTCTCTCTCTCTCACACACACACACACACACACACACACACACACACACACAAACACAAACACACATACGCACGCACACACACACACACACACACACACACACACACACACACACACACGCGCGCGCGCGCGCACACACACACACACACTCCTCTCTCTCTCTCTCTCTCTCTCTCTCTCTCTCTCTCATTTCTCTCGTCTGGCTACCAGCAAGATGCGCCTTCATCAGCGCTCTTCAGTCTGTATGTGTTGATTCAACAAAACCGTCCAACCATGCCAGTTGATGTTCTCTCATGTGCTCTAGAAAGCTTGTTGAACTCAGTGTTAAAGGACGTGACACCATCGTCGTACAAAACCGAAGGCGGAAGAAAACACACTGTCGTATTGAGATTTACAAAGACTCCCGACCCCCCCCCCCCCCCCCCCCCCCCCCCCGCCACAGAAATCCAAGGTAGGTCTGTGTTTTGGCGTAAATGTCCTTCACAAGTGAACAGGAACAAGCGCAGAGTGGATACATGTAGACAAAAACAACAGGAAAAGGCCAGTCATTGTTTCTGTTCTCCATCCGGTCTGTTTTTAACCAAGCGCCACCCAGCCTACACTATATCGATGCAGACACTGATTGTGGAATGGACAACGGTCAAGTTGATTGTGATGTGAGCGTCCAGTGTGCAAGTCAGCCTCCTCGCTCCCCTAGTAAGCCTGCACAGGGTGCACACACGAAATACACGGGACATTGACAGTCAGTCAGTGACACTCATCCAGGAAAAGCAGCCCGAGTCTACACAGCGAACTAGACAAATTCAGCGCTGATGAAGATTGTGAGAAAGATTTTCATAATGTGATACGTGGACATGGCGGACCCTGCACTACAAAACAACTTAAAACCGAAGCAGCCGTTAAGGTAGGAAACACACGTGATTTAGAATGCAGTGAAGTTTCTAACGATTCTTCACATGTGATGATTCACATACAGCAGACTCGGGCAATATATGGATACAAATACTGGAGTGTTTGAGGGAATCAACGTGGAAAATGGAGAGCTTCACCCGTGTTTCTAAGGAGGACGTGAAGGAGGACACAGGTGAGAGTTCAGCCGTCAACGGGAATCTTGGCGACCAGTCGTCACTGTGTATACTGTGCTCATGTCATTCACGATAAAACAGGGATTTATAACTGCAAAAGAGCAATTATTATCAATATTTTATGCGTTATAATTTACGAACATACTTCCGCGTTTCGGATTCCAAATCGTGATGTTCGGATGAATCGGCTGAATAATATTCGGACTTTTTCGTTTAAACACATGCTCCACCCCATCACCATGCAGACGTTCCTACAAAGCCCCTAGCTCCAATTTCTGCAGTGAGGACTTTGACCTGATAGCCTTCTCTCCTCAGGCTGTTTGCCAGATCGGCATACTTTTCAGAACTATACCATATTCAACAACTATACCATATTCAGTCAGAATTAAATGGAAAAGAAGTGCCGTATTTCTGGTAAATACGTAACAAAGCTGTGTATTAGTCTTTGTCTGACAATATTTCACTATTAACCAGGAGGCCTACTCTATCAAGGCCAGGCATCGAAATTCGGATTGTATCACTGCCAAGTCGTCCCACTTCTGTTCTGACAAGACAGTCTCTGACTCGCAAATTGTCAAGGGAGTGAAATCTCTCACAAAGGGCTGTAAGCTTTAAACGACAGGAGTTTAGAGCGTGGTGGAGAGGTGGGTGATCGGGCGACTGGCACCTCACCTAGATCTTCTAACTGTGTGAAGCGGGTCGGAGTTGTCGGGTACATGATTGCCAGGTGACAGAAGTCATCAAAGTCAGGTGAGAATCCCCGAGTTCGAATCTTTCTCTGATAGTGAAAGGGAGACAAATTATCCACTCGCACCTCGGAGCATCAACTGCGGTGCCAGGGACTCGGTCAGCTTTAAGTTGTTCAGTAAACAGAGCCCATTCACTTGAAGAACAGGAGTCGTTTGCTTGTTCTGCTTGATGTCGCTGTAAGGCAGTGTGTTGATGCAATGGTCAGGCTAGTCGAAATGCGTGTAGACGACGATGTTGTAGATTTCTATAGGATAATAACTGTGTGAAAATGACTTCAAAAGTCGCTGGGACTTTTCGATGTCCAGTTGGCGAGAAGTGGCTGTTTGCTAGGCTTCCATGTAAGGGTGTGTGTATATGCTGATATGTGAAGAATGCAGCTAGAAAGGAAATCCTTGCGGAACATGGCGGTAGAGAGGCAGCATGGGAAAGGGAGATTCCTTGTTTAAATTCCTATATAAACCGGGCATTAGGGAGAATAAGGGAGAACGAGGTAGAAGAGAGAGAACAACAACAGCACGACGCGAGAGAGAGAGAGAGAGAGAGAGAGAGAGAGAGAGAGAGAGAGAGAGAGAGAGAGAAATGGAATGTTTATTCAGTTTAAGGCCACAGCCCCATACTGAAGGGGTATTCATACATGCATCATACAACATTCCTAATACATAACACAATGAAATCATGAAAAAAATGTAGATAAGTTACAAAAACGCAGAGTACATTAAGCCATTACTGTCCGAATTCTCTTATTTGCTTCGTAAATATACATGGCTAGCTGTGCCAGTCTTGAATAAAAGTTACTCTGTGTTAGGTTTTCTTTGGGAGCAAAAATACCCAACTTGTTTACTGTTTATCGTTTACTGTTCCCTGCCTCATTTCATTTCCGATTTAAATTCCAAAGTATATTCTCATTCCTTGTTGACAGCAAGAGAATTAGCCTGAAATTACATGGTTTGGTGTAATATTTGGGTTGAATAAATTTTATTCTAAGATCGCTCAGAGCAGGACAGCAAAACAAAAAATGTATTTCGTCTTCTCTTGCTCTGTTACAGAGTCGACACATCAGTTCATTTTCAACAACATTTCTACACCTGAGGCGATGGCATGCGATATCAGACACTCCAAATCTAAATTTTGTCAGTGCACATTTGATAAATCTATTCATTTTTATCCCAATGTAAAGTTCAAAGCTATGTGTCGATTTAAAGAGTTTATACTGAGCAAATCTATCACTATTATACATATGGTCATGCCAGTCCTGCCACCTACAATCTATGATCCTCTGTTTAAAACAATTAAGAAATTATGATATATTTTCTACACCTTGGTTATCCCAAACAAAACCATATCCATATGAATTCAAACACTGTCGAACATGGGAAGCCCATGTTCTTTTACCATTATCATCTAAACTCAACAGCACCCTGTAACCTTTAAAGGGTATCCTATCGTCATTCATTCTTGTTAACTTGAGCCAATATTTTCTACATTTCAAATAAGAATTTAAATAAATTGGATATCGTCCAAGTTCACCATAAACCAGATCATTGGGCGTTCTACTGTCTACATTCAAAAAGCGCTTCAGCGCATACAGGTGAACTTTTTCAGTTAAGGCACCTTTGTCAAAAGCCCATACTTCTGCACCATATTGTAAAATTGGCTGTACCTGTGAATCAAACAATTTTGTAAAAACACTGAACGAGTTACACTCTAACTTGTACAAAATACGAAGAACACTATTGACCGCCTTTTTCGCTCTATTGACTATATCTTGACAAGCAAAACCAAAACTAAGTTTCGTTGTAAAATAAATACCAAGGTATTTGTAAGCATTAATCACATTTATTCTCTCACCTCCATAGGTCCATTTTTCAGTTCGGGCTAAATATCCTCCTTTACGAAATACAACAATATTGGTCTTGTTCATATTAACATTTAGTTCTAGTCTGCGTGCTGCAGAATACAAATTATTTAGTTGTCTCTGGAGACCAACCACTGATACTGAAATTAAAATAATATCATCGGCAAAAAGCAGCATAAACAATTCTAAAACATCAAAAGTTACTCCATGACGGCCATTTTCAATTATTTCTAAGGCTAACTCATTAATAAATAAGGAAAATAAAATCGGACTACAGACATCTCCTTGTTTAACCCCACTTGTACACTTGATAAATTCCGATAATTTTGCGCCTGATCGTATTAAATAAATTTTTGCTTTTACCTCACAATACATACTCCTTATTGTACTGTACAACTTACCCCTGATTCCATTTTTTAACAAAACAGGCCATAACAATTTTCGAGAAATGGAATCAAAAGCCTTTTCAAAATCCACAAAGGCAACATATAACTTCTGATTCTTTACAAGTTGTTTCTGAACCGCAGCAAGCAGGGTGAATATAATATGATCAATTGTAGAATAACCTCTTTTAAACCCAGCCTGATGCTCTCCAGTTATATTGTTCTGAATTACCCATGCATGCAATCTACTATTAATAACCGAGCTGTAAAGTTTGCTATAAATATTGCTTAATGAAATACCGAGAGAGAGAGAGAGAGAGAGAGAGAGAGAGAGAGAGAGAGAGAGAGAAGAGAGAGAGAAGAGTGAGCAGTTACAGATTAGGATTCGCAAGAACGTGGTCTACGAGACAGACAAGACTTTAACGCAGGACTTACTCGTCAAAGTTTCAAAATGGAGTGACTGACGGCGGAGAACGAAGCAAAATTTAGAAAGAGAGGGTGTTAGTTACCGGAAATTTAGAAAGAGAGGGTGTTAGTTACCGGTAACTAACACCCTCTCTTTCTAAATTTTACTCGTCAAAGACAAACCGAGACACGAAGACTGAGTCCAAACCCCTAAGGTGGAGGAAGAAGAAAAAAAGAAGAAGACTTGTGTGACGAAGAGGAGTCCACAGAGCGTCAATGATAAGTGGGTGAAGAAGAAGAAGAAGAAGAAGAAGAAGAAGAAGAAGAGAAGAAGACTTCTATGTGGAAGAAGAGTCCCTAGAGACAACCACGGAGACCCAGTCCTGGAACCTGGTGACAGACAATACTACGGCGTCACCATCACCCAGTGCTGAGACATTTTGCAGTGACTTGTTCGAGAACTTTATGTGTGTGTGTGTGTGTGCGTGTGCGTGTGTATGTGTGTGTGTGTGTGTGTGTGTGTGTGTGTGTGTGTGTGATTGTTGTATGTGTGTGTTTGTGTGCGTGTGCGTGTGTGTGTGTGTGTGTGTGTGTGTGTGTGTGTGTAAACCTGAGCAGGTTGTTGTTGTTTGTCCGTCGAGTCGACGAGGACCACTTCAGTCACTTTCAGCTCCGTCACAGTCCCAGCAACTTTTGCCACGAGGAGAGACTTCATTTGTTTCAGTTCCCCGCACCGAAATTAAAAAAAAATTCTGTTTCTATACCCCCCCCTCTCACTCTCTCTTTTCTCTCTCTCTCTCTCTCTCTCACAGACACACAACACACACACACACACACACACACCCCACACACACACACACACACACACACACACACACACACACACACCAGCAATACACAAATACACACCCACCCACCCACTCCCACCCCCACACACATACACACCACACACGCGCGCGCGCGCATACACACGGACACACAGACACACACAACACACACACACACACACACACACACACACACACACACACACACACACACACACACACACACTCCCACCGCACATACTGATTGCAGAGATCGAACCTCGGAATGCAACTGATTTACCCCCAGACAGTTTGATTTACATACGTAGGCATAAGAACACGTGATGCAGTGAATTGCAAAAGGGGTATTAAGAACAAAAACGAACAAAACAAAAAAAAAACAACAACAACAAAAACCCACCTAACAAACAAATATACATACAAACACTCTTCTCCACCCTCCGGGCAAATGCAATCTACACGATGATGATACTGTAGAAGGTGCAGGCCTATGAAACTCACAAGATAGGAACAGAAATGTCAACCTTTTTTCTACTTTACAAAGTCTGAATCCATAAGATCTACGAATATGAATAGGAGATGCTAAAACCAAACATAGTTCATTTGTCTACTAATCAGAAAAAAAAAAAAATAAAGCGCATACATAATTTTCAAGTACCAGGTGAGGCATGTAATAAATTTCGAGTCATTATGTTGAATAATTGGTGTGAACATTTAAAGTGAAATGAGTCTAATGGTCTCACGTGCTACGGTGAAATAGATGCATGTCTTGTCACATCCACTTGAACTTGTTTTTACAGACTACTCGCAGGATGTACCGCTTCAAACGTGTTGCACGTGCACTGGTGATTGTCGTGCTGTTGGTGGTTTTGGTTATGCTGTTTGTACCTCCTGTGCGGAACGTCCTCACCCTGGGCTATCTCCCACGCAGGTGGAGAGATGTCCCCACCTACCAGGTGAGATTCCACTGCTTTCCATTTATTCCTCCCTTCCTCACTGTCAATGAACACATTCCCACCTACCAGGTGAGATTCATATACCGTCCTTTTTATTCTGTCTATCCAAATTGACCATGACCAAGTTATGCTCATTACTTTCGTGTTACGTTCTTTTGAAAGCTCTTCACTTCAACATTCATTTTCATGTTCTGACACGTCAACTGTGCGATCAGAACAGTTGGTCGTCTGCAAAAAAACAAACAAACAAACAAAAACACACACACCCCCCCCCCCCACCACACACACACACACACCTCATTGTAGATTGAATTTCTCGGATCAATCAAATAGACTTTCAGTACAAACCAATCGAAACGCAGATTTGTCTAAATGCAGGACTCTTAAAACGTCTGGTACCCCAATCATAACACTTTCATCGAAGATGTAAGACAACCACATTCAACGAAATTTGAACAGATCAGTCGCATGTATGCTTGTTAAATCCACAAAGGGCAACGACGTGCTATTACCACTTCACACATTCATGTTTCAGATACTGTTTTAGGATGATATGTTTGGTGTGATTGTTTGAAATTTGGCTCGGTTTTCAGCAACGCTGAAATCAGTTTTAGTCTTCTTGTCAAAATTGTACTGATCATCGTTAACTACCGCACAGAAAATGACGCTTTAGGAAGGACACCATCTATATTGAAAACAACCCCCCCCCCCCCCCTTAGCCACCCAGCCACCCGCTTTCATTTGCAAGTATTCGGCTTGCCTCCGGAAGACAATCAATACACTCAATACTGCGAACTTCAGGACCGGAAGTAAGTATCCCTGATGCCTGTTGGAATGGCCCTGTCTGCAAGTTCAGAAAAGGTCCTGTGAAGTGTGGTGACAGCTGGCTATACGCCCCCCCCCCCCCCCCACTCTCCCCTTCCAACACGGTTCCTGATCACAGCTTGGCGTCTCACAAGGAGGATCACTATGCCACATTACCTTTCGTTCTGTTCCTGTCCTCACGGCCACTCTGGTTTTCCTTTACATTATCTGTCAGTCTGTCTACCTGTCTGTCCATTTACCTGTCTCTCTTTCTTTCTCTCTGTCCGTCTGTCTACCTGTCTATCTACTTGTCTACCTATCCATCTATCTATACATCTGTTTAGATCTGTTTGTCTATCTGTTTATCTGTGTATCTATCAGCCTATCTTCCTGTCTATACATCTATCTATCTGTCTGTATGAATCAAAATCAAAATCAGGTTGAACGGTGATTGTCAAGAAAGCCTGAAAACTGGCTCATAAGAAACACATAAAAGCAAAATGATGAATGAAAAACGTAGCAATTTATTCGTCTGGGCACTAACGTCTACTACAGGAAGCAAATTTACCCACTAAATCATCTTCAACCTTGCCAGACTTGGCTTAATCACCATTATGTAATTCTTTTCTTGAACTTCTTTAAGGAATGCTGTTCTCTTCTCTCTCTCCTCTCTCCTCTCTCTCTCTCTCTCTCTCTCTCTCTCTCTCTCTCCTAACAAAACAAAACTAATGCTGATAACAACAAGGCAAAGAAGACAAAACATAACCACGCAGCCTCCATCTGTTTTTGTCAATAATCAGGAAATTGAAGTGGTGGATAACCATCGAGTTCTAGGCGTATATGTTGATAATAATCTTCTTGGTCTTATCACCTTCGCAGTTTATGTAAATCAATATCCAGACAAACATATCAGCTGTGCAGGATTAAGCATTTCTTAAACCTTCATGCCAGGAAATTATTCCTACATGCACATATTCTCTCGTCAATCAATTATTGTTCAACACTATTTGATTCTGCTAGTGCTAATGCCACGAAACCTCTTACGAGTGTCTACAAAAGAGCACTTAAAGCAGTTCTATTAAAATCGTCCAGTCTTAGTGAAGGGGATTATACTAAAGCAGGGGCCCTTCCGCTAAAAGAAATGTTTGCTGTCAACAAATGTTTGCTAATGCAAAAAATTGCGTCGGCTTTAGCACCACAAACTCTTCAGTCTAAATTTAACAAAAACCCTAGGGATTCAACCAAATTCCAGGTTCCCACACCTACAATAGATCTATTTAAATCAAGCTTATCTTACTCTGGTAGTGTGGTTTGGAATTCACTTCCACTGTATTTCCGATGCACCCAAAATGCAGAATCCTTCAGGGAAAAAGTAATTACACATTTCACAGCAGGTCATTACTATTAGGGATAAAATACATATACCAGAACACACCCTTTGTTTTACTGCATATTAAACTGATACGCCGCTTCCTTTCTTAAACCAGATAATGATAAATTGAGATATATAGTTACCATTGGTTTTATTAATGACTGTAATTATATCATGATGAATGAATGTTGTGATCACTGACTTTACTGATGCATTGTCACTAACTGATTGATGTCCTAATACTTTTGATTTATTGAAGCACTGTATCTACATGATGATAAATGTGTGCCCTGCCCTGGGAACTGTTGATTATATTGATGTATTTTTGCTTGTTATTCAGATTTTATAGTAATGTTTAGCATATATTATTTTGGATAAGAAAAATGGAAATCTCTCTCTCTCTCTCTCTCTCTCTCTCTCTCTCTCTCTCCGTATTTACGGCTGCGTATTGATGTATTGTCACTAAGTTTATAATCATAGTCTTGGGTAGTGTATGAACAGTTCAAGAAGAAGAAGAAGAAAAAAAGATGAGGGAGCCGGGAAAAAGATTATGATGGCATCTCTCTCTCTCTCTCTCTCTCTCTCTCTCTCGCTCTCTCAGACACACACACACACACACACACACACACGCGCGCGCGCGCGCGCGCGCACGCACACACATATGATAATAATCGTTATGACTATTGACGCTAGGACTTTATTGTTGCTAACTGATTGATTGTAGTACTGCTCGTTCTTGTCTTGCCTTGTAACCACATCATGTAACTATTAAAAAAAACAAAGTTGATATTACTGATGCATTGTAGTTGTCTAACTATCATCCTTAGCAGCTTGCTGTATGTTAGTATTTTACAAAAGGAATGTAACTCTCTCTCTCTCCGATAGGAGGATCGCTTATTCTATGTCTGTGCGTGCTGATTTTTTTTTTCTTTTCTCGTCTTTGAAATTAATATCTTTATTTTTGTTTGTTGTTGCAATTGCTTTCTTTTTTTCCCTGTAAAGTCATCTACGCCTTAAATGTTAGTTGATGAACAACTCATCAACTTTTAATGCATTTGTGAACATATGTGTGTTTGTTACAATTTTTGTAAGTCGCTAGTTATGCTTAGTTAGTCCCTTAGCAGGGCAAGGGCCAGATGAAAAAAAGCATGTGTTTGCTTATCTGTTACCCTTGGAAATAAAGATCATCATCATCATCATCTGTGTGTGTGTTGTACAGGAATCTGAAACGTGAAATTCACCTTCTATGTGCTGCTGTATTTTAAACATGATGTTTTCATTTGGAGGTACAGAATATGCCATTTCTTTTATGTTTGAAAATCACGACCAAAATTTCTGAGTTTGTGTACTGACTGTTTTTGATTGAAATGAAGATACCGATTTTCAAAGGAAGATTTAGTTTCATAGTCTCTAGGAAAAGCATGGCAAAGATAAGTTTTAATTAATCTTCAGATTTTTTCTTCTTTTTCCAGAAGAATATATACTCATATTCCAGTTCATATAACGATATATAATCGCGAAGTTTTTGAATGTTGACTGTCAATCCAGTATGTATAAATGTTATGCATAAATATGATTTTTTTCCTCAAGTTAATCTATGTAGATAAGTTAATTCCTTTTGCGATATCCTGGTATACAACTTCAACATCTTTTCTTGCTTGTATTACATGAAACCAAAATTTGATTGCTCGTCATATCACTTGAACATCATGAGGATGTTTACACACTTCTCCAAGTATTGGCAAATTAACACTTTTTTTTTTTTTTAAATGAACTCCAAGTACCCGTTCACAAGATCTTGGGTGGGTATGTTTTTTGCTGTAATTTGCTTGAAAGAAAGCTAACTTTACAAAGTTCGTAAGCCAGAGTTGTCGTCCTTTTGTGTGTCTACTTGGATTGTCGAGTTACCGTCCTTAAGTAACTGTGTGTGTGTGTGTGTGTGTGTGTGTGTGTGTGTGTGTGTGTGTGTGTGTGATTAAAACAAACAAACAAAAACCAAAATATCCTACATAGTTGGGGAAAAAAAGACTTTTTACAGATTTCTTTAGTGAAAACTGTTAAAACATGTTTTTCACTTGCAGCTGCTCAAAGTGTACATGAGCTCTGTGCGTTCACCGGGATCAGCACTAGCGGCATGCACACAGCCTGCACGTACAACCAGTGACGCGACAGGTCACCATGACCCACTGCTGCGACTTTTGACGTCAGGTTTGTGTGCATTCGTCCGGAGAAATGGAAAAACTATTTGCTTACGAACTTACACATACTTTATTTGCCTTTCAGGCACGCTGTTGTTGTGTATCACCCGCACCCGTGAGTGCGTACGTGCGCGCGTGCATGTGTGTGTGTGTGTGTGTGTGTGTGTGTGTGTGTGTGTGTGTGTGAGAGAGAGAGAGAGAGAGAGAGAGAGAGAGAGAATGTGTGGTGTGTGTGTGTGTGTGTGTGTGTGTGTGTGTGTGTGTAACTCAAGCAATACATATTATTTGAATGCTATTCCTATGAAATCTCATGATTTTTTTTTTACACAGCATCATAATTATATGCATTGAAAATGATCATGGTGTGCACAAGAACAAATAAGTACATGGACAAGAGACAACTGATGAAAGTCTCGATGTGTCGTGGGGGGAGAGGGAGGTGGTACTCATATGAACTCTTACTCGCAAAGAAGAAACCCACGCTTGTTTCAGAGAGACGGACGTGCCGTCTCTCTCTCTCTCTCTCTCTCTCTCTCTCTCCTCTCTCCTCTGTGCGTGCCTCACGTGACAGATCGTCATGGGTGTGAGTACACCTCATAACTCGCAGAGAACGAAACTTTGAGCGTCGTGGGAATGGGAATACCCAAACGTATCTTAGACTCTCTCTCTCTCTCTCTCTCTCTCTCTCTCTCTCTCTCTCAATTCATCCCACGAAAGTGTTCCAATAATCTTTGCCTTTTCAAATTAACCTTGTTAATGTTGTCATCAAAATAATGAAAACACGGTTAAAGGTTAAACAGCTATTTATCTATATAAAGCATTCAAGAAGCGAAATATGTATGTAACATAAAGAATACCAAGATCAGTTTGCGGCATTATTTATAATGTGTATCCCCATTCTAAGGGGCGATGGCCTTTATGAATAAAACATTGGCGTCTTGAGTCTCTCTCTCTCTCTCTCTCTCTCTCTCTCTCTCTCTCTCTCTCTCTCTCTCTCTCTCTCTCACCTGAAGTCCTCCTCCCCTTCTTTCTCAGAATATAAACATTTAGGAATTCTGCCTCTAAAATGGAAAGTAGCTTACAACAAAGCTATCTTTATGTTTAATATAATGTCCGACCGTGCCCCTATGGCTTTGAAAATAGATTCGAAATGAAGAAGATTCGTCATGTTTACAAGATAAAAGTACCTCTTCCGAGAATAGATCTGTTTAAATCAAGCTTGTACTCTGGTGGCTGCTTATGGAATTCTGTTATAACTTCATTCGATGTAAATACAAGCCTCCGAGTTTTTAAAAACAAATATCAAACACACCTTATGACGCAATACATGAACAGCATCTCCTGATCCTTACGATCAGTGAATATTTACTTTTATATCCGGCCTCTCTCTCTCTCTCTCTCTCCTCTCTCTCTCTCTCTCTCTCTCTCTCTGTGTGTTTGAGAAGGGTTGGTTGTGAACGGAAGGGTAGATGGGGTGAGGTGTGGTGTTCGTGACGAGGGGCGAGGATGGAATTGTTTGCAGAGAACAGGGGATAGAGAGGAAAGGGGAATTGCGTGCGTATCTGGAGGGCGCAAAAATGTGTGCTGTATGCCCCCTTCCGGAACAGATTCTTGGTTTTAATATTGATTAACTATCATGTTGATTTCTGATTAACTATCATGTTGATTTCTGATTAACTATCATGTTGATTTCTATTTGTGGTTATTATGGGTTCTGTATGTCTATCTTTTTCGGATCATGCTATTCGATAGATGTAATGTTTGACAATGCATATGTATGTATGTGCGCATGGTGTTATATTTGAATTGTAATGTTATTATTTTTAATCATTATCATTCATTACTATTATTATTGCTGTTATTATTGGGTATTTGTCATCATTATCATTGGGTGTGCAGAGTGCTTGGAAAGGATTGTGCGACAGGTGGGTGTTTGGTTAATGGTTGGGGTGTGGAGGGTGCCTTTTGTGTTTGAAATGTTTCTTTTTCATTTTTAAGGGCAAGATGCAAACAAGCCTGCCATGTGCTTATTCTTTTCCCTCATTAAACAAATTTCGTTCGTTCGTTCGTTCTCCCTCGGTCTGTGTGTGTGTGTGTGTTCTCTCTCTCTCTCTCTCTCTCTCTCTCTCTGCGTCTCTCTCTCTCTCTCTCTCTCTCTCTCTCTCTCTCTCTCTCTCTCTCTCTCTCTCTCTCTCCTGTGTGCGTGCCGCCTGTGATGAGAATGGCATAGCTCTCACTGGTGTTGGGAGAGAGAATCATTCTGTCGCCTACGACTCTGCTGTACCCAGTGGGGTCGGCAGATATTTTGTGTAGGGTGAAGAGAGAGAGGGTGGGGTGGGGGTGGGGTGGGGAGGTTTCAACCTGGACCGACAAACATTGCGTTGCAGTCTTTGCACAGGCTACTGTCATAAAATTTTCATAAAAGCGAGGGAGGCGCTGGTGGAGGGGGGGGGGGGAGGGGGGTGGGTTGGGGGGGGAGTATGGGGGGGTATGAATGGGGGTGTGGGGGTGAGAGGGAATGAGGGAGGGAGGGAGAGGAGGGGGCAACGGCTCTCTTCTTTCAAGTTCTTCACATTCGCGGAAGAGGAGCAGGGATCGAACCCTCATCTTCCAAATTGTGTATAAAGGGATGAGGAGGAAGAGGTGTGTGTTGTGTGTGTGTGTGTACGCGCGCGCGCGCGCGTGTGTGCGTGCATGTGTGTGCGCGTGCATGCGTGCGTGCGTGTGTGTGTGTGTGTGTGTGTGTGTGTGGTGCGCGCGCGCGTACGTGCGTGCGTGCGTGCGTGTGTGTGTTTGTGTGTCTTAGTGTGTGTGTGTGCGCGTGCGTGCGTGCGTGCGCGCGTGCATGTGTGTGTGTGTGTGTGTGTGTGTGTGTGTGTGTGTGTGTGTGACACCCTTTTCTTGGCCATTCGGTATTTCTTTGGCCTAAAATATTGGAAGGGCGAAAAGATAGATCCCAGTCTTCCCCCCTCTCCCTCCCCAGTGTTTTCAGGGAGAAGGGTAGTGTCCCTTACACACACAAAACACACACACACACACACACACACACAACACACACTCACACACATAGACACACGCATACACACACACACACACACACACACACACACACACACACACAGAGAGAGAGAGAGAGAGGCTCTTTACCTTTCAAATACTTCAGATTCGCGGACGGGGAGTTGGAGAGGAGTGTCAGCTTCCAAAGTTCGTAAACGGGAATGGAAAGGAAGGGGAGGTGTGTGTGTGTGTGTGTGTGTGTGTGTGTGTGTGAAACCTTTCCTCTTTTGGCTCCTTTTTGGTGGTTTTCGGGATTTCCTTGGCTTTACATGCAGGGGAAAGTGGAACAGGGAGGGGTGGGTGGGTGGGTGGAGAAGATAGTCTGCCCCCCCCCCCTCCTCCCCAATACTGTCATTAGGGGTGCAGTGTCCCCTGACACCCCCCCCCCCCCCCCCAACCCCGGGTTTCGTTTCTCCGCTTGCCTTGCCATGCCTGCGAGAATCTTACCTTTCAATTTTATAGTGTTTTACAGTGGAGTTTTTATTCCCCCCCCCCCCCACCTCTCTCTCTCTCTCTTTGCACTTTGTCGGGGGGCGCATTTCCGGTTGTTTAGTGTGAACACCGGCTGACAGGAGCTCCGTGTTCAAAACCGTATTACGGGAGCGTAAGCCTTACCTGGATCCTAAAACGTGTTGGAGGTGACCATGCCGGAGGTAACTTTGGCTTTTCGGGCCGTTTGTGGCGGATCTGTACCGGTGTTCGTTGCATTCATGTATCGTCGAGCAATGCAAAGAAAATCTTTGTGTTTGCGGACAATGAAAATCTCAAAGCTACGGGACGGTGTCATCGTTGGTCTCCTCCTGGCGTATTTGTACCTCGGCGTTTTTCTGCATCGCTGTGGCGATGTGGAATTGAACCCGGGACCCGGACCTGCTGGGAAGGCAGAGAGCCTGAGACAGACTCGACTGGCATCTGCAAGCGGTGGCTCTTCCGGATCCCCATCTACCCCATCTAAGACGTCTGGTGACCCGATGATGAAGGAAATTCTGGCCTCTCTCAACGATTTGAACTATAAGTGTGATGGCTTGAAGAAAGATGTGAAAGAAGTGAAAGACATGTGTGTGGGATTACATGAAGAGGTTGCATCTTTGAGGGAGGAAGTGAAGGATTTAAAGCATGAAAATCAGCTGCTGAAGGAGCAGAATCAAACTCTGTGTGAACGGTTGGAAGCTTTAGAACGAAAAACTGACGATTTAGAGGGACGCTCGAAAAGAAACAATATCATCTTTCATGGAATACGAAGACGTGACAACGAAACCAGAGATGAATGTGAAGGACTCGTGAAAGACTTGCTGACAGACACACTAGAGCTACCCCGGGACATCGAGTTCGATAGACTTCATCGCTGGAATCGAAAACCTGATTCCCCAATAATCGGAAGATGTACGTTTTATAAAAGTAAGGAACAAATTCTAAATGCCAGATACAAATTACGGGGCAGTAACATCTTCATTGGCGAAGATTTTACGCAAAGGGTGAGGGAAATACGGAGGAACTTGGTTCCGCATTTGAAGAATGCTAGGAAAGAGAACAGAAGAGCCACCATGGTCTTTGATCATTTGATCATAGACGGAGAAAGGTTCTGTCTGGATGGAGATAAAAATCTTAAACCGATGGCTTAACAATCCGGCCGGCCTGATATTGAAAACAGCGTAAGTCCTATCTGTCCTCCGGGACAATCTTTTGTCCACAATTTTTCAAATGTCACAACAGGAACAAGTCAAATCAAGTCACCGTATCGCTTAAATTCTACCCCCTCGTTTGCGCGTGCTGAACAGGGCGATTCACTGAATTGTGACACGGCGGGTGACACTGTTACCGTGCTGTCGCTGCTGTCGAACGGCAGTGCTCACGGCGGCCTAGTTAGCTCGCCTGTCAGCTGTCGTCAATCGGCCACTGGGTCGACTTCATTACAGAGTGGTCCTTCTAAGGAAATTAAGAACAGTCACACTGTTGATCTCAACAAGTGTAATAGGAAAGATGTAGATGGTGATATTTCTGTGTCAGTTTGCTCTGATACGAATGAAACTGTTCAGATTGGTCATTTTTGTTGCGAGAATGGAAACAATGGTTCAATCAGAAAACAGGAAAATGTACATCGTGTGTGTGAAAATGATTGTCGAGCAAATGGTGTATATAATACTAGATTTGGTATGTCTTTATTACACTGGAACGTGAATGGCTTGTTGTCGAAGTTAAAGGACCGCAGTTTTATCGATTATATTTTGTCATTTGATTTCATATGTCTCGTTGAAACTTTTGTTGAAAACTTTCAGTCTAATCTGTTTAATAATTACAAAATTTTCTGCAAACCAGCGACTCAGTTTACAGCGCAAGGGAGAAGATCAGGGGGTATAATTTGTCTAATAAAAAATGAATTATCAAAATATGTACAAAAAATAGATACTGAGTGTAATAATACGATGATGTTTCTTATTTCAAAATGTATTTTGGGTCTGCCCAAAGATGTCTTGCATATTTGTACCTATATACCACCAGAAAACTCACCTTTTTATTCCTTCTTTGGAAAAGATAATGGCATCAATATGCTTGAAAATGTTATTACTGATAAAATTTTGGAATTTTCTGATGTGTTTCTTTTACTAAACGGAGACTTCAATGGAAGAACAGCAAATTTGGGTCCAGAACTATCTGGTGAAGTGAATGCTTGTTCTCCTCAAGTCAAAAGCTCTCCATGTTGTGGCAACAGGTGCTCTGAAGACAATGTGCTTAATAGGTATGGAAAATTCCTTCTGAATATGTGCACAGCGTTAGAATTATGTATAATGAATGGTGTATGTAATGGCGACCGGCAAGGTCGTTTCACATACATCTCTGATACAGGGAATAG
>CM065725.1:32181236-32198736 GCA_033310375.1 Conus canariensis
TGTTTCTTACTGGAGATACTAAGGATATATATATATATATATATATATATATATATATATATATATATTTTATATACTTGCTAAAGATATTTTTAAAATGAAGTGCTAAAATATATCTACAAGCTTGTTTCGAGATATATCACGGTATATATCTCTCCTCAGGATGGCTTCAATGTGGCACGCCAACGATCTTTTATGGCGTGCGGGACCTGATTTCATCTCTGTTTGTGCGTGCCGATCTTATTTGCTGCACGTGAGGCCTGTGATTTTTGTTAGGGCCTGTTCAGGTGGAATGTGCTAGCAAAGATTCCACTTGTGCCTGCAATTATTCACTATCTCTACTTTTGTGTTCAGAGTTGCTAAGTATGGTTTGCATAATATTAACCATTTTTCTGTGGAGCATAGATTGCATTTTTTTGAAATATTGTTGTATGGCGTTGCTCTTTTTATGATTTTCCATGATATGCTGTAGTCTATTTTTTTATCTTTGAGTTTCCAAATGTATTTACTCAGTTCTGTTTGATTTTTGTATTTTTCATTTTTGAATGACTGTTTATGGTTTGCGTATCTGGTTTTAAAAGTGTTTTCAGTAATTCCTATGTATGTTTCTTTTTCATTTTCTGATGTTACCGTAGCTTGGTATACAATATTGCTGTGAAGACATTTGTTGCTTAGGGGGCACTGTTCTTTTTTGGTGCAGTTGCAAGATGTCCTTTCAGCACCCTTCTCTTTTGTGTTGTTTTTCATTTTGTTAGATGAGTCAATTATGTTTTTGAGGTTGGGCATACATGAGTATGATAGTTTAATGGTGTTTTTATTGAATATTTTGGACAGTTTGTGTTCTTTTGGAAATGATGTTGCCAAGATTTTAAAGAATTCTTTTCCTACATTTGTTTTTACTTGTCCATCATATGGTGGGTTGTACCATATGATCTTCCTTTTTCTGTTTTTCTTATTTCTGTTCGTGTTATTGTCTGGGCTATATTGTAGTTTGTAATTGTAACCACTTTTTTGTAATGCTTCTTGGTATTCTGTTGCTGCATTATTGAATGCATTTTCATTGCATGATAGGTTGGATAGTCTCTTGTTTATACCATTGGGTATTGTTTTTAGTATAGATGGTGGATGGTTGCTTTTGATGTTTACATAGATTGGTATGTCATTGGGTTTTTTGTATGGTTTGTACACATTGTCATTGAGGTCTAATGTTATGTCTAGGTAGTTCACTACTTTTTTTATTTGCTTCTATTGTGATTTTTAAATTGTGGTTTTTGAAAATTTTACATAATTCTTTTTTCTTGTTTTCAATAGTTCTTGGATTATTGTTTAATGCAGCGAGGCCGTCATCTCTGTACAAACCGACCTGTTTTCCAAGTTGTTTTTGGATGTTGGATAGCATGAATAGTCCGACTAGTTCACATGTTTCGGCACCATCATACGATCCCATGGTTACATCAAATGTGGAGTTTTTGCTCGTTTTTTTTAATCAAAAATGAAAAAAAAAAAATCAAACAGAACTGAGTAAATACATTTGGAAACTCAAAGATAAAAAAATAGACAAACAGCATATCATGGAAAATCATAAAAAGAGCAACGCCATACAACAATATTTCAAAAAAATGCAATCTATGCTCCACAGAAAAATGGTTAATATTATGCAAACCATACTTAGCAACTCTGAACACAAAAGTAGAGATAGTGAATAATTGCAGGCACAAGTGGAAATCTTTGCTAGCACATTCCACCTGAACAGGCCCAAACAAAAATCACAGGCCTCACGTGCAGCAAATAAGATCGGCACGCACAAACAGAGATGAAATCAGGTCCCGCACGCCATAAAAGATCGTTGGCGTGCCACATTGAAGCCATCCTGAGGAGAGATATATACCGTGATATATCTCGAAACAAGCTTGTAGATATATTTTAGCACTTCATTTTAAAAATATCTTTAGCAAATGTTGCTCCCCAAGGGGTCGAGCTCTTTCAGATTTTTAAAGGACGTTTTAATACTGTCTATATATATATATATATATATATATATATATATATATTCAATTATAAACAAAGCTTGCTCTTATGTCTTAGATTGAAGAAATAGGGGGAGACCTATTTCTTCAATCTAAGACATAAGAGCAAGCTTTGTTTATGACCGCGGAAAGTAACTCAACAAACATACTACGGTATTGCACACCAGCCTTTTCTGGGATAGCATTCTTCTTAAAACCGAAAAGGCAGAGGAGTCAAGTTACCACTTTACGCGGTCACTGAGGAGAAACAATCAGGTTTCGAAATATCGGTATCTGACCAGGAGTTATATGTTGGTGAGTTTCCTCCCTATTTGAGATTGTCTCCCCCTTGGAGACTATAAGCTTGCTGAAGGCTCATTTTGAGAAGCATTTATTTTATTTTTTCCCATTCACCCACTCAAGCACATACTGTTAGTTTGGCGGAATTATCTACCACTGCTGATATGAATGCTTATCTCCCCCTATTTCTTCAATCTAAGACATAAGAGCAAGCTTTGTTTATAATTGAATATTTCTTGCAGTCATTGCAACACCAAGCTGCTCTGTAAGTTGCTGGAATGGTGCGGTACTTATCCTTGGAATTTATTAGTTTATTGTATCATTCCAGCTTACATATATATATCATTCCAGCTTACAGAGCAGCTTGGTGTTGCAATGACTGCAAGAAATATTGAATTAAAACAAAGCTTGCTCTTATGTCTCAGATTGAAGAAATAGGGGAAGATGAGCATTCATATCTGCAGTGGTAGATAATTCTGCCTAACTAACAGTATGTGCTTGAGTGGGTTACTTATCCTTGGAGTTTAATAGTTTAGCTCGGTTACTTATCCTTGGAATTTAATAGTTTATCGTAATTTAGTCCCTTGTGGATTCATTCCAAGAACTGGCCCTCAGCACTTGTGTCTTAAGAGATTATCTTCTTATATTTTCTACTTTTCATAAGAAAATGTAGCATGCTTTGCTATTTCATGATTTTCTTTTGCTTCTTAGTTGGCACCTTTGGTTGTTTTTTTGAAAACTCAGCAAACATACTACGGTATTGCACACCAGCCTTTTTCTGGGATAGCATTCTTCTTAAAACCGGAAAGGCAGAGGAGTCAAATTATCACTTTCCGCGGTCACTGAGGAGAAACAATCAGATTTCGAAATACCGGTATCTGACTAGGAGTTATGTGTTAGTGAGTTTCCTCCTCATTGGAGATTGTTCTCCCCCTTGGAGACTATAAGCTTGATGAAGGCTCATTTTGAGAAGCATTTATTATTCCCCATTTACCCAGTCAAGCACATACTGTTAGTTAGGCAGAATTATCTACCACTGTAGATATGAATGCTTATCTCCTATTTCTTCAATCTAAGACATAAGAGCAAGCTTTGTTTATATATATATATATATATATATATATATATATATATATGAGAGAGAGAGAGGTGTATGTATAGTATGTATAATCAGCTGACACAAAGACATGCTTCTATGTTCTCCAGAACCTTTCCAGAAGCTCCGGGCTCGCCCACGGGACGAAGCAGCCTACTCCAGGGCCTGGACCTGGCTCAACCAATCAGCGGAACGCAGACAACGCTACCTCCGCTTCGCGCCCAAACTAACTCCCTTGCAGAAAGCCCAGATGCTTCTGACCTGGCGGGTCCTGCACGAGGCCTTGACACTGCACAACATCACCCACTTCCTGATAGATGGCAGTCTGATGGGCGCCGTACGTCACGGAGGCATCATTCCATGGGACGACGACATGGACGTAGCTTTGGACGAACAGGACCTGGACAAAGTGAAGCGTGCCTTGTCCTGTGTGCCAGGGTATACCCTGAGGATCTCGCAAAGTCTGCACTGGAAGTTCTTTGCAGACAACGCGCAAGTGATGAACTTGCTGTCCAAAGCTCCAGTTCTTCATCCCAGAGAACTGGAGGAGAACGAGAGGAAAGATTACGTCCCGGAGTGGCGTCCTTTTGACGACGTTGTGGTCCGTTCCCCTTTTGTGGACCTCTTCATGGCGACCCGCGATGAAGTTCACACCTGGTGTTTGACCGAGTACAACATCAACACATGCTTGTACCGTTCGGACGACGTGTACCCTCTGACTCAGGTGAACTTTGAGGGCTATCAAGCTCCTGTGCCTCGCCGCGGTGCTGCTATTTTAAAAAGTACCTACGACACTAACACGTGCATCTCGTCTTCCTTCAGTCATATGGAAGGGGAGGCAATCACGGAAAGATCAGTCACCCCATGTGGAGAACTGGCACAAATGCACACTGTGTACTTTGTGGAGTAGATTGTTATAATTCAGACGTATCCATTGTGTTTTGTCCCCACCCACATCCCCATCCCTCCAAATTCTGCTTCTCACACGTTTGTAGTCCCCGTGGAGATGCAACGCGATTCCTTTGATACAGATCGAATGTCTGTCTTCTGGAAATGCTACGACTGCTAGTAACTTTCTCGACGTTCGTTTTCTGCCACTTTCTTTGACTTGCACGGACTTAAGCTGGACGTGCCTTCCACCCCCTCCCCGCTCCCCATCAACCGGTGACCCTTAAAACAAGCTGCCAAACCAATCCCAAAAGACAACAAACACAAAGAAAACAGTACACAAAACAACATTAGAAATACAGACAGTTAAAGCACAATCATGCCCACCAGGGCTGTGTAGCAATCAGTTTACAGTCATTCAGGACCCAACCCTGACCTACACCCAAAGATTTGCTCCCTGAGTGGTGAGGGTCTTCATAAACAATGGATGTGACTTCATGTCATTCCCAGACAAATGATACAGCAGTCAGATAAGAAATGGCGAGCTCAAACTACAGTGTTACCCGAATATAAGTGTGGCTAATGTGGGAAGGTACTAAGGCAGCGGCAATTCACAGATAAGTGTATCTGTTTTCTACTTTTTCTCCTTCCTTTTCTTCTTCTTCTTCTCCTCCTCCTTCTTCTTTTTCTTCTCCTTCTCTTTTTTTCCTGAGGAAAACACGACTAAACTGCCAAATTTAATTCTGTTGCTTTCCTCAGTAGGAACGAGAAAAGACCGCTTTCAAATTCCTAATAAGGCTCCCCCCACAATCTTTCACACCCCAAACATTCAACTTTTCCCCTAAACAATGTTTCTAGCAGTCGTGGAGTTGGATGAGATGTCCTGAAGGTGATACTGTAACAACCTGAACAAGGAGCCTCAGTCGTTCAGGTTGTTACGGCATCAGCTTCAGGACTCATCATGAGTGCGTGAATGTAACAGACTATGTGTTTAACGCACCCTTGCACGGCTGGATCACAGATTTCAGGGTCTGGTGAGTCACCCCGGTTGACACCTGTACACAGAGGCGCATGTACACCACAGGTTAAATGGAGCTATGGAGGGCTGTGCCGGATTCCCGCTCCAAGGAGTAGCAGCAGGACAGACCTCCCGAACAGGTGGGCAGCACAGCAGGTGCTCCTTCCTGCACCACGGACAACGCTGTTATGGCGACAAAGGCAGGATGAAGAGGAATGGTCTCCGCGGCCTCTTCAAAGGCACAACTCTGAGAACAGGTAAACCAACAACGCTGTCACTGGCCTACACCAGCCCTCAGAAGATGTGCAGCAAAATGACGAAATCCAGTTCAAGGCAGCCTTGAAAAGAACACAGAAGAACCAGCTCACTTTGCAAAAATAAGGATCCAAAAATTCCTACACAGTGACAACACACGTTCGGTTCGACGTTGTGGAGGGAGTGTTACAAGGGAAATAAGCAGGAAAACACGGTCATAACTGAAAAAGAAAAATTGGACTTGTCCAAGGCCTTGGACAAAACTTGCTCTTCCCAGTGAATTTGTAAGTCGGTTGGTGTTTTGGCCATCTTGTTACGACTTATCTCGTAATTTGTTTGGAGTTACTGGGGAAAAAAAATGAAAGAAAGGCAGAGCTGGATGCTATTTAATCTAATAGTACAGTCAACGCTGGATAAGTTGACGGTCTTGTTTTAAATAACGTAGGAAAAAAAATGTCTTCCCCTGCTATAATCTATCTTGTCTTGAATTTGTCTGTATCTATCCTACTTTATGAAAAGAAAGAATAAAGAAAGAAAGGAAGAAGGAAAGAAAGAAAGATAAGGAGAATGTGTACGACAGAAAGGAAAGAAACAATATAGTTAACAAACAAATTACAAGCTCTGAGTCAAAGGATTTTCATGTTCTTTAAGTTGAGTTCCATTGTAGTCTTTTTTTTTCTCCCCAAGAACCCAGACCATCACAACTCGTGAGTCTGTTGACGTAAGTGTACTGACATATTGCGTATCACGTCCGTGTGGATGTTGACATACATGGATGTGAGAAGTGAGAAATGACGTCGACTTACATAACATCGACGTATGCGATATTGACTTATCCGACAAAAAATTCAGTCATACAAAAAACAAAACAAACAAACAAAACGCTTTTATCAGGAAAAGAAAGAACCATCGACTTAATCAAAATGTTGACTTTACCTTGTGTTGCTTATCCAACTCTCTACATATCCTGGCCGAAAAAAAAAAAATGCTTCGATTATTATGTTATGAGGCAATGGCAATATGGCTGTCACTGTATCTTGTTTGGAACATCATACCTGCAAAATTTATTTGCGTTGATGCTTTTCACATTTCATGACCATAACTATTATGATTTGTGTAGTTGGCTGGATTTAAACCAAAGAAAATAATATTATGAATCTTTGTTACTAACAGCCCTGTATGATGGTGCCATAGCAACAATGAATCCACGTGAATGCAGAACAGAAGGCTACTGTGATGATGACCTTGAACATCGTTTTTTTTTTTTTTTAAATGTATTGGCTGCTGAACATATTCATCATTGTGAATTTGCTGCGTAAAAATAAGTCTGTAAGTAAGCACTGTATGGCAAGACATATACTCCAAACACGGTATCGCATCTCAAATATAAACAGGTCGGTGTCATTACATTAAGATATGCATCCATGGACTGAATCTGTCTCTCTCTCAACACACACACATACACCAAACACACACACACACACACACACACACTCACACGCATGCCCGCATGCACATGCACACACACGTACACACTAATTAGCCCAATGACAATCAGAAAAATGAAATCTGTATCAATGGTGCTTTATCAAACCTAAATGCTTACATGATAATGTGTGTTCAAGTTTACTTTAGAAGATACAAAGAAAGACTTTCATTGCACTGTGATTATTACACATTTATTTTTGTGCCTTAGCCCTGAAGTCGTTTATAGACAGATTATATATACACTATAAGAGGCTCAAATGCTTATGTTGACGGTTTTTTGTTGGCAATGCTGCTTGGTACAGATTGGGGAAGGGTTGGAGTAGGGTGCGAATATTAATTTCCATAACCAGGAAGAAAATTGTTTGATCTGATGGCTCATATTTGGTAGCCTTTTCTGTTAATTTTATTTTCCATTTTCACGTAACTATACTGCCATTTATTTTTCATGGTTGTCATTTCATTACGATTGCATTTCATTCGCCGATTTTTTCTTGTGTCATTTAGTTTGATTGCATTTTGATTGACCCTTTTTGGTGTAACAATTAATTATCAATCGTCTAATTATTGTTGCACATTGTCATCCACTGCTCTTTATATGTCATGTTGTTATTGTTATATTGTCATTTAATGATTTTCTTGAGAGTCATTTCGTTACCACTTTGTTGTCCTATGGTGATTTATGATGAGTGTCATTTTCTGATTGTTAATGAGCACCACTTAATTATATAATTGCATTGCTATTAACCGATTTTTATGTGTGTCCATTTGCTAGTCTTACATTTTCATCTCTGAGTTTTTTGTTGTGAGCGTCGTATAATCATCACTGCAGTGCACTACGGTCAACTGATTTTCATAATCGTTGTCCTTTTGCCATACAATGTTATTTATTGATTTTGAGGTGAGTGTCATTTCAGTACTGTTGCTTTTCTGAAAGAATATAATTTAATTATCATCACTTTGTCATTTACTGATTTTGTTTAATGAATATCTTTTCGATTTATGATGAAATTGTCATGATTTTTTCTACTGAGTATCATTTCCTTATTATTGTATTGTTTTTTTCGCCATTGATTTTTTGTTTTCATGAGTGCACTTCTTTTTTGCATTACAAATTGTTTCACGAGTGTCACTTCGTCATTGTTGCATCGTCATAAACTGATTTTTCACGCATGTGATTTCATTGGGTGTGTGTGTGTGTGTGTGTGTGTGTGTGTACGCGCGCACGTGCGTACGCTAGAATTAAATCATTCAGGGGCGACAATTTATGTCATAAAATCGTTCAGGGCATTATCATTTACTGATCAACTGGCCCAATCCAAAACAAGGTGATGGCAAATTGTGACAAATTGTTCCAGAGTGACAAATGATCACAACAGCTAGTAGTTCTCTCTCATCATTCCCCATACAGACGAAGCAGGTGTGCATGGTGCTTGGTAGGAACAGAATTTGGAAAGAGCTACACATTTTCGTCCTGACTGTTAACACTAGCAACTTCAACAACACACACATGCACGCACACACACACATGCACACACACACACACATGCGCGTACACACACACACACACGCATACACACACACCTAAGAGAGTTACTGAAAAACCAAGGAGCAAGTCCTATATTCTCAAATGGTTCAAAGAGGAAAGTGGAAAAACAAAACCAAAAATGAATCAAATCGACCATTCACAACTCCACACAGGACCCACTGTCGTCTTCATAGCAAATATTTACTGTTCATTTCACAGGACAGGGAATAAACATGTTTTTGGTGATGTATGAAGAACTGGGCTGAATTTGAAAAAAAAAAAAAAAAGGATATGAGGTCAAGCTATGAATCAACTGAACTATCAGAATTTGGAAGAAATAATTATTGTGTCACTGAATGTACATAAATGATTTATTTTCTGGTTGCTTCTGCTGCAAAATGACTTAAAAAGCTTTCATGAATCTTTTATAGTCACTAAATGTATCTAAGTACTCAAAAAATCATACACCTACAGGGAGTTCTCCCCATCTTTTTGAAGTCCTTGTCGCACTTGTCCACCTCTATGTCTCAATTCATTTCAGGTGAATATTTCTATTTCATGTTTCTTCTACACTTATGTTACACCTGAAAAAAAACCCCCATAAAATCACACTTTCCTCTACACTTCAGAACTGAAACACTCGTCTCTTTTTTTCTTTCATCTGTATCTTCTAAGCCTATCAATTTAATTTCTTTAGAATTAAGGCAAATAAGCATTGGTTTGTGAATCTATAAACTTCCAACCAACATTTCGTAAATGTTAACTCCTCTATAAAAATGACTAAACCTAAATGCCCTCATGTCTTTCAAAGCAACTACATCATGTGACACACAATGAATCAAGCCTCCATGACAAGAGAATAAAAAGAGCAACCCATCATTCAGCACAGCATTCAAACAAACAAGCAAGCAAGCAAGTACACAGGCTCTTCAATCCTCCTCCGCCTCCAGATTGATGTTGGAGCCAAACTTGGCATACAGCTGAACCTTGAGGTCTGACAGAATGTTTTTGTGCACTTCCACCTGCGACTCCAGACGGGTGATCTCCTCCTGAACTGCCGCCTTGGCCTTCTCGATCAGCACTCCTGCCTCCTCAGTGTTGGTGTTGACGAACAGCTCGCCTATCTGATAGGTTAGGTCTGTTAAGGCAAATTAATTTTTAATGATATGTGCTATTATTTGCTGCTGAAATAGGTGCTTTCGAGGCAAAATGCGTCTTTATGTGAACTCGTGCATATGTATGGGTAAGTGTACAAGAATAATAACCCTTTACCATCTGCATGTTCCTCCACAGAGACAATCAGCAACACAGAGCTGTGGGAAAAAAGTAACCCACTGCCATTAAAGCAAGACATCCGTAAAAGATGGCAGTGGATAGGACATACCCTCCAAAAGCCCCCAGATGACACCACCAGAAAAGCTATGACCTGGAATCCTTAAGGCAAGAGAAAGCGAGGAAGACAAAGAAACACCTGGAGGCAGGACCTGGAAGCGGACACCAGGCAGATGGGTTACAGCTGGGGCGAAATAGAAAAGATTGCCCAAGAGCGTGGTCATTGGCGTGCAGTTGTTGATGACCTATGCTCTGGCAAAAGCAATGGGCCTAGGTAAGTGAGTAACCTGCGTGTTTATAAAAAAAAAAAAAATATATATATATATATATATAATGAGAAATACACACACATACAGAGGAAGGAGTGAGGTTATCTACTTCACTCCAAAATTCTTCACTTTAAACTCTTCTATAGTGAGAGACAACAAACAAACAAACAAGCGAACAAAACAACAACGGAACCAGCTTCAAATTTTCCAGTCTTATATGCTCCACAATTCATTTGATCTGATTTCAGACGATACATCACCGCCAGCCAGACTTGGTTCTTTTTCTCATTCTTTCAAATTTTAAAGTTTTTCACGCCCAATGATCCATCTCTCAATTGAGCCTCAATCGCAATTGAAACCCAATTTTCAAGGATTTCTGGCGGTAGTAATTGACAAGTTCAACAATATAAGATGAAACTGAAAATGAAAAAAATCTCATGCTTGGATGGAAAATGTGAACTATCTGTTAGTCCACTGAGATCAACCAACTGTGTATGATGTCTGATGGTTCATATGGAAAACATGAAACTACAACAACAAAAACTGCCTGAAAACATCCACAAACCTCACACCCTACCAACAAGAATTATGCAAATACCAATTTCCAATAATTTTGCTTTTTAAAAAAGAGTGTCTCTCTGCTCCTGTGTTTCTGCTAAGACAGGCTGCAGAAGTGGCAAAAAGCAATGACACCACTAATGATAGTACAAATCATCTCCAACATCTTCTACACATGCAGCCTGTCAAGAATGTACTTAAGGCAGGGGCAAATGGATGAACATGGGCACACGAAAAAAAATTCCAACATGCTAACTTTAGGCCATTATATCCAGATTCTGACTTTCTTTCCAATGAATTTCTTTGCCTCCACATGTTTTGCCTTCCTTTGACTATTCTGAAACTGTTAACTGCACACTCAAGAAAGTTGGAATCAATTAAAAAAATCTTTGATTATTCTGACACTGTCAACTGTACATTCAAAGAAGTTGGAATCAATTTAAAAAAAAATCTTTGTTTTCAGGTGACTGACATTTTCAAATTTCAAAATGATTTAAGCTTTTCAAAATAGGTTTTAATTAAAAACGCTGCAAGGGTCTAGCAAGGAGAATGAATTCCCTACACTTTGACCTTGTCATCTTCATCCCTGATGCCATACCCTCACCTCCTTGTGTGTTGGCCATATTAGAATAACTGGATTAGTCTGGATCAAAGCATACACAACTTCTCCTGCACACTTTCAGTCAACTGACCTAGCACCATTATACTATGGGTCCTGAGAAACTCCTCCTGACATACTACATGATGTGAATAAAACCAAAGACTGTCACTTCGCTTACTGTTCTGGCATTCCGGCAACTCCAAAACCATGGCCAGGCTTGAACATGGACCAAGATTATCAACATCATTTTTGTGAAATACTTCATCTCCCACAACCCCCCCCCCCCCCCCCCACCCCACCTTTTTTTAAAATCTTTCTCTCCTGTGCATTCACTTTTGCTGTTTGTACAGTGAACCCATGACCTGACAGGAAGTCACTTTTCAAAACTTCTGGTAACTTTATGACCAAAGAGATCCTGGCAACAGTGGCAATAAGTTTTAGAACATCCCAGCATGACACTACTCAAATACGATCTTACTATGGGGTTTACCATAATTTCTTATTTTCTAAAGTGGATTTCTTGCACATTCCTGAAGACCTGCAGCCCTGTTCATGCCAGCATATAATGCATAATTATACAGGTAAAGATAAAGACAGAGTACAAGTTTCTATATTGGAGAAAATGTTTTAGAACCCCCCCCTCCCCCCAAAAAAAAACAAAAAAAAAAAAACCAAAACACTATCACTCCCTGTGTAACAGTTGCTGCTTATTAAGGATATGGAACACCTTCATCTTCTCCTTCCAACATCAGCAGCTCATCTTCAGCATCCTGAAGGTTTTCTAATTCTTTCTGCAAACAAGGAAAATAAAAAAAAAAAAGTATCAAGACACCAAAAATAAAAAAACAAACAAACAAACTAAAATTCATTCACAACTTACCTGAATAAAACAACCAAACATTTTCTTGTACAAAATCAAAAGAAAAGTAGTCACAGATGAAAAAATAGAAACACAAAGAAAAACATGAAAGAAGGAGAGACAGAGAGAGAGAGAGAGAGAGAGAGAGAGAGGGGGGGGGGGGAACTTCATTGTTTACCAATGCTTTGATCCTAGTTAGTGTGGAGAAAACTCACCTGCAAAAAACTAAAAAAGTATCAAAAGATGAAATATCACACCAAATTGTTCAAAAAACAAGTCATTCTAATGTACTTAACAATGTTTTTTCATCATAGCACAAACTCTTCATACTGTTACATCATCCTTTTTCATATTACATCCTGTTTGCCTCTTTATCCTCCCCCATCTCCAATAAACATACCCTCCCTCTACCTACATGATTCACATTCCATCCACCACACACACACACACGCACACAGAAGCAGAGCACACGTGCATGCACACTTGACCACAGTGGCTACAATGCCATCTGGATACAGAAACTTTAATGATTTCATATATATACTTTAGAATTGTACAAAATGCACTGAGAAGCACAATACTGCTAAATGCAGCTGTGCCATTCACAGTGACTGACTCTAAGGTATGCAAAATTATTTTCTCTTTTATACAGTGTATACACAAGTCTGAAATGAACAACGACAGAGACAAAAACCAGACAGCCTTTTCTACTCACTATGATCCCCTCCCCCCCCCCCCCCCCCCCCCTCTAAAATATTGGAACTTTTAGTTTTTCAGACTGTCATTGAAACCAGTGTGATTATAATGTGTGCAGTGTGATGTGATGTGGTGTGTGTGTGTTGTGGAGTGGTATGGTGTGGTGTGGTGTGGTGTGGTGTGGTGTGGTGTGGTGTGGTGTGGTGTGTGTGTGTGTGTGTGAGAAAACATTTTCCGCAAAACTCTTCAAGTAAATGAAGACCATGCTAAAGGATGACTCTTCTGTTTGTTTTACTGTCTGTACTGTTCTGCTTCCCAGCACACCGAGCAGGACCATACCTTCTTCTGTTTCAGCTCATCCTTCAGGTCTTGCATCTTGGCATTGTTTCTGGCAAACTTGTTGATTTTCTGCTGATCGTCCAAAGTCACTTGGGCATCGCTGTCACTCTGAAATGAAAGTAGACATGGTACAGGAAATCATACTGATACTGATAGTGATACAGTTACATGGCACTGCCTGTAGCTGAAGGAGTCTGTCTCTTGTACAAGTCTTAGAAGTCTGATTTCACATAATTCAATCTGACTGGTATCAGTGACAGCAGACATTATAATAAAGATTCCAAACAACCTCTCTCCTAACCCTCCCTCCCCCTTTAAAAAAAAAAGGCGATGTGGGAAGAATGCTTAATTTTTCTTTGTTTACGAGGCAAGGATAACATGTCACTGGCGTTGATTATTCCCACAAGATACATCCAATCAAAATTTCAGTACATGGTTTGCCCACACTTGTGCATGATGTGAAAGCCTGCTACTCTGAAGTCTGATGTCATGACCCTGTAGTACAGACAAGCAGCCAGCCTGCAAATTAATCTGGCAAACACAAATCAGTGATTTTTCTTCAACACAGCAGCTGAACGAAGCCATTATGAGTACTGGACGCTATCCGATACCATAACATGGTGGCAGAGGTGGGATTCCTTGAAGGACTACCTAGAGTCATTGGAATCCATGACGTCTGTGTACATGGCAAAAATGCTGAAGAACATGACCGTAACCTGAAGGCATTGATGGAATGTGCAGAAGCAAATGAACTGATTTTCAACTCTGAAAATGATCACCGAGAAGCCTCTTCACAGAGTCCCGCACGTCTGCAAAGAATGCTGTACAAAATTCAGGGCTACAACTTCAAGATCATGTACCGACCTGGAAGCATGATGATTCTTTCAGACACCCTGTCCTGACTCCCAGACCCATATGACACAGGTGGCATCCCACTGGACTTGAGAGTAGATGGCATAGAGCTGATCAATGCCAGAAGAAATAGAAACAGATGAAACTGCACTCATCAACTTCTCAAGAGAAAGGCAACATCAGCTGCAAGAACAAACTGACAGAGACTCTGCCCTCTGCTTCCTAAAAGAAATCATCATCCAGGGATGGCCTACAAACATCAAGGACTTTACCAGCGGCAATCAGAACTTTCTCAGTTTCTAGCCCTTTAGGGTTGAACTGGCAATTGAGAATGGGATCATTTTCAAAGGAACACGAAGTTCTCATCCCATCAACACTTCAGAAGGACATCCTTGAACAACTACATAGGGCACACCAAGGGATTGAGAAAACACGATTGTTAGCAAGAGAGTCAGTTTACTGGCCCAACATCAACAAGAACATAGAAACCATGATTCAAAGATGCCACATCTGCCAAGAAGCACAACCAGTGAACCACAAGGAGCCCTTGACAGCTCATGAAATCCCCTCCACACTGTGGAAGAAGACCGGAGCTGACCTGTTTGATGTGGACAGTACAACATACTTGATCATCGCAGACTACTTCTCATCAAAGTTCCCTCCCTTCTTTTCCCCCTCCCCCCCCCCCTCCACCTTCCTTTGTCTCTCCTTTGCTGTCCATTAACACTCCCCATTTCTATTGTGAATCATGATCACCCCTACATTCAGTATTACCCACCACTCCCACCTCTGCCCTTTCCACCCCTTCAAACCATGAACTGCGCTCAGTGACTCAAGTCAACCACCATCAACATCTTCCCTCTGCTGTCATTCCCTGTTGAAGTGTCTACGACACGAAACGTCGGTCATCCCCTCTCCAGGTACTCTTGTGTTTTTGCCACCTTTTCCCTTTACTTATTTCACTCGCATACTTAGTACTAACACATGGAAGACTCCCCCACCTCTCCTTCCATTTCCATCCCCTTTCACATAACCGCCCCCCCCCCCCCCCCCCATACACACACACGCATGAGTCTTTATACAATCCTTGTCTGTCAGAGTATTATTTATCATCATCATGATCATGGCATAGGCTGGGCCGTGAGTTGGACACTGGTACAGGTTCAGACAGTTTTTACGGTCAGAGGCTACAAAAAGTCTTTTCATGTATACCAAATCAAACTGAAAACTGATCGCCCAGTTAGCAAGGATGGAATAGACAGCAAGTAATCAGCCGATGTTCAGAGCAGTACATGCAATTTACATTCTTCATTCTGTGTAACTACGGTTACTCACGTCTTTGATGGTGGCCGCCATTTTGAATCACAGGGTAATCAGCATAAACTCTGTCCAGTCAATAAATGACTCAAATGAAAAATGCGATAACTTTAATTGAAACTTAAACAACTATTAATATTTGGTGCGTTATTTGCAGTGAATATTTTATAACACAGATTGACCTTATTTTCATTTTGACCTCATTTGTTCTAGGCGGTCTGTGAATTCACTGCAGTACTGTATTGTTGAAAGATGGCGCCATCCTTGAACACCGTAGCTGTGCTCTTCGCAGGTAATGCAATTTTCTGTCGGAAATGTCTGCTCAAATTGAGATGACAGCTTCATGTACTAAACCCATAATGTAAACATCTTTTTATTGCAGTTTTGCTGCCGATTTGTTCGGCCCAAATTGAACTGGACGACCGGTAAGTACCGTGTATGTATATCACTATCATGCTGTCGCAGTGTCAGTGACGATGCTTCCAGCAAGTATTGATTTTTTCTCCTGCAGCGAATGGCATTGTGACAAGTGTTCCAGCTGTGCCTTTGCACGATGTATCGCTATCACTGCTAACATAGCATTTGTATTTCCAATACTGGGATTGCTATCCGAGTTGCCATATTTGATAGCTAATCACAAGAAACAAGTTTAGTAACAGGGTTGTAGTACCAAATAAAGTAAACTTTATGAATAAAAAAAAAAGTTAGATTTATAACTGTACCTACACTTTGCATTGTTATAAATGTATGAATTATTAAAACCATGAAACATATGTGGCTGGGTGTGTCGCATTCATTAGCCTGAATCAGCAGATGATGAGTTTCAGAAAATAGTGGTAAGACGAGGAGCAGGGTGATCAGGATGAAGATCTTACACTTTACTAGTTTTGCTTGGTTGTGTTATGGATGATCTTTTGTGAAGCTGTATAGAGTTAAGCAGATAGTAATACAAAGAATTCAAATTCCTTTTCTCAGTCCATTGAAATATGTGTGGTCAGGGGGGTCAGAATGAGCCGCTCATGAAAGTAATCAATGCGACTGAGAGAGCCAGGAACACAGGACAGCACATGCATTAGAACCCCCCCCCCCCCCCCCCTTCTTAATTCTGTGTGAGAGCACACCTGAACTAAACTGGGCTCCTGATTCCATGCTGTGGTAACGGGTGGACTCACCCATTCTCAAACATAGTAGGGGAAATTTTTACTCATAGCTCAGCATCTTAAAGGCTGCTATGATGTTGGGACTTTTCCTCCTCTTTTTTCCAGTCAAAGGCTGACCATTAAATAAAAGGTAGATTTTCTAGCACACGTTCATGCTCTCTCTCTCTCTCTCTCTCTCTCTCTCTCTCTCTCTCTCTCTCTCTCCCCTCAGATTCACTTACTCTCTCTCTCTCTCTCTCTCTCCACACACACACACACACACACTTAAACACACACACACACACACACACACACACACACACACACACACACACACACACAGGGAGAGGTTGGAAAGAATGAATGGCCTTGCAAGAACAGCATGTTTAACCTTGTTGAAATGTCAACAGGGAAGGCAAATGAAAATGAAAGAAAAAGGTTCAATGGCCATGCTTGGAAGTTTCACTTTCCTGACAGTGCAAATATGATTCCTTTTAAGTATCTTTTACAACAACTTAGTCAGAATTGGAGAAGCATAGACTATGGATTATAACAAAGTTGAAATAGTGAGACAAAGTCTGTTAACTTGTAGTCATCTGTTGAGCTGATTAACTATTTCAGGTTTGCAAGCCTTGTGTTTTGGTGCTTCTGGAATATTTCATGTTGTGTCCATGATCCAGCTTGGATCCCAAGCGATCGTCCCTAATCCTCTTTTTTCTGCGCATCCCTATAGATATATTCTCTCTGTCTCTCTCTGTCTCTCTCTGTCTCTCTCTGTCTCTCTGTCTCTGTCTCTGTCCTCTGTCTCTCTCTCTCTCTCTCTCTCTCTCTCTCTCTCTCTCTCTCTCTCTCTGTCTCTCTCTCTCAGCTGCTTTTTTTGTGGTTATGTTTTGCCTGTTGGTGTACTCTCTTTAGTGAAAGGTGATATTCTTTTTTCTCTGCTGGATGATACATATTTTGTT
>CM065725.1:32203736-32208736 GCA_033310375.1 Conus canariensis
TCTGAAAATTCAAGCCTTTTGCATGCAGACTTGAATGTATGCATACATCGACACACCAACACTTTTGCCAGTCACTTTCTCGTTCAGGCACTCATTTAATAAATCATAAACACAACCAAATTCAAAATCACATGAAAAGATGTTAAAGTTAAGAACAAACACACACACACACACACACACACACACACACACACACACACACACACACACACACACACACACAACATACACACTCTCTCTCTCTCTCTCTCTGGCTTTCTCTCTTTCTCTCTCTCTCTCTCTCTCTCTCTCTCTCTCTCTCTCTCTCTCATATATGGTGTGGTGTATTGATTTTTTTTATTGTGCCAACTGGTTATGATGAATAGCATAGTGTACTGGCAGTTATTTTGTTTGCCAGAATCTTTTTTTCTGTCTACCGTGTCAGAATCCATGTTGTCATTTCAACATGGCCATGCTGTAGCAGTTGTTCTAGCTGAGCTCCAATTTCAAAGCATCTTCTGATTAAAAAAAAGTCTTTAGTTTTAAAATGAAGAAATTTTTCAGTGAAAGAACTGTTAAGCGCCAAGGAGTTTCCAGATTATGCCAGTTCCCAGGAAAATACTTTGTTCCCAGGTGGGTACTACTCAAGCAGCAAATACCAGGTACACAGGTGTGGTTAGAGTTTCGGAGGGTTAAGGGAGGTGTGTGTGTGTGTGTGTGTGTGGTTGAATGGTAAGCATTTCCCAACTACCCAGAGCAGGTGAATCGACACATGTCAGGTATGGGTGAATGCAGCCACTTGCTGTCTGGACAAGAACAATCTTTTTCAAACATCGATTGCACATAAATAAAAGTTGAGAGTTATTTTACCAACACTGGATGATCATCGTGACAACTGTAGATCTTGGTAAACAAAACTACCATTCTAAGTTACTGTTTATGACATCGATATCATAATGTATCATGGCAAGTGATTGGCTGAGGCAGAAGGTGATGGCCAATTGAAATAGAGTACGCAGGTTATGTAGATTTAACCACTTGTTGACAAAATTGTGGATGATGGTAAATTGATTAGCAGTCGGTTTAAGAAAGTTCTATCTTGTGTATGTGTGTGCGTATGTCCAGGCGTGTGTGTGTGTGTGTGTGTGTGTGTGTGTGTGTGTGTGTGTGTGTGTGTTTTGTGTGTGTGTGTGTGTGTATGTGTGTGTGTGTGTTCATTTTGCTGTGTCATTGTTTCCATTTCCAAGAAGGTTAAGTTTTCATTTGTGTCTCATGGTTATTTTGTTTGTCAGTCTGTCATCAAGCGAAACAAAGCTACACAGCAGATTCTAACAAAACTTTGCTGAAAGAACTATAATGTAGCTAAAGATGATCATGACCCATGGTGCATTTCTGGATTAAAAAAAGGCAGATCCAAGATCTGTTTGACCGTGGCAGAGGTCTCCATTTTCTTGAACGTTCGTCTATGTCAGATATCAAAGTGGGAGTGAGCGTGAATTTCTGTTTTACTGAGGGCTTCTCAAGGGAAAGGTTGGACAAAGCAGGTGTGGTTGTAAAGAACAGTGTGCATGTCGTCATTTCCTTTAATGTGATGTTTCAGAGCGGCGGTCCAGTGGCTGAGTAACACTGGCAAATTCCTGGACACCAAGAGTCTGCACAGCGATGAGGTCTTCTTCCTGTACGTCGGCGGTCAGGACACGGCACTCTATGTAGGTGTCGCTGTGAGAAAAGAAAAGAAACAATGGTGACTGGTGTGGATACTGATGCCTGTAATGATGTATCTGTGATAATGCTGGCACTGCAGAAAGGTGGCCTTGTGACATCCATTTCCAGCACAGGTTCACACACACACACACACATGCGTGCATGCATGCATGCACACATGCACATACACATACACACACACACACACACACACACACACACACACACACACACACCACACACCTACACACACACACACACACACACACACACACACACACACACACACACACACACACACACAGTGACTCACACGCACACACCTACACATACACACACACAGACACACACACACAGTGACACACACACATTCACACACACACACACACACTCACGCACACTCACGCACACACACACACACACACACACACACACACACACACACACACACACACACACACACACACACGCACACACATTTATACACACACACATGCACACATGTATCCTCTCACTCCATTTCCCTTTTCCACTAGGCCATCAGTAGTAGTGCAAGTGCTGTTCCTAGGGCGAGACCAGAAAAAAAGGTCCCATGAATAGTGAACAGCAGAGTCTGGTCACATTTCTGTTTTTCTCCTAGTATGTCGGTGTTTGTCCATAAGATCGTATGACTCTTGGAGTTTGCCAAAGTACTCAAATATAAATTATCAAGAGAACTCAAGTTTTTGAAAAAAAAAAAAAGTGTGTGTGTGTGTGTGAGCTCATCATCAGCTTCAGAAGCAACATCATGAGAACTCTGGCGATTCATTTCAATCTTGATGTTTTACTTGTTATGCTACCTGTTTTTTAGTGGTTGTGTGCTGGGGTTTAATTGGAAATGAAAGTCTTTGCTGACATGAAGCAACACTTTACTGGCCCAGAAGAAGGTCCCAAAAGACACAAAGGAGATGACCAAGCGGTTTTGTGGTCAAGTTGTTTGTTTTTTTCCATTTCTTATATCTGTCTGTCTGTCTGTCTGTCTGTCTCTGTCTGTCTGTCTGTCTGTCTGTCTGTCTGTCTGTCTGTTGAACAATTTAGTAGTGGGAGAAAAGAAGCGCAAGCTAACAATTCCTCCGTCATCCCTCCGGAGGGAGAGCTCACTTACGCCGGCTCCGCGACTAAGCAGTTATTGTCGTCAGTAACGGGGCTTAGTAGGTGGTGTCCTGCGTTTGTTAGATCAGAACAGGCGCCACTGAACACCACCGAAGTGACTCAGCAGCAGTGCAGTGTCTCCTCCGGTGGGTTGCCTCTTGACGACTTGACATTGACTGCTCCCTGTGGGTTGCCGGTGCCGGGGCTGCAGCGGGGCTGACTGGGCTGTGGCTGTGGACGGGGTGTCAGAATGAGCGTCGTGGATGCACTGCCTCTGAGGTGGCACAGAGATTGGGACAGCAAAACAAAAAAACAAAAACTCATCTTCCATGGCTGGATGCTGCAGGTCTCTTTTACACAGCCACATGCGGGTTTGCCCCGTCACAGCCCCATCACTGTAGTCCACATGGAGCAATCCACAGCAAGTCTTCCTGAGGCAAACTGTCAGGAGAGACACGGCACCGTTGCTAAGTCACTTCAGTGACGTTCAGGGTCACCTGTTCTGATCCAGCATACACAGGACACCACCATCTTAGTTGGATTTTTTTTTGTGGTTTTTTTTGGTGCTTTGTTGTTGTTGCTATTCTGTTTTTTTTTTTTCTTCTTCATCAGAATTGAGAAGTAACTGACACAGTAAGTGTCCACAAGATGGCGAGCCTAAAAGAGAGCTTTTAAAGTGTAGGTGACAGTGAAGTTGCTAATAATCACTTAAATCAATACTGGCTTGCTGGTGATCTGTTTTTCAGTGGCTTGTGTTTTTCCTTATGTTTCTTATTTCTCATTCTTTCTCTTTCTTTCTACATCTGCATGGGGAGTTGACTTTGATGAAATCAGAACCCTGATTATGGCCCCTTCATGGTTGGCTGGCTAAGAACGACATGACTGAGTAAATGAGGACAAGGCAAAATATGGTGGGTATTTGCAGATGTGTGCATATGCGAATGTGTCTGTGAATGCGTGCAGGAGAGTTGTAGTCAACAGGGGCTGAGTTTAAAAGAACTGGAACTATGATGAATTTTTTTTTTTTGCAGGAAAAGTACCGCACTGCTGCTGAGGCCATGATCATTGAAAGCTACTTCTATGCCGGAGAGAAACGAATTGCGGACGTAAGTCAGTGACCATGAGATTATATGTATATTTGGTGGCATTGATGATGATGATGGTGGTAATAATAATGATGATGATGATGATGATGATGATGATAAGAGGTATTGGGGGTAAAGAGTAGTTACTGTCATCTCTTTCATTTAAGTGAGTTTTACTAGGTTAATGAATAAATGCAGTATGAGAAAATTTCCCGTCACTGTTTGTGTGTGTATGTGTGTACATGTATGTGTGTGCACACGATGCTTGGCTTAAATTTGCACAAGTGAGGAGGTCGTATTGATCATTCCCCGCCCTCCCCACCCCCGAAAATGGGGCCCAGAAAACAAAGTGGGGTGAAATATTGCCACTCCACATTCTTGACGTCTGAAAACCCTATAAAAAAGCATTTTAAAGATCTCTTTCTTTTTAAGCACTTGGGTAAATCACCCCATTTTTGTGAATGTGGCAGGACATTTTTCTTTTAAAGCTCAGTAGCTCCAGTAGGTTGCAAATATGACAGAAAAAAAAATAGAAAAGAAAACGAGTGATATTCTAGCAGCACACTAGGCTGAAGAACGAGTAAAACCCTGCCCCACTTGTTTGTGTTTTGTATGATGCCCTCCCTCCCAATCATCTAAATGCATAAGAATGCGTGTGTGTGTGTGTGAATGTCTATCAGTTTGTGTATGTATGCATGTAAGTGTATGTGTGTTTGAACTTGTGTTTTCTTTTCTGCTTGTTTATCATTTTGGTTTTTAGATTATATCATTTGTAAAGTTGTATATTTTGAAGGTGATTTTTCAATCATTCATTGCAGATTGTTTTGTTGGTAATATTGATCTTTGTTTTTGTTATTGTACTTTTTAGGGGTGTTTTGGGGATATGGTATATATCATTTTATTGATCAGATTGATAATTAACAACGAAAAAAATTTAATCATTATTTTTCACATCATCAGTGTATTCTTCATTTTTGTATTTGATTGAAAAGGTAAGTCAGTCATTTTGTGTACTCGTAATGTGATTGATAATTAGATATTTTTGTGCAGGATTTGACAATGTGGCGTGAACCAACATTGCTGGCCTTCAAGGACAAAGTG
>CM065725.1:32211236-32221236 GCA_033310375.1 Conus canariensis
GAGAGATGGATGATGAGCGAGCGACACACTGCTTTCCCTGAAGCCACAGCCAGGACCCTCTTCACGATGACCGGCACCAAAAAGTACATGGTTCTGGTCATCATCGACCCCACCGTCAACGTCAGGATGGACGTCAATACCAGGTGGGTGTAGCTGCCTCTGTGCCTGCGTTCCTTTGTCTCCGGTTTGACATCTTTTTCTTGTGTGTGTGTGTGCGTGTGTATTGTGTGTGTATTGTGTGTGTGTGTGTGTATTGTGTGTGTGTGTATGCGTGTGTGAGTGTGTATGTGTATGTGTGTGAGCGTGTGTGTGTGTGTGATGTGTGCAATGTGTGCAAATGGTTGCACATGTGGGCTTGTGTGTGTATAAAACCTTTGTGTGTGTTCAGTTGATTTTCAGTAAAGATTGTTTAGTGACTCCCATTTTTTCAGTGCGTACTTGCATGATTCTGATGCTAATAAAAATGACATGTTGATAACATCTATCCTCCTGTGGTTTTTTTTCCCCTCAGCAACAATCAGAATGGTGTAGCTTATACAGTGGTGGTTCTAAACTTAAAAGTTATTGCGTTAGACACACCTCTGTAATCTTAAATCTCACTGGTATACTTGAACTCACTGAAGTCTTGTCAAACTTGGGAGTAGCAATGTGGGTTTAGGCCTTGGAGAGCACACTCTACTTACATTCTCTGCAGAAATACCAGGTGCGAGGTGTTCAGAGTTGATATTGAGTCCAGTATATCCCCTCCCCATTTCCTCCCTTCCGTTGACAAACAAACACACACTACAAACATGAAAAATGATTTTTTAATGTTTGATCCTAGCAGTCTGTTCAGCAGTGCCTTGCTCCACCGTTCTTTGGTACCACTTGCCGTTGGTGCTTCTTGTTTCCTATGTCAGTGACGCCATACATGTCACTTTATCAGGATGCGCTCTGCTGAACATAGTTTAAGTGTCAGTCGATTACGTGAAACAATGAGCATTCTAACTACATCTGATTTGACGTGTTAGCTTTATATTTGATGTGATTTTAGGAAAAAAAAAAAAGGATCGAAAGAGTTAAGATACCTCATTTTTTGATGGAGAAAGAGGCAAGAAGGCTCCTTTCTGAAATCCTTTTCTGGTTTTCTCTGTCATAATTGTGATTTTCACTTTTTTTTGGGGGGGGGGGGGGGGGGGGGGGGGGGGGTGGTCAGTGGAAACAATTCCAACTTGTGAGAATTTATCCTTGTTTTTATTATCACCAATGACAATTGAGGGCAGTCACTGTTTGTCTTGGAACTATTCCATTTTTGTATCAGTTTCTTCCCTTGGATTCCTCCCCCCCCCCCCCCCCCCCCTTCTTTTTTTTCTTTTCTTTTCCCATTTTCCTTTCTTCCCCCTTCAGTGACGGTTTGAATTTGACCAATGGTGATTTCCCACAGCCCATTTAAATGACAATGTCTGTATTCTTGAGTTTCATTTTTTGTGTCATGTATTTCTACCATTTTGGCAGAGGAGCAGAGGAGGACTACTCAGTTCAGCTTGAAGAGCTTCTAAGAGTGGTGAATTGTGCTTGTACGATGTTGGAGATGCGTGAACAAAACTATTTTTTTCATCTTAGGCAGCTATGGATATTTGTATGCACTGCTTGTAATAGAAAGACACTAAATTTACAGACATCCAGCTAGAATTCTTTTAACACTGATACAGTTATCAGTACTGCGTTTTGTTTTGTGTATGTGAAAAATGTGATTGACTTTGGGTAATAAAAAGAAGTCTCAAAACTGTGATTTCATGAGGCTACCACTTTTTAAAAATTTTTGTTTTGACAGTGTTCCAGTTGAAATAAAACTTTCCACCCACACATGCACACCATTGGAACCACACTTCTCATCAGCCTTTTTCTCTTGACTTTGGTTTGACTCCTGCAGCCGTGACTTTCCCCACGTTCCAACACGTTTGAGCATTATCCAAACGCAGACCTGTTTACATTCCACTTTGTAACACATTATGCTTTTGAAAGCCTCATTCCATCATTACACTGTGTTCAGACGTGCTTCTTAGTCCTGCTGACTATTGAGAACGCTGCTGGTATATTTCATGCAATGACTGCCCACTGCAGTTGAATGTACTCATGATAGCACTGTATTACTTTCAGTCTGCTGTGAAGGTCATTGATGGAAAGGGATCATTCATTTATGGCGAGGGGGTGGGGGGGGGGGGGGGGGGCACTGTTGATTCAGTCCAAGGTGGCTTTGGAAAAGAGGTCTCTCAGGGAATCTGAATGTGAATCAGTAGGGCTGTTGTACTTGCAGTAATACCATGGACATTTTGTGACATGATCTCTGTGACTACATTTTTCAGCGTAAGATTACACTTTTCAGCTTGCCATAGTACTCATAGGTTTCTGTGAGGGGAAAACTGGTGTGAAGAAGTGATGTTTCACTCTTCATGATAATGATAAAGGACCTGGGTTAATCAGTCACCACAATAGTAGTAAGTTGGAATCGAAAATCAGAACAGTTGCAGTCTAAGTTGTTTTTTTTTGTATGAAGACTGTCCAGTTAGAAACTCCCTCCTTATTGCTTTTTCGTGGAAAATTTTTGTTTTTCTTTCTATGCCAGATTAACCTTTCAGTAGAAGTTCCTTCCTTTCGAAGACCCACTTTTCTTTTTCTTTTTCAAAGATATCTGGAGGCTATTATTTGGGAAGGTTTGCTGTATCACTGTCATTGATGATTGTGGTTTTACCCGATGGTGTTAGTCATCAGCAAATCCTTAAAGGTGTTCAAGCAACCAACATTACAGGAACAAACACTCATAACAGTCTTCGAAGTGTTAGAAGCATTAGTCCAAAAACTATATGAGTAACTTCACTGGGTCTGAGCTGTGTTTACTGAGATCAGCCTTGGGAAAAGAGTGTGCGCATGTGTGTGTGTGTGTGTGCGTGTGCTGTGTGTGATGTGTGTGTGTGTGTGTGTGTGTGTGTGTGTGTGTGTGTGTGTTTGTAGATCTGTCTTATGTGACATTAGAGAGCCAAGGCTTATTGATGCTTTGGCTTGAGAGCTTCCATGCTGAGTTTCATTCTCACCCACCATCCAGATATCCCCATCCCTCTCAATTTTCATCTTCTCCTCCCAGCAAATAAACAGCCAAAGGGGCACCACCATGTTATGAGGAATATAAGTTTAACAATACTTATCTCCCTTAATTCAATTTTCTTTCAGGTAAACTTGCTCTTGTTGTGACTGCCAACTTTCTTTCACGATATTGCTTTCTGCCTGCGTAGCTTGTAAAACGAGAGGCTAACTACCAAGCTTCCCTTACTATTTTCATGTAATGCTCACTGAGTGAGACTCAAAATGTGATATGAAATGACCATTTAAAAAAAAAAAAAAAAGTTAAACGAAATACTGGCTGTGTCCTGCCAAGTGTGACTTTTAATCAGGGGAGTTGCCAGGTATCCAACACTGCTGAAATCATGCCTTTTTAAATTTTTTTTTTTGAAAGTGAAGCTGTATTGGTACATTAAATCTTAAAAAAAAACTGCAGGCAGTTTTCTCAGCCTTTGCTAAACAAGTAGGTCTAACAGCTCAAAGGTAGCGCCTGGGGATTGTGAATTTACATTGTGTGACCGAGAATTGCTCGAACAATTACAGGAGAAAAAAAAATCATTGATGTTTGGTGGATCATCACCTTGCTGACTCTTCTCTCATTATCTGCAGTTTTCATGTGACAAATGTAACAAAACTGCCCGCTGAGAAATCCACTTTCTTGACTTCTGTGCTGAAGAGTTCTCACAGCGATGGAACTGGCAATTTTCCTGTTGAATTTGCTGTTGTCAGTAGCTAATTTTAGTCCATCAGAATTCAGTGTTCGATATATATGTGATAGTGTGAAATGAGTCTGATAACTCCGTAGATCAGTTTGTACCAGAGCAACAAATAGAGTCTGATGATGAGTCTTATAACTCCATAGATCAGTTTGTACCAGAGCAACAAACAGAGTCTGATGATGAGTCTTATAACTCCATAGATCAGTTTGTACCAGAGCAACAAACAGAGTCTGATGATGAGTCTTATAACTCCATAGATCGGTTTGTACCAGAGCAACAAACAGAGTCTGATGATGAGTCTTATAACTCCATAGATCGTTTGTACCAGAGCAACAAACAGAGTCTGATGATGAGTCTTATAACTCCATAGATCGGTTTGTACCAGAGCAACAAATAGAGTCTGATGATGAGTCTTATAACTCCATAGATCAGTTTGTACCAGAGCAACAAATAGAGTCTGATGATGAGTCTTATAACTCCATAAATCAGTTTTTACCAGAGCCACAAATAGAGTCTGATGATGAGCATCACATTGAGGATTGGTTTGGTTTAGATTTTTACTTCCACTTTTCTTTTTGTGATGTGCAAGAGAGAGAGAGAGAGAGAGAGAGAGGGGGGGGGGAGGGAGAGAGAAAGAGAGAGAGGGAAGGAGGCACAGAGAGAGACAGAGAGAGGGAGGGAGTGAGGGAGAGAAAGACAGAGAGAGAGAGGGTGGGGGAGAGAGAGAGAGAGAGAGAGAGAGTGTTTTGCACACATGTGTGCGTGCGCATGTGTGTGTGTGTGTGTGTGCGTGTGTGTTTGAGTGAGTGAGTGCATGTGCGTGTGTGTGTGTGTGTGTGTGTGTGTGTGTGTGTGTGTGTGTGTGTGTGTGTGTGTGTACTTCCTCTGCAGTTAAGCATTTATTAATAGCCATCTGTAAGAGGATTTTCAGATGGTGCCCCGTCCTGTGTATGTTGGATCAGAGCAGGCATCTCTGAGCTCTGCTGATGTGATTCTGCAGCAGCGCAGTGGCTCTTTAGGTGGGGGGTCTCATGACCACCAGACGTTGATAGCATCTTGAGGACAGCTGGTGCCCAGAAGGACAGAAGGAACCTGGGTGTTGTGTGTATGGGAAAGCAGCTTTCAAGTATGTGACTGGCTGAGTAGTGTACGCTTTCTCACAACTGGTAAACACATCCAGCGGCCTTTTTTTTGTGTGTTTTATTTTTTGTCCACCAAGGTTGTAGTTTCAGGAAGGAACCACGCCCTTCCACCTCAGCCCGCTCCATCTAACAGGAGCACTAAATTCTTTTTTTTGTGTGTTGAATCTCTAAAAATGTTCTCAGCCATGTTTCACTTTTAAACCAGTCTCCCCCTGCTCCCCCCCCCCCCCCCCCCCCCCCCACCGGCCCCTTCTCCCCCATCCTCCCCTGCTCCCCACCTTGCCTCCTTCCCCCTTCTTCCTCCTTCCCCTACCATCCTTCCTCCTCTTCAAACCACCACCGCCCACTTTCCCCGCCACCTTGCTTGCTGTCCCTCGCTCTCTCTCCCAACCTACCCAAGCCTGTTCACATCTGGAAGCTGTCCTTGTGCAGCTGTTAGCTGTTAGGGCCTTGTCTGTCCTTACAGCTTTAAGGGAAAGATGATGTGATGGTTGGCTCAGAGAGAGAGAGAGAGTGGGAGTGCAATTGAACTCTTTAAAGCACTGGTGTTTGCTTCAAGACAGGCTTTGCCAGTTAGGGACAGGTTGGCCACATAACACAGAGACAGCCAACTGTGAAAAACGCTGATGCAGGAAAAAAAAAGGGGGAAAGCAAAACAACTATCACCACCCCACCCCCCTCCAGATCCCCCACCTCCTCCCTGTCCACACATTCTTTCTGTTGCCTCCCCACCCCATCCCCCCTCTCTCTCTCTCTCTCTCTCTCACTTCAACTTACCCCCTGCCATCCTCTCCTCCCCCCCACCTCCCATCCTCTCCCACCCTCACCAGCTCTCGTCATTGGTTCATCAGTTGTGGCGTCTGCACTGGGGACTTTCATCCCTTCTCACTCCCTTTCTCACATACCCCTGACCCAGTTCCTTGATGTCACTCCTTGCAGCTGCTTCTGTTTTGTTTGTCTTCTTCCACTTCTTCCTTTTCTTTCTTTCTTGCTCTCTTTGGTGTCTTTCTTCGTTTGTGTTCATCGCGCATTTTTATGCAGATCTTTGTCAGAGCCTACGTTGGTGTGAAGTTAAAAGTACCACAAAAACGTTTTTACTCGTTAAAAGAAAAGATGATTTCAAGTAAAAAAACAAAAATTAAAAAAAAAGAAGCATGATTAAAGAAAGGAAATGAGACTGAGAAAACAAAAATTAAAAAAGAAAAAGAGAAAAAAAGGAAGCATTCCATACAAGATCTGAGCCACAGACCTGGCAGTGACTCGGATAACAACGCTGTTGTTGATGATGATGATGATGATGATGATGATGATGAAACCATGTGAGGTGTTAATGTAAAAGCAAGTTGTTCTTACCAGTCGGCCTCTTCCCACCTCTATACTGCTTTCAAACGAAGAAAAGTAAATAAATAACAAATAATAATTAAAAAAAAAGAAAAGAAAACAAAGGATTCCAGCACAGTTTGGATGATTGAAGACTCATCATATCGTCTGTGTGTGTGTATGTGTGCATGCGTGCGTGCATGCATGCATGCATGTGTATGAGTGTGTGTGTGTGTGTCTGTGTGCGTGTGTGAGTGTGTTTGTTGGTTTGTTTGTTTGCGTTCATGGGTGCCTGTGTATGTGTGCGTGTGTGTGTGTGTATGAATGTGTGTGTGTGTATGTGTGTGCGCGCGCACACGCGCATGAGTATGTGAATGGTGTTCAAGATCTACACCAGAGTTTCCATGTAAGTGCACAACTACACGACTAGACATAGGCTCTGTGATCCCTTCCATAATATATAATCCCAGCATCAGCCGGGTTAAAGGGAAAAAAAGCTAACTGGATGTTCGTCATGCAATTTGAGGTGCACTGCCGGCGATGCGTCTGTTGCGTTAATTGATCGCGATAGATAAAACTCAATGTTGGTGGTCTCTGCGGTTAGCCCTCTAGCAGAACTGCCAATCATGTTGACTTTTTTTTTTTTTTGCGGAAATTTCCCTTTTTAGATAAAAGATTCATTCCCTGAATCTTCAGTTTGGTGAAAAAGGATCCTGATGTTCAAAACGTCATTTAAAAAAGTGGGGTATGGGAGTCGCTCTGTTTTGTGCGGAAAGGCTGAGGTCAGATTTTGCTCCACGCTGAAATAATGGTCCGCTGATGGCCTGCAATGACATGCCGCACGGAAGTGTCAGGTTTCTGGCGGATCCTGCGTTGATCAGGTCCATCCGTCAGAGGTCGCAAAGTGTCACCGAAAACCCAAGACCATCCGCTTTATCGCTTGTCTCATGAATTTTGATTCCTGAAGGTTCGCAGCTGCGCCTGAGTATGCTGAACACTTCTGAGCAAGAGGTTTGCCTGCGAGACAACCATTCCCACAGTGATAGCGGGGGTTCAGGCACAGGGTGATGAGGTCGTACCCAGCAGTCTCTCAGCTGCTGTCCATGACGCTCCGCTGCACTGGCCTGGGAGGTGGCTGGGCTAGGCGTGGCGTGGCGGTTTATATTTTTGCTGCATGTTTTGTGATCTGCGAATGTCATTGTGAAGTGTTTGTGCAGCGTTTGTGGTCGTTGTGTTTCCAGAAATAGCATTTTCATGTGACAGCCTGCCAGTCATCTGGAACTTTTTGTTTGGGAGAGGCATGGGGGGGGGAGGGGGGGGGGGAGGGAGGAGAGGAGAGGAAGGACGGGAGGGGGGGAGGAGGTGATGGAGATGGGGGAGGGGGAGGGGAAGGGGGGAAGTCGTACATTCTGCAAATTCTGTCAAGCAGCTCTCCGCTCATATGTTATTTATCAGTTTTTCAGAAGCACAATCTTCGCGGGTAATGGCTGTTTATTCATTTGGTCCATAGCCAAGACCTTTTCCTTTTGTTCGTTTGTGTGTGTGTGTGTGTGTGTGTGTGTGTGTGTGTGTGTGTGTGTGTGTGTGTGTGTGTGTTCTTTTTTTTGTTTTCATTAACAACAAGAGGAGGGTGGGGATGGGGGATGATGAGAGTGGGATGTGTGCAGAAGAAAGTATTGGACCATAGCAGTGAGTTCCTGTGTTTTTGTTTGTTTGGTTTGTTTGTTTGCTTTGGAATGGTGAATTTGTTGGTTCCCTGTTTTAAAGATACCCCCTGTTTTAAAGAAAATGATTCTTTGAACTGGCATTGTTTCCTTTTCACATGCATTCACTCCCATGCGTATGTATGCACTCATATATTGCACAGCACACACACAACACACACACACACACACTCACACACACACACACACACACACACACACACACACACACACACACACACACACACACACACACACACAAACTTAAAAAGATAAGCAAAAAGCTTTGGTTTTGCACAAATAATTTCTTTAATACAGCAGGCTTATGTTTCAGCCGACTTGAGTACAAGCAACCCCGACACTGTCTGTAGCTTTGAAGATTAGATAACGTAGGTGTGGGGGATGGGGGAACCTGAAAACCAATCCCTAATTTACGCACATGTAAAGAAGGATGGTGGGATTAGGTGTTGCATTTCTGTTATTTTAACTCTAAAATGGCGCAGTTTATTTTTTGTTTGTTTGTTTGTTTCTGTTTTGGTTTTTGTTTGATTATGGTTTGTTCATTTGTTTTTTATGTGAACTCTGAAATGGCAAAATCTGTTTTTTTTTGTTTGTTTGTTTGTTTGCCTATGGTTTGTTCACTTGTTTTTTTGATAGAAGACACGGTGCTTGCCAAGCTTCTGAATCTGGAGGCGTGAGTGTTAAGCCGTTCATTAACATTCCTTCCACTCTCTCTCTCTCTCTCTCTCTCTCTCTCTTCTCTCTCTCCGTCTGTCTGTCTGCTCTCTCTCTCTCTCTCTCTCTCGTGCATTTTCCAGCGTCTAAACGTAGAACACTTTGTCACAAAACTTGGAACATGTGCACGCGTTATTAAACAAGGGGGCGCAAGGATGGATTGAGAGGGGTGAGATGACAGGGTTTTAAGCTAGGGAAGGATTAGGCGAAGGGATGTGGGGACGGGCGGAAGGGGTGGGGTGGCAAGGGTTCCAGAACTGTCAGCCCCCCTTCTCTCCAAGCCCCTTGGCGCCTGTGTCCCTAATCACAGTCCCTCCCTTCTCAACCCTTGAGAACTATCCGCCTCCCTTCTCTCCAAGCCCCTTGGCGCCTGTGTCCCTGACGATTCCCCCACCACCCAGAACTATCCGCCTCCCTTCTCTCCAAGCCCCTTGGCGCCTGTGTCCCTGACGATTCCCCCACCACTCCCCAGAACTATCCGCCTCCCTTCTCTCCAAGCCCCTGCCCGTTCCTGACGATTCCCCACCACCGCTTCAAGTCCTCCCATTCCCACCCAGACTCCCCTTGCCCTGTTCCTGACGATTCCCCCACCACCCAGAACTTCCCCCCCTTCTCTCCAAGCCCCTTGCGCCTGTGTCCCTTACAATCCCCCCTCCACCCAGAACTATCCGCCTCCCTTCTCTCCAAGCCCCTTGGCGCCTGTGTCCCTGACATTCCCCCACCACCCAGAACTATCCGCCTCCTTCTCTCCAAGCCCCTTGGCGCCTGTGTCCCTACGATTCCCCCACCACCCAAACTATCCGCCTCCTTCTCCAAGCCCCTTGCGCCTGTGTCCTACATCCCCCACACCAGACATCCGCCCTTCCTCCAAGCCCTTGCGCCTGTGTCCCTTACAATCCCCCTCCACCCAGAACTGTCAGCCCCCTTCTCTCCAAGCCCCTTGGCGCCTGTGTCCCTTACAATCCCCCCTCCACCCAGAACTGTCAGCCCCCCTTCTCTCCAAGCCCCTTGGCGCTGTGTCCTTACAATCCCCCCTCCACCAGAACTGTCAGCCCCCTTCTCTCCAAGCCCCTTGGCGCCTGCATCCCTACGATTCCCCCACCACCCAGAACAAATAAGCAAACAACAACAAAGAAAACCCCTAACAAACAAACAAACAACAACAAAGAAAACCCCAAACAAACAAACAAGCAACAAAGAAACACACACACAAACAAACGAGCAAACAAACTGGCAAACCCGAAGAAAGATCACAGCATTGATGGCAAAACAAGAAACAGCATTG
>CM065725.1:32226236-32228736 GCA_033310375.1 Conus canariensis
AATGGGCTCGTGTTCCAGGAGGTGGAGGTGTTGGTGCTGTCATGGATGACTTGTTACAGAGGCAACCCTTTCTGATTGTTCAATATTCATGTTTTTTTGTTGTTGTTTTTTTCATATGGGTGGATCTTCAGTCTGCTGGGTCCAGTTCTTGACTTGAAGAGAAAGACTTAGGTCTGCTTTGCTCAGACTGTCACACTCTCCTTTGTATATGGGGATTAAGTTTTATGTTTTAAAGACAGATCTTATCTTTGTACGGCTGATTTCAGTTCCTCATGATGCCATGCTACCACACATCAAAGTGGTTGTTGTTGGCACCGCCATTGATGCAGCAGCTTTTGAAGCACCACCAGGTCTGCCACTTCCGTGCGTTTATCAGGATGCTTCAAATTGTAAGTTAATAGGGCCCTCACAAATTCCAAGTTGCCAGGCATATACAACTGCCTGAGACAGTCTCCCGGGATATTTTGGCAATATTGACAACCAAGTGTTGAAAGAATAGAATTGAGATCTTGTGGCGATTCTCTTCCCTTGGAAATGTGTTGCCACCGTGTAACAAGAAACACACCCAGATTCGTGGTCCCTTCCCTTCCATCCCTTATATATGATTCTCACGTACGCTAATTCAGAGACAAATCTGACTATGCAGGTTGTCCATGCACTGGAAACATGCAGAGCGAAGAACATCACGAAGTAGAGAGGTGAGCTTGAAATGATATACACTGCTACCGCAGATGATCTTGATTTACTATCTCACTCGACAGATGAGTGTTCAAGCCACTGTGCAGAGTCCAATTGAGGCTAAAAAAAAAACGCCAAAAAACAAAAAAAGCCCAAGCATGAAAGGAACCAAAGATGTTGGTTTCCTCGATCGGCGGAACAAATCAGCTGGCCACCATTTCATTTTTTGTTTGTTTTTGATGTCAGTCCCCCTTCTCACCGCTCTCAGGACTATCTGTCTCAATGTAAGACCGCCGTTGTGACAACAAACCACCGTTCAACGTTCCAAAATCTAGTTCTTCGTTTCAAGACTCGCTCAGCCGAGATTCTAGTCTCATGTCAGTTCTTTTGCTGTGAAGCTTTCAGGTTTTTGTTGTTGAGTTTTCTGAGCTGCTGCTTGCGCTTGACACTCATCCCATGCAATGCTGTATTAAGAAACATCACAATGGGTTGCGTTACTTTCATTAGCAGCCGCCCTCCCACTCACTTCCAAAGTTAAGGCAGCCTTTGAGCGGCTCGAACCACAGACCTGTGGCCTTGTCTGTTTCTAAGAGAATAGAACCATCCACAAAGCCACCACGCGGAGTTGGTTCCCCCCCCCCCCCCCCCCCATGACTTCCCCTCTTCCCTGTTTTCACTCCCTCTCTACCGGCGTCTCACTACGTTTCTCATCTCCCACCATGTCCCCCCACAGTCCCAGGTGCTCCCACCTGTATTCAGAGAACTGTCATCACGGACTCTTGGACATTTTCCTTTCTACTTGGTCATAAGCTCAGACCGCTAACAACACCTAACATTAACACGCTTGCTACATTACGGTTTTTTTTTTTTTTTTTCCATTTTTTTTCCAGCACACGTTTTGTCTATTCTGTCAGAAAAATGATCAAACCCCAAGCTACTTCAGTGTCACGGTTAGTTATCTGTGGCCACCATGTTTATTCCCATTGTGCTAGTAGTCAGATATTAGGCTGAAAGGCGGGTCCTTATCTTCCACATCTCTTCTGCTCTCCCACCAAATCATCAGCAGTAGCTCACCTGTTATCCAGGCAGAGAATTCTCGTCAGAGACGTTCAGGTATTCTCTGTTCGACATGGTCACAGTTTCAGTCCACTGAACTAGACCTAGGGTCAATTCATTTTCTGCAGTGTATTTTTTTTTTGCCTCTCTCTGCAAGGGTCCATCGTATCGTACCCCCTTGTTTTAGCTCCCCCCCCCCCTCCCCCTTAGTCCTTCAAAGCATATTCAGAATCTAAGCCCAGTCCAAGACGATCGTATCGTTTTTGCAACCACACCTTCCCTCCTCCCTACCCCCCCCCCCCCTCCCCCGTTCCTCCCTTCGTGCCAAGCCTACCAGGTCTTTAAATTTTTAAGATCGGGGCTGGCGCGTGGGCCTCATCTTCATCTCGGACTTCCGGAGCTGCTCGCGCTTCCAGTGGTTCCAGGCGATGCCGCGGTAGGAGACGTCGGAGCGGTTGTGGTAGGCGCCGTTGAGCAGGGCGAACCAGCAGTTGTTGAACCACCAGCCCGCCTCCCACTCCGCGGCGCAGTGCGACTCGGCCCGCCCGTCGTTGTCGCGGTCCGGGGTGGAGAAGCTCATGCGGTTGTGTCGGTGCAGCGAGTCCTGGGCGCTGCCCGAGTGGCCGCTCAGGCTCAGCTGGTACTTGTCGCGCTCGCCGGCCACCCGGAAGGTGGAGTAGATGGCGTGCACCCGGTTGCCGCTGAAGTCCCACAGGTCCACCCGCAGTTGGTAGTGGTCCTGTGTGGAGAGGCAGGAGTTAAGGGT
>CM065725.1:32233736-32246236 GCA_033310375.1 Conus canariensis
AATGTCAACATTTTTGGTTACGTTGTTCAACTACCTCCATTGCCCTCCCTTCCTCAGCCCCGCCCCCTCCCACCCCCCCCCCCCCTTCTCCCCGCCATTCTCTCTTCCCCTTCGTACCCCCGTTCCCCAATGTACCCAATTAGTCGTCACGAAACGTAGCTGTATGAATGTAAAAAAGTTTGATTGATTTACATGGCGAAAGCACCGGTGAACTCTCAAGTTGATCGCCATCATATGACATCTGGACGGCAAAAAAGTAGGTAGATGAGGCAGACTCAGTACGGAGCTGGAGTTCCACTGTGCATATTGAAGGCATTTATCACTTCCTTTTTAATGTGAGTGTCTCAGTGTCTGCCACCTGTTCACAGGGTGACTGTCTGTTCACCAGGCTTCGTACTACTTTGTGTCAGATTGCTGAATTTGAAGCGCACACGTGGTGAGTCTTCACACGTGGGCGAAACCTAAGTGCAGGCAGCAGGCCGACCTTGCTGTACAGCAGACAACAGAAAACTGGCACACGTGGGTTACCGAAGAGGGCAGCAGCCCGTCCAACTCAATAGTTTCTTGCCTGGAAGTGGTTAGTTATGTGCGCGAGCGGACGGGGCGCCGCAAAAAAAGGCGAACGGTGGGGAAAAAAAAAAGCGAGATACAGATGTGCTCTCCAGTCCATCTGTGATAGAGTCAACCACATTTGTATAATTGAATGAGTGATGCCTAAACGTTTAATACCGCGATGTTTGATCTGCAGATATCATCCTTCAAAGAAGCAAACGGGGAAAAAAAAATTATGTGATCATTTTATCTTCCGGGGGTTGCACTGTCTGTTGTTTTGTCTTGTGGCGACCTGCCCTTCTTAGGCTGCTAGAAAGGTGAAGCCAAAGCACATCGATATTTTGTTCCCACACAGTGAGTTAGACTCAGACTGGTGGAAGGATATGGATTCAGTAGAAAAGGGGAGCAAACAGAGCGTCCCAGATCGGGACTGGAATCTTGTGCAATCTGACGCCATCCCTGCACAAATGAAGATTTGTCTCTGTCTCTGTCGCAGTGTTTCTCAGTCTCTCTCCACCCCCACCCCCCTCTCTCTCTCTCTCTCTCTGTGTTTATGTCTAGTCTGTCAGTCTCTTGTCTGTACGTCTGTCTGTCTCTTGTCTGTCTGTCTGTCTGTCCATCCGTCTGTCTGTCTGTCTCCACCCCATCTCTCTCTGTCTTTCTCTCTCGCGCTGTCTGTCTCTCAGGAGCAAATAAATGGTGTGTGAAAAACAGATGCAAGCAAACACCAGTCTTATCCATCTTTACGAAAATGACGTAGCAAAGATTTAAAGAGAGAAAAAAAAGGTGGTCGGGATAGTTGTGGGGAAAAGGGCGTTAAAATGTAAATGTTAACTTCTTCATTAATAGCATATGAGAGCCATCGAAAGCTGTCTTGTGGATTGAACAAATTGTTGCGCCTGCTTAGAGACGACGTCTCTGTCTGTCTGTCTGACTCTGTCTGTCTGTCTGTCCCCCCCCCCTCTCTCTCTCTCTCTCTCCCTCTCTCTCTCCAGCTGCTTTTGTGGCTATGTTTTGCCTGTTGGTGTACTATCTCTTTTGTGAAAGATGATATATATTCTTTTTCTGTAGAGACCTCTCTCTCTCTCTCTCTCTCTCTCTCTCTCTCTCTCTCTCTCTCTCTCGCTCTCTCTCTCTCTCTCTCTCTGTACACCATCAACATAGACGCCCAGTTATTGGTACACATTCTTTGCGTAATGTTCACACTTCAGCAACATGCCGCTGAATGCACCAGGCGCAGTAGGTTCCTCTGCTTGATGTATGGGCAAGATGACAGGCGTCAGAACCAACAGCACGTGAAACGCGACACCCCGAAGAATGTAGGTTAATTCACTTTCCCAGCCACTGGGGAGGGCATCAGTGCAGACACCGTGGCACTCGGGTCACTGGATGGTGTCGGAAGCTGTGCTTATCTTTGAAACCGCAGAGCGGTATCGATAACAAGAGAGAGGCAGCAGTCTTTTTTTTTTTTTTTTTTTTGCTTTGATGAAAGGAAGCAGAAAAGATGAAGGAACGGGGGGAAAGGGGAGGCTGAAGAGGAAAGAAACGAAGAAAACAGTAGTGAAAGGATATTTCAGAGGGATGAAGACAACAAGAGAGAGAGAGAGAGAGAGAGAGAGAGAGAGAGAGAGAGAGAGAGAGAGAGAGAGAGAGAGAGAATGGCAAAAGGAAACAGAAGAAAAGAAAAAGAACACGGAAAAAGAGAAACGAAGGAAGGGGCAAGAAAGTGAGAAGGGGGGCGGGGGTGGGGGTGGGGGGGGGGGGTGGGGGGGGGACTTCCGCCGAGGAGGAGGAATTATGTTCTCACCTCGCGTTTGCTGGCTTGCTTGTCTGTCGGGCTGGTACGATTTGGTTAAATACAGACACAGAAAAACTTTCACAGAATCGATTTGAACAGAACGTTTTGAACACAGGCAATACAGCCCAGGGACAGACCCTTTCATTTTTGGTGCAGATCCCGGATCTGTCTGTCTGCTTCTCGGTCAACATGTCTGACTGAAGATGATTGATGTACCATCCGCTATGTTTAATGTACTGTTGGCACGTCACGTGATGTATGAAAACATTCAAAAACATCTGCGCCCCCCCCCCTCCCTCCCGCTCTCCTTCCTTACCCCTACCCCCACCCCACCCCCTCTCCTCTGTCGAATGTAAAGTCAGAGAGGATGTCTTCTGTCCTAGCCTTTCGGCCTTGATGTTTGACGGCAAGAATTGGTCCCGCGAGGGGATGCAGGTAGCTTTTCTTAGTACAGAAAAAAAACAGGGAGATTTCTTTCCTGTCACTCTCTGTGACTCTACCTTTTGAAATTTATTCATTTATTTGTTTGTTTTTACTGTTGTTTACTACTTTTCTCCTGCATCTCTGTCTCTTTCTTCTGCCTTGTGGTAGAAAGTTGTGCATATTTTGTCTTTTTTTTCCCTTTTTCTTTCTTTTTTTTTTTCAGTTCCTCAGGTCACAATTTATGGCACGCAGAGTTGTTTTTTTTGGTTAGTTCGTTTTCAAATCTGGCGACTTCAGAATTAAATTGTACATAGTCCAGAGTGTGGGACACTAGTTGTTCATTCTGCAGTGTCTGTTCACCCTTATGACTGTGTTGGCATTTATTTATTTATTTATTTATTTATCTGTTTAAAAATTGAGTTTCCCCCCGACCCCCTACTTTTTATTTTATTTTTTTATTTGATTTTAAGAAAACTGTATATAAATGTTTGAAAAGTGTGTTTAAGAAATCAAGTAGAATAGCCAGTGCCCGAAGACTTGCCTTGATGTTTTTTTATTTTTTTTTTTTTTACCACCGAAAGATATCAATGCTTTGGATAATAAGTAAGTAATTGATTTACGTCTTTAGGTTTGTCTTTATCGCTCGTTCATTTCTCAGGAGGGGACTCCTCCCACCCCCCACCCCACCCCCTCGCCAACCTCCCTGTAATTGACATCCCTGACTCTGTGTGGTCGGCGTGGCTGTCATTGAAATAAAACTAAACCAAATCAATAAGGGTTCGGGACTGGCTTAGCCGATACAGTTACAAGAAGAAAAACGTCGAAATCACAAAGTTAAAACGGGGCGCACGTATAAATGTGCACGTGACGCAACATTTCTCTCGTTCAGTAATGTTTGTATTCCTCGTCCGTTATTGCTTTATGCGATGTTGGTTCAAACTTCGGGTTTTGTGTGTGTGTGTGTGTGTGTGTGTGTGTGTGTGTGTGTGTGTGTGTGTGTGTGTGTGTGTGTGTGTGCTTTATAAACCGCTGACATGCGTAAAAGTGTTCGCCTCCCACCTCCCTCCCAAAACACACACGTACATACATGTACATATAGAATGTACTCACTGATTCACTCTCTGTCTCTCTGTCTCTGTCTCTGTCTCTGTCTCTCTCTCTCTCTCTCTCTCTCTCTCTCTCTCGCTCGGCTCGCTCTCTCGCTCGCTCGCTTGCTCGCTTTTTCTCACGCACGCACGCACGCACGCACGCACACACACACAGAGTATTGATACAGTTACATGTGGGAACAAGTCGAGGCTGGCGGAACATCAACACATGGAGGAAGAAGGAAAATAAAAGCAGCATGGTTTGCTGAGCCGACTGACGACGTGTCGCGAAACGGAGGTGATAGCTCCGTGCACATCTGGTAACCTACTCACCGTACAGTTGGCTTTGTTTGCTTTTTGTTTTGGCAGGAAGAGGGGTGGAGAGTGGTGGGGGTGAGTGGCTCAGTTGCATGCAACCATCCATACGGCTTCCCATTTGCTTGTTTAAGTGTTTTGTACGCTTTTCTTCATCACCTTAAGCCCCCCCCCCCCCCCCCCCCCCCAACCAGACGACCCCTCTCCTCACTCCGGTTCTCCATCCTCCGCTTCCCTAATTCCATCCTAAAAAGGGGAACAGTTCTTTTTATTATTTTCTTTTCAAATACTTTTTGTTCTCTGTCCTCCACCACTAACATGTTTTCGTTTGTGTGCTATTTGTCTTGATCTTTCTACCCCTCACCCCCAGCCCCGCCCCCTCTTTTGTACTTTTATTTTTCTGAATCTCAGGCTGTATTTTTTTTTTCTTTCTCGTTTTTGTTTTCTGTTTCCCCACTTTCTGATTCACTAGTTGCTTACGGGTGTTTATTTCCCTTTTAGCTGACAGTGTGTGTACGTTGATCGATATTCAGTGAACGTTTACACTTGTCTGTTCGTTAGTTTTTTCTCCTGTTGTGGTGTGTGCGTACTTTGATTCTCTCTCTCTCGCTCTCTCTCTCTCTCTCTGTCTCTCTCTCTCTCTCTCCTCTCTCTCTCTCTGCCTGTCAGTTTAGTTTGACTGCTTGTCTGTCCTTCCCTCCCCTCCCCCCCCCCTCCCCCTCCGCCCGCTGACGCTTTCCATTGACACGCATATTCCATTCACGCTCATTCTCACCATCACTTCTCTCTCTCTCTCTCTCTCTCTCTCTCTCTCTCTCTCTCTCTCTCTCTCTCTCTCTCTCCCGTCGTCCTCCCTCTCTCCCCCTTTACTCTCACCCTTCATTGCTTCTTTGTCGTCTGGACAATACCTCCACCCTATGTTATCTGTCCTGTATTTGTGTATAAAGATGCGTGCATTATGTATATGTGCGTCTGTGTGTGAGCATGTACACGTGTGCGTGTGTGCATAGTAGGAGACGTTCACAACACTGTACAGTTTACATGTTTCGTGTAATGAACAAACACGCAAACAAACTCATGATTGTACACCCACATACCAGTTCTTTTTTTCTTTTTCTAACACATATGATGATGATTTTGATTACAGTTAATAATGATAATAGTAATAATAATAACAGTAACGATAACAACAACAATAATGATAGTAGTAGTAGTAGTAGTAACAACAACAACAACAACAATAGTAAAAAAATAAGCTGTTGTTCATTAATTATCCGCTTGTCGGATGTTCTCTGCAAGGTGAACGATGCGTAACATTCTGCACGGTTTGATTTGTGCTCACATTTGTCAGGGTTGGTGTGTTCGTTGCTGTAGTTTTTGGCAGCTTTTTAGAGTTCAATGCGTATGAACTCCGCGCAGGGAGTTACGTTTTCCTCCCGTGTCCGTCGTCTGGTCTGTGTGTTTATCTATCATCAAGATTTCGCGAAAATAACTGAATGATGATGATGATGATGATGATTGTGATTGTGGTCTTTATTATTGTTATAATCTATTATTGTCATTGTTGTTGTTATCATCATTATTATCATTTGTATTATTATCATTGTTGCTGTAGTGGTGGTGGAGGTTATATCTTGTTATTATTGTTGTTGTTGTTGTTATTATCATGATTATTGTTATTATTATCATTATTATTGTTATCATCATCATCACCATCATCATCATCATCATCATTACCAACTCACTTTTCATCATGAATCTGAATAGGAGCATTTGCAGTGGGACACCAGAAAAAAAGCTGTCTCAGACGGCATACAGTGCATCTACCCTTTGCGTGGCTCACCCCCTTCACCCTCCCACCCCCGGTTCCAGGCTCTATCCTTTCTCTCTCTGTTCCCGACCTCCCCAACCTAACCCCATTTTCTTCATTCTCCAGAGAATTATCATAATCCAGTGCATTGTTATTATCATCATCATCATCATTATTATTGTTATTTTCTTCTTCTTCATTATTATCATCATCATCATCATCATCTTCTTTTTCTTATTATTATTGTTATTGTCGCTGTTGTTATCATCATCATCATCATCATCATCATCATCATTATCATGATTTATTACTATTGTCATGGTTTTCATCATAAAGCAGAACAGGACGATACTTGTAATAGAACATAACAACAACAACAACAACAACAACAACAACAAAAACTGTCTCACTTGGCATGCATCTACTCTTTGAGTGCCCTCCCCCTCCCTCCCGGGTTCCAGTTCCTTCTCTGTCTGTCTGTCTGTCTGTCTGTCTGTCTGTCTGCTCTCTCTCTCTCTCTCTCTCTCTCTCTCTCTCTCTCTCTCTCCATTCCCGACCGCCCCAACGTGACCCGTATCTTCTTCATTCTCCGGGAAGAATTCACTCAAGAAGTTACTGAATGCATCAGACGCCGTAATTCGTTTACGGGCAGAAGCCATATGAAGAGGTCAGAACCACGGGGCACGTGAAACGGGAAGCCAGCGAAAAAGTAGGTTAACTGGTTTTGGGGCGCACAGGAGGTCACTAGTGCACACACCACTGTGCTAGGGTCACTGACTGGTGTCGGAATGAGACTTGGTCCGCGCATCAAGAGGTGTAATTCTCTCTCTCTCTCTCTCTGTCTCTCTCTGTCTCTCTCTGTCTGCCCCCCCCCCTCCCCCCTTCTCTCTCTCTCTGTCTTTCTGTCTCTCTGTCCTACCGTATACCTATATAAAGCATTTAAGTTAAGAGAACTAGCAACGCCATAGAGATATATATTTAATTTGTTTTTATTTTCTTTCTGTGTATATTTTTGGCACTTGTTAAGAATTTTCACTTTATACATTCTTGCTCTTTATTATTGTTTGATTGTGTTTGCTTATATGATGTTCACACACCCCGTCATAAGGGGCAATGGTCTATTATGGGATAATGTTTTTCCGTCTCCGACTCTGACTCTGTCTGTCCATGTCTCTGTCTCTGTCACTCTCTCTCTCTCTCTCTCTCTCTCTCTCTCTCTCTCTCTCTCTCTGCGTGGTGTGTGTGTGTGTGTGTGTGTGTGTGTGTGTGTGTGTGTGTGTGTGTGTGTGTGTGAGGCTGTTTTTAAACGTCGGTGACAAACTTGACAGAGCTGGACGAATGACACAACCCGACCCACACGCTAACATATATAACATCCGACGTTGTTTTCAAAGATTAATTATTTTTCATTTGGTCGGACTGAAACATGGTTTTGATATCCCCACCCGCACCCCTTTCTTTATTTCTTTTTCAAATTTTGAGTTCCTTTATCATGCCCACACAATCCATCAGCAGGTACATATGGCAGAGATACTGACATGTAAGGGAGGTCATTTTAGCGACTCTGAGAACTGAATGTCTTTCCCCCTACATTACACCAGCAGATATATTTACATAAGAATGTTTTGATATTTACATCATTATATAGGTACTCGAATGCGCTGGTATTTCAAAAATAGATTTATGCATTTCGTATGAATGAGTATTGTGTTGGGTCATAAGCCTTAAGGAGAGATGTTTTCAAAGTAGGGTCAGTGTCACAACAATACAGATAGAGCTGTTACCGCAACTGAATGTCTGACAAGATTTTCACTAGAACCAGATATTTGACACATGTGAGTTGGGGAATCATGATTGGCATGGAAGAGATATCGCCATTCACCTGTGGGTTGGGGAATCTGTGATTGATAGGAAGAACTGTCACCATTCACCTGTGGGTTGGGGAATCTGTGGTGATTGATAGGAAGAGTTGTCACCATTCACCTGTGGGTTGGGGAATCTGTGATTGATAGGAAGAGTTGTCACCATTCACCTGTGGGTTGGGGAATCTGTGATTGATAGGAAGAGTTGTCACCATTCACCTGTGGGTTGGGGAATCTGTGATTGATAGGAAGAGTTGTCACCATTCACCTGTGGGTTGGGGAATCAGTGATTGATAGGAAGAGTTGTCGCCATTCACCTGTGGGTTGGGGAATCTGTGATTGATAGGAAGAGTTGTCACCATTCACCTGTGGGTTGGGGAATTTGTGATTGACAGGAAGAGTTGTCACCATTCACCTGTGGGTTGGGGAATCTTGATTGATAGGAAGAGCTGTCACCATTCACCTGTGGGGGTGGGGAATCTTGATTGATAGGAAGAGTTGTCACCATTCACCTGTGGGGTGGGGAATCTTGATTGATAGGAAGAGTTGTCACCATTCACCTGTGGGGGTGGGGAATCTTGATTGATAGGAAGAGTTGTCACCATTCACCTGTGGGGTTGGGGAATCTTGATTGATAGGAAGAGTTGTCACCATTCACCTGTGGGGTTGGGGAATCTTGATTGATAGGAAGAGTTGTCACCATTCACCTGTGGGGTTGGGGAATCTTGATTGATAGGAAGAGTTGTCACCATTCACCTGTGGGGTTGGGGAATCTTGATTGATAGGAAGAGTTGTCACCATTCACCTGTGGGGTTGGGGAATCTTGATTGATAGGAAGAGTTGTCACCATTCACCTGTGGGGTGGGGAATCTTGATTGATAGGAAGAGTTGTCGCCATTCACCTGTGGGGTTGGGGAATCTTGATTGATAGGAAGAGTTGTCGCCATTCACCTGTGGGGGTGGGGAATCTTGATTGATAGGAAGAGTTGTCACCATTCACCTGTGGGGTGGGGAATCTTGATTGATAGGAAGAGTTGTCGCCATTTACCTGTGGGGGTGGGGAATCTTGATTGATAGGAAGAGTTGTCACCATTCACCTGTGGGGTTGGGGAATCTTGATTGATAGGAAGAGTTGTCGCCATTCACCTGTGGGCTGGGGAATCTCAGGAGAGGAACCGGCAGTAGGAACTCTTACTTCGTTTCCTATCTCCACTGTAGTGTTTTGTATTGGTCATGTGTCGCCTTATTATGTAGGGGTGGGGTGGGGTGGGGGTGGGGGGACGGGGGGATGTTAACATTCAAAACTGGAATGAAACTGACCCTGTCATAAGCAGGATCCTTCTGCGTGCTCGTGTATGCAGGATTTGCTCTTTAACGGCGATGACGGTTATTATTGTTATTGGTGTTGGCCTTGCTATTGTTGAAATTGCTGTTGCTGTTATCTTCATGATTGTTATTACTATTGTTATCAGTTAATCAATCAAAGATTGGTTGATTGATTAATTACTTTCAGATGAATCAGTTCAAGTGAGTGTCAGGGTATGTGAAGAGGAGCTGCCTCGTGATAATAAACTTCCTGTTCATCATCATCATCGTCGTCATCATCATCATCATCATCGTCATCATCATCATCATCGTCATTATTATTATTATTGCTGCTGCTGTTGTTACGATTCCAAACGACAAACAATCAAGAGCACAACACGAACGCTAAAATCAGCTCAGTATTTTAAAGGGGAAAAAATAGCCAGCTATGGCGTAGGATACATTTAGGCAGGAAAAGCGAAACAAAAGAAAAAAAATTTTAAAAAAGAAAAAGAAAAAAAGGAACTTCACTTTTTTTCCTCTTTGAAGAAGCATAAACAATAATTATCATCATCATCAACAACAAATAACGCTAAAAGCAAGACGGGAAAGATAGAAAGTAGTTTGCGAGGTAGAAAACAAAACCCACATTGTCTTCTCTCCGGAGATGCATACAATGCATTGTCGTCATCAACAACAACACATCAAATGCTATGAAACTATATCTATGAATGCGTAGAAGGATGAGAACTAAAAACGTGTGTAAAATGAAAGAAAATCCCCCCACCTCTCTCTCTCTCTCTCTCTCTTCTCTCTCTCTCTCTCTCTTCTCTCTCTCTCTCTCTCTCTTAGTGTCTCTTCACATACACACATACACTCATACTCACACAGACACACACACATGCACAGTGAGACACACACACACACACACACACACACACACACACACACACACACACACACACACACACACACACACGTATATGTCAGAGAAAAGCAAACTGTTTTACACATACTCCGAACAAAAGAAAGAAAGGAACAACAACAACAACAACAACAACAAGCCACTTATGAAAAGTCGACCGACTGTAGAGATAGATCCCAGCCAACACACACACACACACACACACACACACACACACACACACACACACACACACACACACACACACACACACGCGCGCGCGCGCGCGCGCGTGCGTGCGTGCGTGTTTGCGCATGTGTTCGTGCGAGCGCGAGTGAAAGTGATGGAAGTTGACATCACTGGCAGTCTGACGTTCCCACTCTGACAGAGGCACCTTGATGTGTACAAAGTGTGAGGCGCTGACGAGAGGCGTTTGGGCACAGGAGTATGAGAGAAGAATTATGAGAGGGAGAAAGGAAGAGAGAAAGTGGAGGGAAATCGGAGGGAGGGAAGGGGTAGGCACTGAGGTGGAAGAAGTTGGTGGCAGAGCTTATGAAGTCTCCCTCCCCACCCAACCTCCTCCCTCCGTCATCCTCCCCCCTTCTCTGCCTCCCTCCGCCTTATCTATGCACCCCAGTAGTTTCGATACTACGCGGTTAGTGCTTTTTTTTTCTTTCTTCGAAACGCAAGCGTAACACCAATAGTTCTTTTCAAATGATTGAAAAAAGAAATAAAAATGAGTAATATGGATCAGTCTGTTCGTCGAAAGACTCGTATGAAAAAAAGCATTCTGATAAGACTTTATAAGCAGTTAAACGTAAAGAAGAGCAAGAGGATGCTAGATGTTTTGAGTCAAAGGTGTTTCTGGCTTGGAACTGTGAATATGGCAGACACGGTCAGCCAGAGTATCGCCAGTCAAATCAAAGTCTGTAATAGTCATTTACTCCGCTTAATCAGATTCTAGCAAAAATCTCACAAAAATAGGAGCCAGCCGTTCCCCACAAATAATCACATTCACACTGGCACACACGCGCGCGCGCTCACACACACACACACACACACACACGCACGCACGCACGCACGCACGCACGCACGCACGCACGCACGCACGCACGCACACACACACACACACACAAGTGGACAAGCGCGCGCATGTACGCCCACATTAACATACCTGCAGAAGCATGCTCACACAAGCCCAATCACACACACAGACAGGCCCACACACACACATAGGCACAAACGCGCACTCCCGCACGCAATGCGTACACTGGCACACCCACAGGCCCACCCACGCATGTCTTCCTCCCCCGATCCTCCCTCCTTGAGCACAAGCGCGTGTGCATACATACATAACATGCACGCGCGTGCACACACGTGCACATACATACATAGATGCATGCGCGGGTATACACTCACGCGTGCCCGTGCACACATACGCACGCACGCACACACGCAGTACACACGCTCACACACCCACACACCCACACATACATACACACGCATGTACACGCATGCACAAACAAACACACACACACACACACACACACATGAACACACACACACACACACACACACGCACGCACGCACGCACGCACGCACGCACACACACACACACACACACACACACACACACACACACACACACACACACACACACACACACGCACACACATGCGCGCGCGCGTGCAAACAGTAGTAATAGTGCAGACAATATTGAGTAAGCACCCAAGGTCTGACCAGCGCGGTGGGCTAATGCTCTGGTCAGTCGTCTGCTAAATCGTATCCATGAGACCCTCGTCCTAAATCCTTTCATCTTTGTTATCAAGTCATTCATCCATCGAGGCGTAAATCCTGCGCACTGTGGTCTCGTAGATGAGCAGGTTCGGTGTAGCGTATATGGACTTGTCCGCGCGCAGTGACACCTTGGTGAAACTGAAACGGCGCATTTCAACACTAGGTGTTCTACATAATGATAATTATTGGTAAAGGCCTGAGAAAAAGGGTCTGGCATGAAATCTGAAAGAGCATTTGGAGGCTAGATGTTCGGGTAAGGTCACCTTTCAAAAGGCATTTTGTTGAAAGTGGAAGAGCTGTGTGATAATTGATTCTTGGTTCGAGCTCTTCGCGGAAAAGGAACTGGGCACATCGAGAACGTCATGACGCCAGATATTTTGGTAAAGCCAGTTATGAAAAGGTTACTTTGTTAAATAAAAAAAAAAAAAAAAAATTAATAACGAACCGCCAAGAAAACGCAGACAAACGAATCACAAGACAAAACACGACGCGTTTCGACCTCTCAGGTCTTCTTCAGGCAAGACACAAAACACTCAGGACAGCGAAAATGAACGAGCAATCACTTATCTTCATTCACTTCAGCGCAAGATGGGCGTTGTTTTGTGTAAAAAAAAAAAAAAAAAAAAAAAAAAAACCCAGACAATTG
>CM065725.1:32253736-32288736 GCA_033310375.1 Conus canariensis
TACGGGGAAAGCATGTTACATGTTACAGTCGCGTGGGGGGGGGGGGGGGGGGGGGGGGGGGGGGGGGGGGGCGGTTTCTTGTTTTAGATGTATAGATTTTGTTCAGAATTAGGCGAACGCTCTCTTGTCGGGGTAAGCATGTTACGGGCAAAGCCTGTCTCGCGTTACATGTACAGAGTTTGATCAGAAGTAGGTAAACGCTGTCTTGTCGGGGAAAGCATGTTACGGGCAAAGCCTGTCTCGCGTTACATGTACAGAGTTTGATCAGAAGTAGGTAAACGCTCTGTTACGGGAAAGCGTGTTACTTGAGAAAGCCTCTATCGTTGTAGATGCACTCATTTTGATCAGAATTAGGTGAATGCTATCTTTACGGGGAATGCTATCTTTACGAGGAAAACATCTTAACGTGCAAGTCTCTCTCGTTTTAGATGTACATATTTTGATCAGAATTATGTGAACGCTCTCTTTACGGGGTAAGTATGTTACGGGGAAAACCTTTCTCGTTTTAGATGTACATATTTTGATCAGAATTAGGTGAACGCTCTCTTTACGGGATAAGTATGTTACGGGAAAACCTTTCTCGTTTTAGATGTACATATTTTGATCAGGATTTAGGTGAACGCTCTCTTTACGGGGTAAGTATGTTACGAGGAAAACCTTTCTCGTTTTAGATGTACATATTTTGATCAGAATTTAGGTGAACGCTCTCTTTACGGGGTAAGTATGTTACGGGGAAAACCTTTCTCGTTTTAGATGTACAGGTTTTGATCAGAATTTAGGTGAACGCTCTCTTTACGGGGTAAGTATGCTACGGGGAAAACCTTTCTCGTTTTAGATGTACAGATTTTGATCAGAATTAGGTGAACGCTCTCTTTACGGGGTAAGTATGTTACGAGGAAAACCTTTCTCGTTTTAGATGTACATATTTTGATCAGAATTTAGGTGAACGCTTTCTTCACGCGGAAAGCATGTTACTTGGGAAGCCTCTCTCGTTTTAGATGTACAGATGCTGATCAGAATTAGGTGTCAGCCGTTCTTTGCGAGACCAAGCGTTGATTCCGATGGACAGAGAGGGGTAGAGTAGGAGGCGGCTCGGCTTACTTGTCCTGAGGTGGGTCTAACTAGAATCTAAACATCCTGAGGTGGGTCTAACTAGAATCTAAACAGACAGCTTAGCCTGTTGAGGAAAAGGGTAAACTGTATTTGATCTTATATTGTCTGTCTGTTTGTCTGTCTCTGTCTGTCTGTCTGTCTGTCTGTCTGTCTTCCTCTCTCTCTCTGTCACCCCCCCCCCCCCCCCTCTCTTCCTCCTTCAAAAATAGATAAAAACTGCAATATGATATTAAATTAACAGAAACGTGGAACTTGAACCTCATTTATGACTAAAAAATATATTATAGTTCTCAGTTAAAGAAAAAGGCATAAGCCATGCTCTCGACCTCTTGTCATGGTCTTGAAGTATAGAAACTTAAATTAGTCTTAAGCAGCGAGAGAGAGAGAGAGAGAGAGAGAGGAGAGAGAGAGAGAGAGAGAGAGAGAGAGAGAGAGAGAGAGAGTGCACGCAAGGCACAGAAGTAGAAGATTGCAACTTTTAGGGGATCCAGAAAGGTATCACGTAAGTGAAGTGAAAACAACTCGGATCAAGTCGGAAGATCATTTGGTATCATAGGCTGGAAGAAATGATTCCCAAAAAACACACTGACACGCACGCACGCACGCACATACACAGAGACAGAAGCGCGCGCACACACACACACACACACACACACACACACACACACACACACACACACACACACGCCCGCACGCAAGCACTTCATACATCCTTACACTCACATATGCGCTTATAACATATTAAAGGTGAATGCACTTAGGTCTACATGGATGCATACACCGTGTCTATAGATTAGTAGTGTCAACGGGTGAAAGGAACTACCGTGTGACATGTGAACTCTTTGATCCAGAGAACAGACAAGAACGTGTGTTGACTTCCATTCTCTTGAGTTACAAGACTGATTGATGTGAGCCAGTCGCCTCGAAGGCTGACTGCTGACTGCACCGTATTTTTTTTTTTACTGAGGCCTTGAGACAGGCAGGCAGGCAGGTGGCACTATTGTAAACTTCCGAGACAGGGGAGAGCAATTCTTACAAACAGAGACAGCGAGTAGCGCTGTTATCAGTCCAGGCAGCTGTTACCGTGGCAGACAGCTGGAGTAGCATTGTTATAAACACAGACAGGAACAACGCCGTCCGCCCACGTCTCTCTCTCTCTTTTTTTTTTTCAAATTTTAATTTGAATTAAAAAAAAAGAAGAAAAATTAAACCGTGTATAAATTATCCCCAGCGTCCTCAATCGTAACTGAATCTCAAGAGAAGAGTGTGCCAAGCAACGAAAGCGAATCCGACGATTTCCTGGGAAACCCTTTGGGAATGGTAAGAGTGAACTACAGTCTTGTGTGTGTGGTGTGTGCGTGTGCGTGTGTGTGTGTGTGTGTGTGTGTGTGTGTGTGTGTGTGTGTGTGTTGCACAGCATGCTTCAAGTCAAAATTGTATCCTACTGTGACAGAAATGTGCATGGACCGTTTCTGTCTCTAATGGACCTGCGCTATCAAAATGCATTCAAACTTCTTTAAATTAACCTCCCAAAATATCCTTGGCGAATTTGGAGGGGTGTATATAACATTTATACAACGCTCTTCCTTTCAAAATTCAATTTTCAATACAGACGAGATACATGGTGTTTCTGAGTGTTAGAGGTCGAAACGGAAATCCTTTCTAATTATGCACAATCGTTATGTCAGCCCCCTCGAGTCTGTTCATGATCACCAGTCTTGTTCCTTGAAGTCTTTAGTCAGCACTTCCAGGTGTTTTTCTGACATTTGTTTCTATAGCTGATGCTGTCATGGTTGAAGATTTTGAAATGCACGAGTTTCGGTTGAAGAAATTCTGGAATTCATCGAAGAAAAGAAGATTCAACCACCACTACCACCACCACCACCACCACCACACCAGAAATGAGAAACCCAACATATGTTATTGCTCCCATCCATGACTAAGTACCATATTCCTCACCACACACACACACACACACACACACACACACACACACACACACACACACACACACACACACACACACGCCTGACTTCCGAATCACTCGATCGCGACAAACGACTGAATCGCTCAGTGTGACACCGCCGTAAAACTTCACGAACACCTACCTACAAAGGTGGGCGACTGGTCAGTGACGCCGGGGCAGGATCGAACCTTGGCCACGCTCTGCACGTGGAAGGTCTTGGCCGTGGCCTTGGCCCCGTCCCGGGAGGAGGTGGGGACGCGGGTCAGCACGTTGTTGACCTCCACCACGTCCAGCATGACGTTGGACAGCTTCTTGTTGAGCGACTTGTTCATCTGCATGGACACAGTCAGGAGCAGAGTGACCGGTGTTTGTCTCGGTTTCTTCCGGAGGACGCCAGTCAGTGCAGGGACCTGTTGGTATACTGAACCACGACGAGTCTCAAGAGTGTATGGATGATAATGTCCGTGTGAAGGGATGAGCAAGTTTGACTCGTAAAGAAAGAAATAGATGAATGATTGAAGGATGAAACAGATGACTAGAAATGGAAACGGAGTGAAATTAATTATTGACAAAAAAAAAAAACCAAAAAAAAAACCGAACAAAACAAAACAAAACAAAACAAAAAAAAAAAAAAAAAAAAAAAAGGAAAGAAAACCAAGGAAAAGCTGACGCAGAGAAAGAGATTTCTGAATCAAGGATGAAATAGATGACCAGAAATGGAAATAGACATGAAAAGTAGTTATAAATAAATGAATTAATAGAAGTTGGTAGGTATTGGGGAACAAGAGACAAGAATTACCAGATGAGAGACATATAAGTGACACCATAACTCTTTTTTTTTTTTTTTTCGTGTGGCAGACTTTTTCACCTTCTCCATCCCAGAGACTGTATGTATTACCTGCTACGAGTGTTCGTGTCTATGAATGGGTTGTACATATGTGACTGACTGATTTATCCTGCCATTAAGGCCATAGAGCATATTTTGCTTTCGAGGTTGAGGAGGGAAGGGTGGGAGTTGAACATTCTGTTCCCGTTGTTTCTAGAATGATCCAGCAAACCTTCACACCGGAGAACAGGCAGCGAGTGGTGTATCATTGAGATCCCAGACAGAAAGGGCAACAATAGCAAAATCAGCAGAAACCCACAGAGATTTATCTCCCTTTTTTTTTTTCTTGCACCATCGGGGCAATGCTGTTCCTGATCACCAGACCGTGGTGTGAAGGTCTTGATGCCAGGCTTTGGGAGGATCGGATGAGACAAGAGAAGAGAAGCGAGTTTTTACACCCGCTTGAGCGAAGTATTGCAGCGTGTGAAGGAACACACAGCACAATCACTCGTCCTTGCCCAGCCGTATGCAGAAAACAAAACAAACAATACCCCCAAACCAAACAAACAAAGAAAGATCCCCGTCGCCCCCTCCTCACCCCCTCTTTTCCTCAGGAAGAAAAGAAAAATCCACTCTAGGAAGAAAAGAAAAAAGGCCCACAGAGAGAGAGAGAGAGAGAGAGAGAGAGAGAGAGAGAGAGAGAGAGAGAGAGGAGAGACCCAATATTTGCTTTCAGTCAATCTTTTCGTTTTCAGAGAAAGTTATACTATTATACCAGGTTGCATTTTACTGCAATGTATTACAATGCATTGTACCGCACTTGTTATCTTGCTTCGCATTGTCTCGCGTCTCTCTCTCTCTCTCTCTCTCTCCTCTCTCTCTCTCTCTCGCCTCTCTCGCTCTCTTGACGCACACACTGCAGACCTCCCTGACAGTGCTGAAGACCTCCAAGGATGTTGTAATTGAGAAGCTTTGCACCCTCTAATGGATTTCTCGATGATGTTGAGCAAGCGGCAGTGCCGTTTGAAATTAAATTACGTGTAACAAAAATGATAAATACCAGAAGAAACTTGGATCCTTAAAAAAAGGCACTTGTGTGGAAAATGATACTGCATTTCAGCAAGCGGCAGTGCCGTTTGAAATTAAATTACGTTTAACAAAAATGATAAATGCCGAAAGAAACTTGGATCCTTAAAAAAGGCACTTATGTGGAAAATGATACTGCATAAAGTGGGAAAGGACAAACATTCTAAAATACATGGAAAAGAAAGTACGAGATGTTGCAACGGTACAAGAAAAGATAGAGGTTGGAAAAACAGTACGTGTGCTGGAGCATGCACGCATGATGCTGTGGTTGGGTTGAAAGATCTTAAGGAAAGGAACAAACCATCGAGGAAAAGCAGTTTATGAGAATAGAACAGAGTGTGGTTTTGTGTGTGTGTGTGTGTGTGTGTGTGTGTGTGTGTGTGTGTGTGTGTGTGTGTGTGTGTGTGTGTTTTGAAACAATACACTCATTGATGGTTATTGACATTTTGAAGTAAATCATTTGAACGGAATCTGGAAAGCATGCTGTTTGGCATTAACAACAATTATGTTTTTCATCATTCTCCGGTTGAACTGTCCAGGGGTTTGGGTGGGATTGATATTCTCTTCTCTCAACAGTAGCTCACTGAGTGCGTTAGATGCGGTTAGAAGACTGCCTGTAGGACTGTGTTTAATTGCGCCCAGAGATTTGCAGCCACGCTCCGTCTTCGGTGGGTAGGAATTACATCACTGATTACATAAAAAAAACACTTTCGTAATGCAGCTTCATAGTGTTTCGGACGATCAATTTAGGTGATGCAGTACCGATGTTGCAAGTTCATGGGAACTGTTGTCGGATGGATGTGATGGCGTCCTCCTGAAAGGAACGACATGCTTACAGTAACGCTGGCACTAGAGTAGGGTGGGGTGGGGGGCTGGGAGGGGAGGGGGGGGGGAGGGCTCTGTAGGTAGTATATTGCCTACATTAGAGCAGAGCAAGAATCACTTAACGCTACTGAAGTGACTCGGCGGCAGTGCAGTATCTTCTCTGGTGGGTTGCCTTCTGACAACGTATCAGTTTCTCCCTGTGGGCTGTAGTGTTGGGGGGTTGCGACAGGACTACTATGGGTGAGGCTGTGTGTATGGGGGAAGAGGACGGCGGAGGGGGAATGAGCGGCTTGGGGGTAAGGCCGCTGGGGCATGGGAAACAAAACAGAAAAAAGGGAAAGAAAGAAAGAAAAAAAAGAACAATGGAAAAAAGGGGAGGGTTGGGCGATGTGTGTATGTGTGTGTTTAGGGGGGAGGGGGGGGGGGAGGGGAGAACCTTAAAGGAAGTATTTGATCTGTACAATGTTTGTGGAAGTGTAAAATTCTGAAAAGTTCAGGTATTGTCCGTGTTCTGAAGGCTGCTCTTTTCGGACTTCATGTGTGGGAGGAGATCCACAATTGTATATCTTACCCAAGACCAGAAACCCAAATTCATTGAATGGTTTCAGACATGATGTATTTAGCGACGCCCATTGTAATAAAGTGATGCGAAGGCAGTGCGCATCAACGTCTGTATTCTCAAAGAAATCGACTTCTTGACTCTTGCTGCTCTCAACAGCCGTGATGTGGCCTCTGTGGTTGCCTGGTCTATAAACATCATGACTGGACCACTGCTCTAGGTTCTGAGCTTTACAGTTTGCCTTCAAAAAGAAATACAGAATAGATGTCACAGTCGTTTCAAGAACGCATTCTTTGAGGAAAAAAAAAAATTGTTCGCTTTCTTTGATTTCCCACGGGCATCTGACGCCGTGCAGTGTTCAGAACTCTCGGGGTATTTCACGTCAGCCTTACAGGTATTTGAAAATAAATCAAACGCCAGTAGATCTGCTAGTACAGCCGCTTTGAAGGAGCTACATCCCCGTTCCGATCCTCCTTTAGCTGGAATACCGCAGGGAACGGTTTTAGTTCTCAAACTGTTGATTCTTACATGAAAATTGTAGTACTTTTTTTTTACTTTCTTTTTTTTTTTTTCTTCTTAGTTTTCTTCTAATTTTAATAAATTCTGCACTTCAACTATCGGTTTGATCAAATTCTGATTCGGATTATTTCCATGAAGTCGGGCACGTGTGCAAGAATGCGCGCCCGCCCACGCACATATTATACAACCACACACACATACATACGTTCATGCATACATGCATACACACACAACCGATCTTCTTGTCACTGATTTGACCTGGTTCCTGCCCTCTGCCCTGTTCCCCTCCCCCGTGCCCCCTCCACCTACACACACACACACACACACACACACACACACACACACACACACACACACACACACACATACAGAGAGAGAGACACACACACACACACACACACACACACACACACACACACACACACACACACACACACACACACAGAGCAAATAGGTATACCTTTCGCTGTCTCTTGAGCTGTCGCTGCACGAAGACCATGGCCCTGTAGAGGGCGGTGAAGTTGGTGTGGTAGGCGGTCAGCTGCCTCTCGGCCTGTAGCAGGGCCGTGTCGTGTCTGCCCAGCGTGCTGTTCAGCTGCCGGCTCCTCACCATCTCCTGCAGCAGCCGTTCTTCCAGCTCCCTCACCTGGGGATGGAGGGCAGAGTAGACGGAGCAACACTTTCTTTTTTATTTGTTTGTTCGTTTTGAATGGTGTTGGTTGCTTTCGTTGGTTTATTTTGTTTTGGGGGACGGGGAGTTAAAGAAGAGCAGGGGGAGGGGGTAGCGAGTTGTGTCTTCACACCAAGCTGTTCTGTTGCCAGCTACTTACTGGTGAGTTGACTTCAACGCCGTGATAGCCATGACATGGCCCTTTGCGGTCGGCTGGGCTATAAGCAGTAATAATAATGATGATGATGATAATAATAATAATAATATATATATATATATATATATATATTTGTGTGTGTGTGTGTGTGTGTGTGTGTGTGTGTGTGTGTGTGTGTGTGTGTGTGTATCTGCCACCTACTTACGTTTGTAGGAGCCGCATGTCGAACTTCTGTACCTAAATGTATGGATAGAGTAACGTCGTCTGGTACTTGTCCGTTGGTTTGTTTGCCTGTCAGCAAGTTTACACAAACTCTGTTCCAATATTTTTTTTTTTTTTAGCGGAATTTGGTTGAAAGATAGTCTGTGTCCCATGGAAGAGTCTAGTACATTTTCGTCTGAATCCGTGCTGAGAATCTGGATCAAGTAGCGGATCCAGGATGTGTGTGACCATGACAGAGATCTGCGCTCTCCCGAGCGTCCTTTGTAATTCTGTCCTATACGTAACTGCTGTCATTTTTTTTTTTTTTTAAGTAGTGTTTATCTTCGGGGAATATTTTTGAAAGCATCGCGTGAAACGGCTGCGCACATCAGCAGGCAATGACGTGTACCTGAACTTCGGTACTCTAACTTAGGTCAGACTTGAAATTTTCAAGAATGGACACTCTCCCACTGGCTCAGAACTGGGATGGCGGGCTTCCGCCAGAGTGGAGCAACCAATATTCACTGGGATGAAAACTGTCTAATTTAACCTCATACAATACAAATTACAGGATATTAAAGTACAACACAGTACAATATAGTCTGTTGCAATGTAATGCGAAACAGTGCATGACAAAACAATATAGCTTATCACAATATTATGCGACACAGTTTCAGCATGTTATGAAAGGATGCAATACAATGCGATTCACTATAGCGTATTGCAGTATTATGTAGTTCTGTGCATTAAAACATAATACAATGCAACATACTACAGATCGATACTGTACATTGCAACACAGAACAATGCAGTACACAGAAATTCGTTGGAATAGAACGTAAAATCCTACAAATGGTACGATAAGATAACACAATGTGTTGCAACACAATACACCAGTATGATTTAATACACTTTAATACATATGATTACAATGTAGAACTGGATACGCTTTAATACATAAGATTACAGTGCAGTGCAATACAAAGTCAACGTGTGATGTAATGCAACATAATGTAGTATATCAAAGATACAAATATAGAAAACAACACCACACCACACCACACCACACCACACCACACCACACCACACCACACCACACCACACCACACCACACCACAACACAACACGACGGCAGTATATTACAGCGCGTTGTAGTACAGTGTAATGAAAATTCAGTATCTTAACAACATAACACAAAACAGCATGATACGCAAATAACAACAGATCCAGTATAACGTATGAATTACAACAGATCGGATTTATCACAGTATTTCGCAACACAAATCAATTGAATACAGATGCAGAATACTGCAATGTAATGCAGTGTAATACAACACTATGCAGAAACCGTGTAATAGAACATAATGTATCACAACACAATAGAAACACAATATATCAAGAGTCTAATGCAATACAATGCAACACAACATGATACAGATGCAGTACATAACAACATAATGCAAAGCAACGCGAAACAGTCCAACACGTCACAATGCAGTTCAGACACACACTACACCACAGCACTCCACGCCACACCCACCTGAGACTTCAACACCCCGACGTCCCTGTCCTTACTGGACTCGTCCGCCCACGCGCCCTGCTTAGAACTCCTCCAGGGCTCCTTGAACGGGGGAGGGTCCTTGCGGGCAGGGTCCCGGCGGGCGTCCTTGGGGTCCTCCTGGGCGGAAGACTGAGCGTCCGCAAGCATCACCGGGCACTTGGAGACGTCGAACTCGTTGACCACCAGAGTGTAGGAGCACTGGGAGGTGTCCACTTTGGCCTGATGCTGGGCCCATACTGACCCGAGGTTTGCCTGGAACAACAACAGCAACAGCAGCAGGAAGCTCGACCAGGACGCCGTCGGCGAGATCGCGAAGTGTCTTGGGCACATTTTTCTCGGAGAGTTCGGGTTCATCCCGTGCGGAGATGGGTTTTCTGGGTGCTGCCTGTTCGGTTCGTGGGGTGGTGTAGTCCGGCAGGTATCTACTTGAAGTTGGGGGAGTGAAGATGTGGATGACGTGAGGTGTTCGCCTGGGGTCGTGTGATGTAGACTGTCCAAGTCACTGGCTGTGGAGCAGGGAGGAGGAGGAGGAGGATACGTGTGGGACGTGGACATGGATTCCATGACCTCTCGGGGTCTTCCTGTTCTCTGACCCTGAAGACGATGGGGGAAAAATGTTGGTTGATGTATGAAACAGGTCATTTTCAGTGAAGTTCAAGAAAGACAGGGATCGGCGCTAGAACAAAACAGACAGACACTGAGACAGACACTGAGACACACACACACACACACACACACACACACACACACACACACACACACACACACACACAGCAAAGTGGACGAGCTAGAGCTAGCCATGACCAACACAGTAACTTAAAAAAAAAAGTCAGTGTGAGATTCTGTATTAGTAGAGAAAGGAGGCTGGTTGTTCAGAACATCCTTTTCTTTTCTCTAACGCTGCCCACCCAATGCCAAGTTCACTGCCGTTTTAAATAATTGAATAAACATTTCAGCCGACATATCCGCCCACCCTCTTCCCCGTTCTTTACATTCTACGCCACCCACGCTACAGTTGCCTCGCTGTCAAACCATCCATCATCAAACAAATAAATAAGATTAACAAATACATCCAAGCCAACTGAATCAAATTGATCAGTCATGACTTTTTAAGGGGTGGGTCTGTTTGGGTGGGCGCTCCCCGGATTCTCTAAGGCATCTTACACACACACACACACACACACACACACACACACACACACACACACACACACACACACACACCAGTATTGTTTTGTTTCCAGGCTGGTGAACTGGGAGGCAGTTCAGTGGAAGGGGCGGTGTGTTGTTGTCGAGCAGGACCACGTGCCCCCCACTGGCACAGACTCGTAACAGGGTCGGAAGGGGACCGGAGGGGGGACCACGCCAAAGTCGTTGTACTGGCCCTGCCCCGTATTTTCTTTGCGCAGGGGTGCGGGCTAGATGATGGGGGAGGGGGGGGGGGGGGTCAGAGGACGGGAGAAGGGGGTGTGCGTGTTGCGGGTGGATGGGACGGCGGACTGTCAGTGAGGGGCATTGTTGTCGTGGGGCATACCACAGTCAGCGAGGCAGTGCATTGTGCAACGAAACAACGAAGTTCAGCAAGAAACCGTCTATCGATGGACCAGAGAAGACGGGAAAGACAGCTTCTGTCAGGAAAACTCTAATGACGTGTTTGAAAATAAAACGTCACTTGCTCGGTTAGGAAACAAGTCAGTCGAACACATTTCTTTCTTTCTGTTTGAAGAACTGCACTTTTCTCTCCGCTTCAATAACCAAGTTTTGGCTTTTTCGAAAATGGCTTCATTTTTCTTCTCCCTTTTGCCCCTCCCCTCTCTCCCCCCACCCCGTGTAAGGTAGATCCAAACATCAAAGTACATTTTGTCGTAATGTTCAAAGCTTTCGGCCGAATAATCAGAACTGTTGTTTTCTGTATCAGTATTTGCATAATTTTTACAGCCTTCACATTCGCTTCTCTCTCTGATTTCCTTTCACGAACAATTTCTGTTTCTGTATTTGGTCGTTTTCTGTTTAATGAACACAGGAATCTGTCTAATATCAAGGAATGGACATACTGTGTGGTCGTTATGCTCAAGGAATAAGAACATGTGCCTGGATCTGTTTGCTGTTTGTTTATTTGTTTACTTTCAATTATTTTAATGTGTGCGAATGGAGGGAGGGGGTACTTATTGTTTGCTTTTTTGTTTTGTTTTAAATTACACTGATGTGAACGGATTTGTTATTTGCGGGTGCTGACATTCGTATCAGATTTTTGTCGTTCAAGGTTATGTTTGGATGAAAGTGGTTTTCTGTGTTTCTCTTGTTTCTATGGGTCTGTTAGATTACGAAAGCTTTCTAGAACTGGCTAGTTTGAAATGTTCCTGATCCCATGTAAACTGATACCAGTCGCAACACATGTTTCACATGAGGCGAGGCAAAATAGATTCGGCTGCCTTCAGGTTCTGTGTGCACTCTCACCCACCTTAAGCGGGTAGAACCATCCCAGTCATCCTAAAGGAGGAATGGGGAGGGGGGGGGGGGGATGTCTGACTCTAGGCCAGAAAGGCACGGTGTTAACACGGGCCGGGAAAATGCCGAGCGTGATGCCGGCTGCCCTTGGGAATGGAACGTGGAACGTTCGAGTGCGAATTCGGTGCACGGAGCAGGTGCGTGAACATGCGTTCTGTTGAGGTTCGGCTTCAACACCACGCACAGGTATGTGACGGCCAGGGATGAGGGATACAGGATCTGTCTTTCACTATACTCACACCTCTGCCAGACGCTGTCAGATGTTCAAGACACAAAAGTGTGAGTTTCTTTGTCGGGCGCCTACGCGGATTCGAACCCTCAACGTCGGCATGCAACAAGGCGTCCTTTCTCTCCTCCCGCTTTCCCTTATACACACGCACGCACGCACACGCCCCCCCCCCCCCCTCCGCCACACACACACACACACACACACACACACACACATGCCATTTTTGTCTTTTTTTTTCATTTTCTTTCTCACGTACTTACTTACTTTCTGTCTTCCTTTCTTTTTGTTTTTAAAGTCTCTCATCCGTGCTACTTGAATAGCAGTGCACCCACGCCGCTCATTCCGGTTCCTCGTCCACCGCCACAGACCGACCCTTTCCGCCACAGCCCCGGCAATCCACAAAGAGCAGTCAGTGTCCAGTCATGAGAAAACCGACCAGTGGAGACACTGCACCGCATGCTGCCGATTCACTTCGGTGGTGCTCAGTGGTGCCTGCTGTGATCCAACATACGCAGGGCACCACCTACTAAGCTCCCTGCTGACGACAGTAATTCCTTAGTCGCGGAGCCGGCTTGAGTGATCTCTCCTTACTTAGGGCGCCGCCGTGTCCGTACCGACGACAGCCCCATGAATGTTACCGATATCGGTTATCCCGACAGAACCAAACCAGTGGATAGATGTGAAGAGGTGGTCGACAGTGAAGGCACCATGATAGCAGGGCATGAAGGGCCACAGAATTTGAGACTGTGTATTTGTACCGATCGATGAGGATCAGGATGAAAAAGATGAAGTTTCGGATTTCCGTTCAGGTCTGAGACTGCATTACAGGACTGTATTCTACGCTGACTTTTATCGTATATCCCGGCATCAACCAGGCCCGAAAGTTACAGACACGTGCAGTGTTGGCCCGGAAAGTTGAGCGACACCTTCAGAGACGCATCCATTAAGTGGATGAAACTTATATGAATGGATGGGTGTGATCCTAGTCTCTTTCCTGCTGACCCCGTAGCAAACTCAACTTTGGGTAGAAACAGGTCGGGGCTGAAAAATTCCACAAATGTATGGGTCTGATGGGAATCGAACAGACGACCTGCCAGTCGGGAGTCCGCGACTCTAACCACTTCACCACGGCGGCTGGATGGTGGGTTTTGTTTTTAATTCTGTCTGTATGTCTGTCTCTGTCTCTGTCCTCTGTCTTCTCTCTCTCTCCTCTCTCTCTCTCTCTCTCTCTCTCTCTCTCTCTCTATGTGTCTTCTCTCTCTCTCTCTCTCTCTCTCTCTCTTAGTGTCTTCTCTCTCTCTCTCTCTCTTAGTGTCTTCTCTCTCTCTCTCTCTCTCTCTCTCTCTCTCCTCTCTCTTTTCTTTTTTTTTTCACCTAGGAGGCATTCCAGACAACGTAGAAAAGAGCCAAACGCAGCGGAGCGACGGAGTCATTGACCCGACAAAACACCGGTCGACGGATGGTTGATGTATTTAGTTGTACGCACCATGCACCCGCATCCACCATCCAATTGTGTCAGGCACGCTCGTTAAAGGAAGCGAAGAAATCGAGTCTGGCACGGACCGACTCCCCTCTACGCAACCCTGCCCCCCTCCTCAACCCCCCCCCCTCCCTCCACCGCCTCCTACCCTTCTCTCTTCTCCACCACCCCCACCCCCCACCCCCCACCAGCAGTCTTCCCCTACCCACAGCTTGCGTCTCTCCACAGTATCATTCAGTGGTGGCCAGAGGGCTAGTCTTTCGTCGGATTAGATGATTGACCAATGTCCCCGTATACAGTGTGGGAAGCCGCACGGGGGTCCTCGGTTTATCGTTCGTCTCATGCGAAGAGACCAACACTTCCACCATCACCGCCTGAGGTTTAACAGCGAAAAGGAAAAAAAAAAAAAAAAAAGGTGACAGAAAATGCCAGACTTGGAAACGGACCCCTGGAATTATCTTGCTTTTATTGTCGATTGTATTATTTACTGGGCCACCGTTGTGGAAAAAAAATAGAAGAGAACTAGGGAGAGCGCAGCCCCCCACAATAGTCCAGCCGATCGTGGATCTGCACCACCGATGAGCATCCAAAATGTCGCGGGGAGTCGTCCTGGAGCCACATCCAGCCCCCCCCCCACCACACACACACACACCAAGTTAGTTGAAAATCGGTTCAGCAGTCTCTGCTTAATCTAACTGACAGACGGACGGACAAACAAACCCACGGACGCAGGGTGAAAAACAACAACAGCAACCAAAAACGTGAGGTCCTTGGCGGAAGGGGCGCATGGATAAGGACAGAAACGTCTTGTTGAAGACGGGAACGTCTTTTGTTGAGGACGGAACGTCTTGTGGAGGACGGGAACGTCTTTCGTTAAGAACGGGAACGTCTTGTTGAAGACCGGGCCGTCTTTTGTTGAGGATGGAGTTGTCTTGCTGAGGATGGAATTGTCTTGCTGAGGACGGATTGTCTTGCTGAGGACGGGGAACGTCATGCTAAGGACGGGATTGTCTTACTGAAGACGGAATTGTCTTGCTGAGGACGGAACGTCTTGCTGAGGACGGAATTGTCTTGCTGAGGGCGGAATTGTCTTGCTGAGGACGGAATTGTCTTGCTGAGGACGGCATTGTCTTGCTGACGGACGGGATTGTCTTGCTGAGGACGGAAACGTCTTGTGGAGGACAAGATTGTCTTGCTGAGGACGGGAACGTCTTGTTGAGAACGGGAACGTCAGGTGGAGGACGGGGGAAGTCTCCTTGTTGAGAACCGGAACGTCTTGCTGAGGACGGAAAGTTCTTGTTTAGGACGGGAACGTCTTTTGTTGAAGACGGGAACATCTTGTTGAGAACGGGAACGTTTTGTTGGGAACGGTAACGTCTTGTGTGGAGGACGGGGACGCTTAAAGTGTGTTTTATTCGTGGGAGCGAATATCAGGCGTACGTCGCGCAGCATTCTTTCCCGATGAAAAACTCCCCATTTCAGAGAAGCCAACACGAGTTTCAGGCCGTGAATAGTTCGAAAGGTAACAGACGGGAGTCACAGGAAACATGGTGCTGCACGCTGGTTTCAACACAGACTGGAGGAACAGGCAGTTGCGCATTGAATGGGTTCCGGACAGCCTCGGTCTCGTTTTCTTAGGGGAAAGTTACATCCGGCTTTCCAAGACATCGACTTTTTTTTTTTAGTAAATAATGAAATCGAAACTGCTCGTGCTTAATTTCAGCATGCCTGAGGGGTCTCGCTTTTTTTCTCTGTTTGTCTGTCTGTCTGTCTGTCTCTCTCTTTCTCCCCCCCCCCCCCCCCCCCCCCCTTGAACAAGATTTATCAGTCGCATCGATATGTGAAGAAAACACGTTTGTCGAAAATGCAGTTCTCTCTCTCTCTCTCTCTCTCTCTCTCTCTCTCTCTCTCTCTCTCTCTCTCTCTCCCCCTCTCTCTCTTTCTCTCCCCCCCCTCTCTCTCTCTCCCTCGCCTTTCCGTTTCTTTCCGTTGTCTCCCTTCCCATCTTTCTCCTTCCCTCCCCCCCTCCCCCCCCCCCCCCCGCCCCTTTATACCCATTCCTTCTTTCCGTTATCTCTCACTCTCTCCCGTTGTCCCTTCGTCCCTCCCTCCCACGCCCCCCACCATCTCTCCTCTCTCTCTCTCTCTCTCTTAGACCTTTCCGTGTCCTTTCATTATTTAATCTTTGCAGTTGTTTGTCAGGATCAGAAGACGAATTGCATTTTCTGTTCTGTTGTCCTGTGCTGCAGGATACAATACAATACGACACGATACGACACGACACGACACGACACGACACGACACGACACGACACGACACGACACATAAAATACGATACGATACAAAACGAAACGAAATGATACGATACGATACGATGCGACACGATATGATACCATATCATACCATGCCATACAATATCACCGTACCATACACTACACTACACTACACTACACTACACTACACTACACTACACTACACTACACTACACTACACTACACTACACTACGATTCGATACCATACGATACGATGAGATGCAGCACAATACAACACACAAAAAAAATGCAGCACACGCTTCTTAGATACCGGTTTGTGTGTGTGTGTGTGTGTGTGTGTGTGTGTGTGTGTGTGTGTGTGTGTGTGTGTGTGTGTGCGCGCGCGTTTCACGCACGCTATCACTGTTCAGCATCGCCACCTGAAAACAGCAGTCAGTATTGACCACCGGGTGTTCATGATGGACATTTCACCGTGTTCACGATTCGGAACCTTTTGCCGCTAGCAGGAACGCCATAGTGTTTGTTGTGTCTGGGCCTGATCCCGAGCCAACGAGGCGTGTCGTCAGGCAGGGACGAGGAACAAACTAAACCTCTTGGGGGGGGGAAGAGAAAAGACAAAAAAAAGGAAAGGAAAAAAAGAAGAGGGTGGGTGGGTGTGGAGGGAGGGAGGGTGTTTGAAAGGATGAGGGAGGGAAATAGGGAAGGAGAGGCGAGAGAGAGAGAGAGAGAGAGAGAGAGAGAGAGAGAGAGAGAGAGAGAGAGGGGGGGGGGGGAGAAGAAAATTGCTGAGCCAGCTTGGATTGGGATCGTCCTCAAGATTCCGAGCTGCGGTGACCTTCGAGGTGTCTTAATGCGCAGTGTGTGTTCATCCATCGCTTCTTTTGACCGACTACATAGGCGGCTTTCCACTCCATGTTCTACTTCTGACCACTTTTAGTTTTTGGAGTATGTTCACTGATTTAGTAAAAGAGAAATGTACCCATGCACAGAATATACGTTTAACAGAATCTCTTATACTTCTAGGTTTTGATGCAACAATTGCATGTGATTTCATTTTCTACTTTATCATTCTTCTGGCAAAACAGTATGTATATAAATGTAAGTTAGAAGGCAGTCTCCCACAATTAACTGGCTTTTTGAGAATATTGAAATATAGATTTAGAATTGAAAAATATAACTCATATTTAACAATGAACCACATGGATTTCCAGACAAAATGGCTTGCATATGAGCCCCTCGTCTTTGATGCTTAACTGTCTTTTGTCAGTGTGAATGTATATAATGCAATATATGATAACTAAGCACTAGACTAACAAACAATATTTCTGCTCCCTTGCTAATGACAGTCTATGAGGCTCATGCATGTTACTCAAGGTGTACGGTTTTTGTTTTTTTTTTTCTTTCAAGGTTGCTATCATTGAGACAATGTGTTCTGTGAAAAATAGCATATCTTCATTTGCTGTGAACCAACCCACTCTGTCTTAATGTTTGTCTGGTTAATTGTCAGCATGTCCGCTTGTTCGTCCTCCTACCTGTCCTTCCTCGTGCTATTCGTCTATCCTCACTGATCTCTCTATCCTATTCTTTCTTCTTTTTTTTTTTTTTTTTTAAATTTTAAAGCATGATTACACTACATAGAAAGGATTTGCCTTAAGTACAATGCATTGTGCTATGCTGTTTACGTCATCAAGTAACCATGCTTTAGATAGATAAATGATGATATGCTGAAGGCTATATCTTTCTTTTTGTTCGTGTATATACTTACTTGTCTATGTATCTATGTTTAGATTGCCATATACCTAATTTCTGAATATTGATGTTGTTGCATATCACAGTTTCTGTAATAACAATAAAAGAAAATAAAAATGTAAAAAAAAAACAAAAAAACTTTTAGTTTTAATAACGATTGAAAGCACTTTTATACCGCCGTTGACTGCTCACAATGCTGTTCATTATTTCCTCTCTCTCTCTCTGTCTCTCTGTCTCTCTGTCTCTCTGTCTCTCTCTCTCTCTCTCTCTCTCTCTCTCTCTCTCTCTCTCTCTGTGTCTGTCTGTCTGCCTGCCTGCCTGCCTGCCTGCCTGCCTGTCTGTCTGTCTGTCTGTCTCTGTCTCTGTCTCTCTCTCTCTCTCTCTCTCTCTCTCTCTCTCTCTCTCTCTCTCTCTCTCAGGATACGGGTATAGCATATAGGATTTGGGTATAGAATAGGTGGTGCGGATGGGGGTGGGGGGGGGATATCGGTAGAAATTATTGAATATGGATAGAGGGGTGTTCTATAGAAATTGTTGAATATGGATAGAGGGGTGTTCTAGATGAATTAAGTCAAGTGAAACAACAATGTGAGGAAATAAACAGAAGATGTGACAGACTTGAAGTTGACCATAGACACTTGACAGAAACTGTGTCTGACATGGCGACAGACATACAACGCTTGTTTGCGGTGTCAGAGGACAGAAAAGAAGAGACGCACGAACTGACTGAAACACTCGAGGAAATCAAAGAAGAGGTTAAGAAACTAAAAATAGATACGGACAGACTCGAGGACGCAGAGACAATTTACGCTTCTTCGGGATTCCCCAGAAACAAGCCAGCGAGACGTTCGACACATGTGCCAAAGCAGTGGTCGATGTTCTTAACAGTACTAATGATGACAGACGATGGCCAGATGACGACATAGAGCGAGCTCACCGGATAGGAGATGCACGCGAGGGTCATACAAGACCTATGATAGTCAAATTTAGAAGTTGGAGAGACAAAATGTCGCTGTTAACGAATAGAAACACACGACAACAACTACAGGAACAGGGAGTGAGAGTGGCTAATGACTATACCAGAGCACAAGCCCAAATAATTGCACAAGCTAGGCGGGAAGGAAAGAGGGCGTTCTTTAAGAAAGGTCAGCTAGTCATAGGCCCTCGATTGCCAGATCCCCGAACATATGCCCAGGTGGTGGGAGGTGGGGAGGACTGCAGTACTGACAGAAGTGCAAAACCTAATGCTGGCAAGACAAATGTTCAGAACACTACAGTTCTGAATGAGAACGACCGACGCACTGAAACCAGTCGCCATGACAACACCCCGAGTCAGGGCGAGAAAAGTGTTGACAGTAGGGGTTCTTCCCCTGCTTCTGTACATGGCAGTCGGCCCACCCAGAGTCAACCGCGGCGTGACGATGGCGACGGGAGTGGTGGACACGTCCCTCGCAGCTACACGAAGACCAGGCGGTACGGAGCAGCAACAACCAGCGGGGATTCCCCGAGTTGTGTCACTGGAGGACACCGTGGCACAGACGCACGTGCACCACGTGGAGGGTACGCATCGAGCAAGCAGGCAGGAATTCAGACGTACCTGGGTAACCGGCCAAGCAGGACTGCAGCTTCGGGTCGTGGCAGGGGGACAGGCGATGGACTGAATGACAGGAGCCTGCGCTCAGGCGCCGCGAGGAAACCATAGGACAGGCCCGACCATTCACCTCAGTGGACATTTTTAAACTATAATATTGAAAACTTATTCAGGAAATTAAGTGACCTCTCTTTTATGAATTATGTGAATAAATTTGATTTTGTTACCCTTACTGAAACGTTTCTTGATTAATCATTTGATTATAGTAATGTTTTTTCTGATTACTTGAAGTTTCATGTGCCAGCGAAAAAATTGTCTCATCATGGGAGGAATTCAGGAGGTGTGTTACTATTGATAAGAAAGACTTTACAGAAAAATGTGAAAGAAATAAAACTTGACTGTGACAACGTTATTGCTGTAAAAGTAGATAAACATGTGTTTGGCATCGAAAAAAATGTTATATTAGTCGCTTGCTGTATTGTCCCGGAAGGCGCCCCCTCATACAATGACAAATTGATTAAGGATGGTGTTCAGTTAATGGAAGAAGCCCTATTGCAACATTTTGAGAAAGAAATGGATGAACTCTATTTTGTGGTAACAGGTGATTTAAATGCCAGAACAGGACACAGACAAGTTGAAAATGAAATAATGGCAAACTATGTTAGCAGTGTAGAGGATGTTGACATAGATGACAACAGTTGTACACGTCGTTCTAAAGATTCAACCGTTAATAATTTTGGTAAAACATTGTTGAACTTTTGTTTCATGTTCGATTTGAGTATCTTAAATGGTTTTTGTAATAGTGATAGTGAGGGTGAATATACTTTTGTGTCTTCCAATGGTTGCAGTGTAATCGATTATTTTTTGATTCACACTGATTTGTTATCACATTTTGATTTACGAGTTGGTGACTGTATTTACTCATGGCACCTACCAGTGGAGGTAATATGGAGAGGTGACTGTTGTCCTTCGGAGGATAAGCATTTACGACAGAAAGGTGAAGAAAAAATCATATGGTCAGATGAAAATGCAAATATGTACAAAAAGGAACTTGAATGTGATGAATTTCAAGAAACTTTGCAGAAAGCCTGTCAACTATTAGATATTGATGTGAATGAGAGTCTTGATAAATTTGTCGGTGCTTTGTGTGGGGCTGCTGCTTGTATGGTTAGAGTTATTGGTAGAGGTGACATAAAATGTAACGATTGGTTTGATATTGACTGCAAACGAAAGAAACAGGAAGTTAAAAGATTACTGAAAAGATTTCAGAGATGCAAAATAATTAAGAACAAAAATAAGAAAAGAGAAGAATACGCTTTAGCTCGAAAAGATTACATTACATTAAGGAAAATAAAGGAACATGAGTTTGAAGAAAATAGATTAAAGAAACTAAGAGATTCAGTTGATGATTCGAAGACATTTTGGGCATTAATAAGATCTGTTGCTAAAAAAACGCTTTGTTTATAACGAGATCTCAGTACAAAATTGGTATGATCACTTCTGGGGCGTTTTCCATAATTTTGATAGCAGTGTTACAGAAGAAGATGCAAATTTGGTGGAAGAAGATGATGAAATTGAGCCATTATTTAACAATCTGATATCCAGAGAAGAAGTTGTTGCTGCTATTAATCATTTAAAGGTAGGAAAGAGCGCAGGACCAGACAAAATTATAGCGGAAATGCTAAAGCATGCAAACTCAGCTGTAATCGATTTCCTTGTCCATTTATTCACACAACTTTTTGAAAATAGCACTTTTCCTCTAGAATGGGCTAAATCGATTATCATACCAATACATAAGAAAGGAGATGCTAACAATCCGGATAACTATCGTGGAATAGCACTTACCAGCATTTTAAGTAAAGTTTACACTCACGTACTGAATAAAAGATTAACAAAATGGGCTGAAAATGAAGGAAAGATAGTTGAGGAACAAGCAGGTTTTAGAACCAATTACAGCACCATAGACCATATATTTACACTTTACTCACTGATACAGAAATACTTACTCTGTAATACGAAGCTTTATGTTGCATTTGTTGATTTTAAGAAAGCATTTGATTCTATAAATCACAATGTTTTGTGGAATGTACTTCGTAAAAGTGGTGTGAATGGTAAATTGTATAAAGCCATTAGGAGTATTTACAACTCGGTACTTGCGTGTGTACGTGTCAAGAGTGAGTATTCAGATTATTTCGATTGCCCAAATGGAGTTAAACAAGGGTGTCTGTTGAGTCCGCTGCTGTTTTCTTTTTTCATAAATGAACTAGCAGTGGAGTTATCTAGTAAAGGTAGACATGGTATTCAAATAATACCTGGAGCAGTCGAGATATTTTTGTTACTGTTTGCTGACGATGTTATTCTTTTATCTGGCACAGTTGTAGGTTTACAAAACCAGTTGAATGTCTTAAAAGAGGAAGCAGATCGTTTGTGTTTAACAGTTAACTTGGATAAGACAAACATTGTGGTCTTCAGAAATGGTGGACATCTTTCTTTACACGAAAGATGGTTTTATGGAAATACAGAAGTTCAAGTAGCTAATTCATACAAATACTTAGGAATGATATTTTCAACAAAATTGACGTTAAGTTATGCGTGGCAAGAATCTTTAAGGAAGGGTAAAAAAGGTGTCACTGAAATTATGAGATCCTTAAGGAAGCTGAAATGTATTGATTGTAGTATATTTTGGAGAATGTTCGATTCACAAATAGAACCTTTACTTACTTATGGAGCTGAAATTTGGGGGTTGCAAAAAAATTCACAGATAGAAAAAGTACACACATACGCTATGAAGCGTTTTCTTCAGGTACCAATTCATGCTTCTAACACTGTTTTATACGGAGAGATGGGCAGATACCCTCTTTATATAAGATCTTATGTGAAATGTGTTAGGTACTGGTTGAAAATGTTGAAGCTCCCACAGTCACGACTGTGCAGACAAGCTTACGATATGATGCTGGTACAAATGGAACGAGGTAAAGAAAATTGGGCTTATAATGTAAAGAAAGTGCTATCAGAACAGGGCTTTGGAGTAGTGTGGATGTCTCAAGGAGTAGGAAACGAACAGCAGTTTATTGCAGAATTTAAGGATAGACTCATTTGTTCTTTCAAACAGAACTGGCATTCTGATATGGAAACCAAAGAAAAGTATCGTTGGTTCTTCTCCTTTAAGAACATATTCCATTCGGAAAAGTTTCTTAATGTTATTAAAGATAAATGGCAAAGAAGTTGTTACGCCAGATTCAGGTTACGAACCGTAGGTTTCAATGCAAACAAAAGATGGTTCGAGTGTGGAACATCCACAGAATCACCATGCCCTTCATGTGGATATACTATTGATAATGAAAAGCACTTCTTATTTCAATGTACTGCATACAGTGCGTGCAAAATGTTTCTTTTTTACTTTGGATGTTTGTGAAAGGCAAAATGTTGCTTCTTTGTTATCGTCTGATGACGACTGTATAATCAAGTCAGTCGCTAAATTCATTACAGAAGCAATGAAAATAAGACAAAAGCATTTATAATTTTGTATAGAAAAAGGACTTAAACTCAAAAATATGACTAAAAGCATGTGGAATAGTTTAGTAACATAGTCATCGCCTAAAAGAGTGGATGGTCGGATCAGTCTATAATATTACATTTTCCTCGTGTGTGTGTGTGTGTGTGTGTGTGCGTGCGTGCGTGCGTGCGTGCGTGCGTGCGTGTGGTGTTGTTGTTGTTGTTGTTTGTCGTCGTTTTTGTTGTTTTTGTAGTTGTGGTTGTTGCTATTGTAATGTTAAAAGGGTACTCGTGTCTGAGAGGATATTCGAAGATTCGTGTCTACTTTTTTCTTTATGTTTTGCTTCTTTTGATTTGATTGATCATTGGGAATAACTGTGTAATATCGCTTGTAGTGTAAGGAAGAGGAATGAGTTATTACCCTGTTACCCCCCTTGTCATAAGACCTTTTGGTAATGACAATAAAATATCAAAGTGTCAAAGTGTCTCTCCTCTCTCTCTCTCTCTCTCTCTCTCTCTCTCTCTCTCTCTCTCTCTCTCTCTCTCTCTCTCTCTCAGGATACGGGTATAGCATATAGGATTTGGGTATAGAATAGGTGGTGCGGATGGGGGTGGGGGGGGGGGGGGGGGGGATATCGGTAGAAATTATTGAATATGGATAGAGGGGTGTTCTAAAGAAATTGTTGAATATGGATAGAGGGGTGTTCTAGAGGATCAATACACACGCTTAGGAAGCGAGAGATTCTCGGGCCCACGGTTCAAGTCTTGATTGGGTTTGCCTCACCCCGCCCCCACCCCTTTTTCCGTCCCCCCTGGCCTCTTTCTCCCCATTTCCATTGAGCCATAAGTTGTGGTCCGAAACGTGCACACGTGAATGTTGACGTCCCACGGCAACAAGGGAGCTGTTCCTGGAAGAATTGTATAGGCGAATCCATATGGATAGACCAACAGAAATAGGTATGCGGACCCCCTGAATTTTCAATATGGACGACTGTTACCGCACAAAATGTCACCACTGCACAAAATTCACGACATTTTGTGCAGTTATTCACTGCACAAATGGTCACAATTTGCACAGAATGTCACAATTGTGACAATTTGTGCACATGTATGCCTTTTTTTGAAATCTCTGCTGCACAAATTGTCACAACTCTCTCTCTTATCTGTATGGGTGTGGGTGTGTGGGTGGGCGGATGGATGGGTGGATATACTCTATGATGTCCACGTATTTTTTTTGTGTGTTTTTCAATTTGGCTTGCAATGAAATGGGTGTTCAACGATCAGCGTGACCTTGACCTTGACCTTGTGATTTTTTTTGCGAGCAGTATCAGCATACCTTACCTAATCAGCCAACAAATTTGAGAAGGCTGTCGTAAGTGGTTGAAGAGACATTGCCAAAAATGTCTATTTTGGCCGACGTGGGGCAAACACACACACACACACACACACACACACACACACACACACACACACACACACACACACACACGAAAAAACCAGACACGAACGAACTTAATAGTCTGCTCGCTTTCTTGAAAGCGGCGGACTAACAAGACTGACAGAGGTTGTGACATTTTGTGCAAGAGTGAATTCGAAAATGGGGCGTAGGTCCACAAATTGTCACAACTGCGAGTTGCGACATTTTGTACAGTCTTTCACACCGCACAAAAGGTTACAACTGGCACAAAATGTCACAATTGTGACATTTTGTGCAGTGGTGACATTTTGTGCGGTAACAGACGACGCTGTTCTCTTTTGCCGACGCTCTTTGGAAAGGAGTGCGTGAATGCCACTCACCTCTACCCACCCCCGCTCCCCGATTCTCCAAACCCTCCTGTCTCTCCTCCACCCCCTGTCCAACCTCCTCTCGCCTGCATCGCCTTCGAACACACCCACACGCACTTTTCTCTTCGCTTCAGAGTGATCACCTATTTCTGTTCTTGATAAGAGCTGTTATCGTAATGAAAGGAGAGCGACGAGACATGCAGTGTCGGCGGAAATGTTCACTTCAGGGCATGCAGGGCATGGCTGAACTGACTGACTCTGTCTGTTCTCTCCGATTGTCTGTCGTCTGTCTGTCTGTCTGTCTGTCTCTCTCTCTCTCTCTCTCTCTCTCTCTCTCTCTCCGTCAAATGGGGGAGATGCAGTCAGGTCTCTCTCTCTCTCTCTCTCTCTCTCTCTCTCTCTCTCTCCTCTCTCTTTTACATACGTGCAACACGCCAGCGCGGGCCAGATCATAAACGTACGCACTTGCGTGCAGTGTTCGACGATTGTTTGCTGTGTGTATTTATTTTCGGGGGGGAAAAAAAAAGAACGATGATAATCTTGTAAATATTGCTTGACATTTGCCTTGTCTAAATTGGGGGTGGAGGGGTGGGGGGTGGGGGTTAAAACGAAAGAAACCTACAAACAAAACCAACAACAAAAAAACTTTCTCCAGATGTCTCAGACGGAAAGGAGAGAGGGGGCGGGGTGGAGAGGGGGAAGAGGGAACGTCATTGTGGACCAGACCACGCGGCACAAATTCTCTGGAACGTGAAACTGCCTGTCGGTTTCCATTTGATAGATTTACAAATCCCCTTGTCTGTGCAACCTCTTATTAGGCAGAACAAACGCTGCCCATTTTGTGTCTTCGTCATGGAATGGCTGGGAGGGGGGGGGGGGGGGGGGAAGGGGTGGTGGTAGAGGAGGGGAGATGGGGTAAGGGCTGGAAGAAGGGGGGGGGGGGGGAGGGAGGCATGGGAGGTGCATGTGTGCGGTCCGTTTTTATTACAACTTGTTGGCATTCCCCTCTTTAGCCCCTCTCTCTCTCTCTCTCTCCTCTCTCTCCTTCTCTCTCTCTCTCTCTCTCTCTCTCTCTCTCGCCTTTCCCATTCCCTCTCTCTCTTCTCTCCTCCCCCCCCCCATCTCCCTCTCTCTTCTCTCTCTCTCCCCCCTCCCCTCATCTCCTCTCTCTCTCCCTTTCTCTGCCCTCCCCTCTCCCCTCTCTCTCCTCTCTCTCCTCTTCCTCCCCCTCTCTCCCACTCTCTTCCCCCCTCTCTCCTCTTTTCTTTCCCCTTTCCCCTCTCCTCCCCCCTCCCTCCTCTCTCTCTCTCTCTCTCTCTCTTTCTTCTTATTTACTTGTGTAAAGCGTTTAAGTTACGATCTGTTTTGTTATCTTGATGTATCAGTTTTGAATAATTGGAAATGTTATAAATTGGAATGATTGTTCAGCTGCACCCCTTCATGAGGGGCAATGACCTATTAATGAAATAAATACCCGTATCCGTGTCTCTCTCTTTTCCATTCTTTCTCTCCCTCTCTCTCTCTCCCCTCCCTCCCTCCCTCCTCCTCTCTCTCTCTCTCTCTCTCTCTCCACATTGGGGATGATGGGAACTAACCCCCCCCCCCCCCCTCAGGAAGTTCTGTACCAAGAACTTCCTCTTTTCTGTCACTCTCTTTGACTCTGCTTCCCTCTTCCTCCTTCCTCCCCCCTCCTCCCCCTCCCCACTCCTCATGTCTGTCTTCATTGCGTCCTCTGGTCTTTGTTTTGAGTGGCTCTTTTTTTTTTTTTTTTTTTTTTTTGAACCACCCTCGTGCCTTTGTTCAGGAAATTCCCCTACACTTTTTTTTCTTTTTGTCTTTTCGGTCACAGTTTATGACATGCCGTGTGTGTGTGTGTGTGTGTGTGTGGTGTGTGTGTGTGTGTGTTGTGTGTGTGTGTGTGTGTGTGTGTGTGAATTAGGTGGTTGAAAATTCTACACACTGTCCTGGATGGATACTAGCTGTCCATATGGCATTTTCTTCAATGTATTTTCTTTTTCTTTATTTGTTTTTGTTTCATTTTTTTTTTTTTTTTAACCTGGGAACGAGAAATGAAGCGGAGTGGCGTGCACTGTCAGCATGGTCTTGTCTTTGCCGCTTTGAAGAACACTAGTTGTTTAGCTGCCATGTCATCCATTGTTTTTATCGTTTATTTCTTTTTCTTTATTTTTTCTTCCCAGGATGCTACACGTTTTCCCGTGTGAGTTTGACAGCCCTGGACAGGCCCCGTGTGGTGGGATTAGCCATAATAAGGAGAAAGAAACTCCAGGGAGAGCTTGACGGCAGAAGGTCTTCGAAGAGGAATCCCCCCCCCCCCCCCCCCCCCCCCCGCGAGGTCGTTGGCCTGGAAACCAGTTTCCCTCAAAGTGTTGGCTAGACTGGCGTACTTCTCCGTCTCCTACATGCGAGCTCTGTTCTGCTTTCGTATGGCACAGAGGGTTCGATCAGAATCATTTAATTTAATGAACCTGGATGGAGAACAATATCCAGTCTCATGCAACTCTTCCTGATGATCTCTGGATAGTTTTCCCTTTCTGGAAGGTCCGCTGTGCATTTCCAATCATACACTTCATCCTTGCTTCTATGTATTCGATATTACTGCTGTTCCAGACCGTGAGTTATGGCCTCATGTCATGTAAATGTGTTTGCTGGAGCGTCAGGTGACAAAGTGTTTTCTCGAGCAATGCTAGTCGCATGTGCGATCTCCTGAAGCACTTGGTTGTGCCTCCATGTGTTCACTAGTTTAGCGTTGCGTTGTATGAACTCGGGACACGTTAGTGTTTACTGTTTGTCGTGACAGAGTGGGCACTTAGGATCATCTGATTTCCTCCGTCTCACCAGGTTTGAATTCGAGGGTTGGAGGTCGTGCACAGATCTGAGGATGAATCTGATTGAAGAAGTGCCATGTGCCAAATGTCATTCCCCTCGAGTTTTCTTTGGAGTGCGTTTTCCAACATATTCCTCCGTCCACTGCCCTTGCTGGACTGCCTGGTGGATTCTCTTGGCATCCACGTCTTTTTTTTTTTTTTTTTTTCAACTTCTCTGTTGCCACGTATCTTTTTCCTGTCGCTTTTACCTTTGAACACCACTTCATATCACAGCCCGTGCCTGGTGGTTGTGTGGGTCCTGGTATTTCCTGATGTTGAGGTTTTCCTTTGCCATGCCCACTGCCTCTCGAACCTTCTATTTTCTGCTAGTATTTAGCTTGGGGATGGACTGATCTCACTACCTGGTCTCCGGAGTCTTTCAGCATGATTACTGACCTTGCTTCAGCTTCTGTGTACTCTTCGAGTATGGAGTTTTAGAAGGAGATTCAGCTTTTCCTTGTCGGCAGCAGAGTGCAACATCAGTGAGAACAGTCGGGGCACCAGGCTGTTTCATTGTATATTTCTTGATTTTGGCCCCAATTGATTTCACTGTGCTAATGCTGAAATTGTATGGTAGTAGAGGCCGGAGGACTTAGGAATCAGCATGAGTCACGAACACCAGACCTTGCATTTGCTAGGGAGCCCACAGTGGTCTTTGTCTGTAGGCTTTCCTCTGCCATTTCTCTAGTTTCCTTTTTCCTTTTCCTGTCTTTTAAGGAGTCATCATACAAAAGGCTCTAGACTGGTTCTTCTGTAACTGTTGGAATAGCTTGGTTGGCTGCAGTGAATATGACTGTTCCAGCTATTTTTGTTTTACTTCCCGCGGGGAGAGGCTTCGTGATCTCTTTGGTTCGAAAATCATCGTGGACGAATCAAGCAACTTGTCTTTAGAACTGCTTCAATAATTTGTGTGTTTTGTTTTACTTGGTGGGGAAGCACTATCGTGTCCTCCATGAAGGCTTTCAGAGGTGGCCATTTATAACCTATTCCCCAAGTCTGCTGAACCTGTACTGCTCATGGCAGCTTGCAGGATGAACCTCCATTGCCAACACAAACAGTACGGAAAGACTTGAACAACACAGCTAACTGCCAGATTGATCCAGTGTGTTGTGTATTCATGCCACTTTCTCTGCATTTCGTCTCCACCTTCCCCCCAACCGGCACCTCCCACCCACCCCAACCCCTCCACTCACTCCTGACCCTTCTCCCATCCCCCTTTCTCACTTCTTTCCACCTGTCTGTGTGCGGGCGATCTGCACTTTTAATGTCGCCCGAGGTTGACCCCGCGGCCTTGAGCTGGGGCGTAAGTGACGTAATCTTGTCTGGAGTCGGCGCGCGGATCGTCGGGTTGGCTTTTTTCTTGTCCTGCGGAGAAGGATTGAGTGGGAGGGTAGGGGATTGATTCTTGGGTGGTAGGGGTGGCGTAGGTGTTAGGGGGACTGTGTGTGGGTGTACTGCATTTTTGTGAGTGTATGTGTGTTGGTTTTTAAGATTTTAAACAGTTTGTAATCTCTCTCTCTCTCTCTCTGGCTGGCTGGCTGGCTGGCAGGCTTTCTTTCTCTCTCTCTCTCTCTCTCTCTCTCTCTCTCTCTTGTTTCCGTTTCTTTGCGCTATCTCTGTCTCCGTCTGTCTGTCTGTCTGTCTGTCTGTCTGTCTGTCTCTCTCTCTCTCTCTCTCTCTCTCTCTCTCTCTCTCTCTCTCTCTCTCTGTCTCCCCTTTCCGTTTTCCTTGCGTTACTTAACATGTTGACAGATTCATCCATAGCCAGCGGTTTGTTTTGACTGATGTAAGTGACAGATAAATGAAATGTTTGTGAATAGCAGAGGCAGGTGATCGTTCATCCAGACGCGCGCGCGCCGCGCGCGCGTGTGTGTGTGTGTGTGTGCTTGTGCGCGCGCGTACGCGGGCGTGTGTGTGTGTATGTGTGTGTATATGCGTGCGTGCGTGTGTGCGTGTGTGTGTGTGTGTGTGTGTGGAGAGGAGAGAGAGATGAGAGAGAGAGAGAGAGCGAGCGAGCGCACTCGTGCGCGTGCGCACGCGCATGCGTGCAGGTTCGTGACTTGTAGTTAAAGATGGTGGTCCAGGACTAGGGCTTGCCTCACGGAGAAAGAGAGGAAGGCACTGTTACCGTATTACCTGCACGCTAAATTCAATGCAGAAACACAAACAAGGAAATAGTCATACCGTCATTCAGTCTACTGTAGAACGTGACACGCACGCACACGCGCGCGCTCGCGCGCGCGCGCGCACCACACACACACACACACACACACACACACACACACACACACACACACACACGCATGCACGGACGCACGCACGCGCGCACGCGCACGCGCGCACACACACACACACACACACACACACACACACACACATATATATATATATATATATATGTATATGTGTGTGTGTGTGTGTGTGTGTGTGTGTGTGTGTGTGTATATATATATATATATATATATATGAGTGTGTGTCTTTCTTGTCACAAAATCCCCTGAGGAAGACCTGAGGTCGAAATATTGGGAAGAATTTTATGAGTCTGTTGTTTTTATCTTCATTTTATGTGCGTTTATATATATATATATATATATATATATATATATATATATTATGTAGAGAGAGAGAGGAGGTGGGGGGGGGGGGGGGGGGGGGGAGAATTCAAAACGTGTTCTGTCACATCTTGAGAGGGATCCAGTCCCCACTTCTTCCTCCTCCCCGAACCCGTCCCTCCTACTCCCCTTTATCTCTCTCTCTCTCTCTCTCTCTCTCTCTCTCTCTCTCTCTCTCTCTCTCTCTCTCTCTCTCTCTCTCTCGTTCGCTCTCTTTCTTCTCCTGCCCTGTGTTCCTAATCCCTCATATTATTGTACACACACTGCACTAAATGTGAGGGGGTCGAGACGGGTTCGTACGAAGGATGAAAAAAAGGGGCAAGGCTGACCTTGAACAACTGCCCATGGGACAATAGGCTGTTTGTTCTGTTGTCTGTCATTTGTTGTCCGCGTGTTTATATATTTTGTTTTCTCCATGGAGCATACCACACACATACCATGGATGTATAGCCCTATAAAGGCATCGACAAGATTTACGGAGAAAAGAAAGGGGAGGAGAGAGAAAGGGGAAGGAACATAGGAGAGAGAGAGAGAGAGATGCAAACACACTTTTGAAAAGGCATTCATGTGAAATTTCGGGGGAGGAGGGGGGGGGGGGATGGGGACGAACACGAAATTTGAGAAAAGAAGAGAAGAGCAACAGACAAAAAAAGTAAAGAGAGAGAGAGAGAGAGAGAGAGAGAGAGAGAGAGAGAAGAGAGAGAGCAAAACGTGTTCTGTCACAAGTCCCCACTTCTACCTCCCTCCCCCAACGCTGTCTCTCTCTCTCTCCCTCCCTCTCCTCTCTCTCTCTCTCTCTCTCTCTCTCTCTCTCTCTCTCTCTCTCTCTCTCTCTCTCTCTCTCTCTCTCTCTCTCTCCCCCCCCCCTCCACGCCTTCCTAATCCCTCTTATTATTATACACATACCACATGCGGGAGGGTGGAGGCAGGTAAGAAGGATGAAGAAAGGGGAATTCTGATCCGGACAATTACCACGGGGAGAAGAGGCTTTTTGTTCTTTATTCTCCCTTTAGTTTGGTGTCCGTTTTTTTTTTTTTTTTTTTTTTTTTTTTTTTTTTTTTGGTGTAGCATACCACGCTGACAAAAACTATGCTGCTGTGAAAAGACGCGAACAGGATTTGCTGAGAAAAGGAAAGAAAGGGGAAGAGGATTGAAGGAAGGAGATAGAGGAGGAAAAAAAAAGTCCTACGAACGGGGAAGGGGATGAGAAGAGAGAGAGAGAGAGAGAGAGAGAGAGAGAGAGAGAGAGAGAGAGAGAGAGAGAGAGAGACAAAGACAGAGAGAGACAGAGACAGAGAGAGGGAGAGGGCAGACAATGGAAGAGAGAGAGACAGAGACAGAGAGAGAGAGACAGAGAGAGGGAGAGGGCAGACAATGGAAGAGAGAGAGAGACAGAGAGAGACAGAGACAGAGAGAGAGAGAGACAGAGAGAGGGAGAGGGCAGACAATGGAAGAGAGAGAGAGACAGAGACAGAGAGAGGGAGAGGGCAGACAATGGAAGAGAGAGAGAGAGAGAGAGACAGAGAGAGGGAGAGGGCAGACAATGGAAGAGGGAGAGGGGACAGAGAGAGAGGGAGAGGGCAGACAATGGAAGAGAGAGGAGAGAGAGAGAGAGAGAGAGAGAGAGAGACAGACAGACAGACAGACAGACAGACAGACAGAGAAGGTAGACAATGGAAGATTGAGAGAGAGAAGGGTGGGGGGTGGGGGGTGCAGTTTTGAAAAGGCATCCAATGAAATTTCGAAAGGGTGGGAGAGGGGGCGGGGGGGGGGGGGGGGGGGTGGGCGGAGGTGGAACGAACACAAAATTTGAGAAAAGAAGAGACAGAGCCAAAAACAAGAGACCAAACAAGCACACACACACACACACACACACACACACACACACACACAACACACACACAACCACACACACAACAACACACAGAGCGAGCGAAGCGAGCGAGCGGAATGCCAGACAACGAAAGAAAACAGGAAGAAGAAGAACTAACGGGTGGGAACAAAAGTACAAACGGAAGACGAAGCTAACCTCTAACCTCCTTGGACACCACATCCACTCACCGTCGCATCCGCTCCTCCCCCACCTTCCTGCCTGCCCTTCCGTCTCCCTCCTCCCCCTCCCCACCCCTCCCCCTCCCCCCCCCCCCCCCCCCCTCCCCTCCCCCCCCCCTCTCCACTTTGCTGAAAAGACCACTTTGTCCACTACACTTTTCTTAGGTGGTGGTGGGGGGGGGGGGGGATGGAGGAAAGGGACAGGTGGGTATTGAGCAGGGCTTTGGGGGACGGGAGGGTGGGCGGGTCATCAACAGGTAGGTGGGTAGGTGTGTAGGGTGTGGGGTCAAGTCTAGGTCCAGGGTGTGTGAGGTCTCAGTGTTTTCACAAGTCCGAGTACGATTTCAGGCAAGGAGTGCGTATTTCGTAACAAGCGAGTTCAAACAGCAGGTGAAATGAATGATAATGATTGTGTTTACGACTCGCCGGAGGGAGGGAGGGAGAGAGAGAGAGAGAGAGAGAGAGAGAGAGAGAGAGAGAGAGAGAGAGAGAGAGAGAGAGAGAGAGAGAGAGAGAGAGAGAGAGAGAGAGCGCATAGTTTGCGAGTGTGTGGCCTGACACGTATATAAATGTCATATATCAATAAAACAGAAAGAGTTGATGATGATAATGACGATGATGATGATAATGATGTGGTGATCATTATTATCACTGAGAATATTTAAATGCCAGTTGAATGCCTCTGGCGTTTACACCAGCAAGTACATACACCAAACTTAAATTGCATTAGTCTCACATTCGTGTTGTTTTTTTGTTTAAAATCTGCTTCATCATCAATCCAAACATGATGAATGTTGTCTTTTAAGGCTAACGATTTTTTTTTTTTTTTTTTTTTTTGTAAGTGGGTCCCCCCACCGCCCCCCCCCCACCCGCCCCCCCCCCCCCCCCCCCCCCCGCACTCTCCATCTCCCTCCTCTCTCCATATATGATAAATAGTACCATACTCAGACTCGTTTTTCTGTTTTTTTTTTTTCTTTTTTCTTTTTTTTTTTTTAAAATCTTCTTTGTTTCTTGTTCTTATGGGAGCGTTGTTAAGCGGTCAAGTTTGGAGAACTAGTGTAAGTGTTATACTATTATGTGATGTCCACACGAGCTCACTTCGAGGGGTTTGTTTTTTTCACGGCTCACGGGCCAATCTCTCTCCCTCACTCTCTCTCTCACTCTCTCTCTCTCCTCTCTCTCTCTCTCTCTCTCTCTCTCTCTCTCTGTTTTTCTCTGTCTAACCCTCCCCCCCTTCTCTCTCTCTGTCTGGCAAGAAACATGCAACAACATAACACTGTTTTGTTTTGTGTTATTGTCATGTGAATTTGTAGTTTATATTGCAGATACTCTTCGCTAAAAGGGGGTTGGGAGGTACGGGGGGAGGCTTCTTTCCTATAAATAAACATTTGTCCATATTACTGTGTGTGTGTGCGCGCGCGCGCGCGCGCGCGCGCGCGCGCGCTGGTGTGTGTGTGTGTGTGTGTGTGTGGTGTGTGTGTGTGTGTGTGTGTGTGTGTGTGTGTGTGTGTGTGTGTGTGTGTGTGTGTGAATAATCGTGAATGGTTGAGTGAATCTCCACTTAATTTTAGAAGACTGTTGTGTGAATGATTAGATTTTTAGTTAAACATCCCCTCCCTCCTCCTGCCCCCCCCCCCCCCACCCACCATCCTCGGCCCCGCCCCCCACCTCCCACCCCCTGGCCACCACTCTCCCCCATCCCTCCCTGTCCTCCACCGCTCACTGAGATTCTGCGAGGCTCATTCCAGTCCACTCTCGGATATTGTCCTCCCTTTTCCTTTGTCTTCCTCTAATGGGGATTCCTCTGATTGTTCCTTGCAGGACAGTCTTTGCAAGGCCTGCTGAAGGGGACACAGGTCCGTACCACTTCATTTTCCGCCTCTTGACGATTGTGAGTAGGTCTTCATAGGGTCCGATTGCCTGTTGAATTATTCTACGGACTTCTTCATTTGTCACGTGGTCTGTGTAATGGATGCCCAAGATCTTTCTGTAGCATCTCATTTCAGTTGCCAGAATTCTTCTTTGTCACTCTGCTGTGAGTGCCCATCATTAGCGTTTGCGAAAACTACATATTGATAGATGCAAGCAATACAGATCAACATTGACCTAATTCATCTGCCTTTTTGTACTTCCAGTTCTTATTGAACAGGGAGTACTTTACAATGGGAATGAAGAAATGCTGTCTGTCAGTCTGTCTGTCTGTCCGTGGTCAAAATGTGTTCCACACGCTCCAGACAAAACTTCTGTGCCGATCTTTCTGAAAATTTGTAGGTATGTTCATTATGGGTCACGGATGATGCCCGATGTTTTATTTTACCGGAATAGCCGTTACTGACGGCTGTAACGACCCAAAACGGTTTTTCTTCTTTATGGAATATCTCAGAAAGTACTTCGCCGATTTCTTATCTCAGTTGCGAAAGACATTATGACGCATGTTTGATTGTGACGGTTTTTTTTTTTATAATTTTTTTTTTTTTAAATTATGACGCAAGTTTGATTGTGACTTTTTTTTTTACACGCGTACTCAAGGTAGATCTAACTGGGAGAACGTTTATATGCTTTGCATCTTTTTTTTTTTTAACCCTCTGTTTTGTAATCCAACTCAGCAGCATTCAAAGTTTAAAAGACCGAGCTGCAACGCATAACTTGCGACCGACCAACAACAGTGTGTGAACACCGAGGATGGAGTTGGGATGGGGGAAGGGGGGAGGGGGGGGGGGCAAGGTAAGGAGAGAGGGGGAGGGGGAAGAGGAGGGGAAGAGTACACGGACTGAGTTGAAACAAAGAGGGATCAGGGAAGGGGGGGTAATTGTCGTGTGTGGATGGTAACAAGATTAGCGTTCAGGCGTTCCGTTGT
>CM065725.1:32296236-32301236 GCA_033310375.1 Conus canariensis
CCGCGCGCGCGTGTGTGTGTGTGTGCGTGTGTGTGTGTGTGTGTGTGTTGTGTGTGTGTGTGTGTGTGTGTGTGTGTGTGTGTGCGCGCGCGCACGCGCGCGTGCGTGCGTGCGTTGTTGTTGATGTTGTGCATTGGTGTCTAAGTGCGTGTTGTGGTGTGATGTGATGTGTGTGTGTTTGTTTTGTGTGTGTGTGTGTGTGTGTGTGTGTGTGTGTGTGTGTGTGTTGTAGGGGGGGGGGGGTTGCGTTGGTGTGTGTGTATGTTGTGTGTGTGTGTGCGTTGGTGTGTGTGTGCGTGCGTGCGTGTGTATGTGTGTGTGTGTGTGCGCGTGTTCGTGCGTGCGAGCGTGCGTACATGTGTGTGTGTGTGTGTGTGTGTGTGTGCGCGCGCGCGCGCGTGCGCGCGTATGCGTGGGTGTAGATGTGGATGTGGGGATAAGGTGCGTACGCGCAGTAGGTCCTGAGTGTTCCTAGCCGGTGGGTGGCCTTTTGACACAGGCGGCCCCTTCTTTTTGTCATGCAATGTGAGGTATTTCCTTCCGGGGGTGGACCTGCTCACCTCGGCAGCGTGGGCAGGTGAAGCCGTTCTACCATGTGAAGCATTTCCACCCTATCGGTCTGCTTACCACCTGTGTGTGTGTGTGTGTGTGTGTGTGTGTGTGTGTGTGTGTGTGTGTGTGTGTGTGTGCCTGTCTGTGTGTTTGTCTCTCGCTGTCCCTCCCTTTTCTCTTTCTGTTTGTCTCTTTCTTCCGTCTCTCTCTCTCTCTCTCTCTCTCTCTCTCTCTCTCTCTCTCTCTCTCTCTCTCTCTCTCTCTCTCTCTCTCTCGCTCTCTCTCTCGCTCTCTCGTTCTCTCGCTGTCTCTGTCGTAATAATAATGAATAAGTATGCTCGAAGAATTTGTGAGTGACTGTGTACTTGCTCTTTATGATGTTTATATTTTGATAAGTGGTGATTTAAACAGTCGGATTGCAAACTTGTCGCATGATTTACAAGATGATGGTTTGCCTTTTGATAATCAATATGTAAGTAGCCCTTCATATACAGACAGGAATTCCGAAGATAATGTATTGAATAATTATGGGAAACTATTGGTCAATATGTGCACCGTTTTGAATTTATGTGTTTTGAATGGTATGTGTCAGGGCGATCTGAAAGGTCGCTACACATATGTCTCTGAGAGAGGCAATAGTGTAAATGATTACATTTTTTATGTCACGAGATATGTTTTTAAGGTTTTCGAATTACTGTAAATTGCAAGTATTAGAAAGGATCGAATCAGATCATATGCCTCTGGTGATGAACTTCAGTATTCCAACTGAATGCATGAACAACGCAAGAAGGTATGTTTCTAACTGTCTTATTGAAAAGTATGTTTGGAATCAGACACGTGCCAATGTATTTAGTGATATAATTTGGTCCCCTGAAATTCAGCAGAGAGTTGAGTTAATGGCGATCAGTGTAATTGATGTGAATATAAATGAAGCTTTGCGTATATTTAACAGTTGCTTGAAAGTTGCTGCTAAATGTGTGAAAAAACAGATTAATATTAACAAAAAATATGATCATGATGAGGACTGGTATGATGTGGAGTGTCAATCTGGTAAAAGGAAGGTTCGTAATTTGTTAAGTAGATATTGTCGCACATTATCCCCACCAGATCATGTCTCTTACTCTAATGCCAGACGTGACTATAAAGAACTTTTGAAAACACCAATCGCCGTGGCGAAGTGGTTGGCGTCGCGGACTCCCGGCTGGGAGGTCGCAGGTTCGATTCCCATCAGAGTCATGTGGGATTTTTCTACCCCGACCGGCTCATACCCAGAGTTGAGTTTGCTACGGTCTCAGTTGGGAAGACTGGGACCACACAGTCAAGTTTCATCCACTTAATGGATGCGTCTCTGAGAGTGTTGCTCAAATTTCCTGACCAACACTGCAGGTGTCTGAATCTCTCGGGCCTGGTTGACGCCGGGATATATTATGAAAGGAAGCGTAGAGTACAGTCCTGTCATGTAGTCTCAGACCGAAATGGAAATCCGTAGCATCATATTTATCATCCCCATTCTCATCCATCAGCATTAAAAAAAAAAAGAGGTTTTGAAAACAAAACGTAAACAGTTTAATCGTGAAATGTTGGAAAAATTGGTATTCTCTGTAAATGACCAGAAGGAATTTTGGGATAACATGCGCAGAATTCACAATAAAAGTGAACAACCTTCTAATAGCATTAGTTTAGAAAACTGGTTTCAGCATTTTCAGAAACTGCTTGAAAAAGAAGTAGATATCCATAGTATTATGGATGATGAAGGTGGTAATTATAACAATGACTACAATAATACTAATGATAACAGTAATACTAGTGACGATGCATTAAATCGTCCAGTTTCAAGAGACGAGATCCTGCTGGCTCTAAGGAAATTAAAGAATCGTAAAGCTAGTGGCCCAGATGGTATCATCGGTGAAAGGTTAAAAAATGTGTGTAAGTCTGATTTGTTGTTAGGTTTTGTTACATAGTTCTTTAATTCTCTGTTTGACAGAGGTGTGTTTCCAGAACTGTGGACTGAATCTGTTGTTCTCCCTTTATATAAGAAAGGTGATGTTGATAATCCAGATAATTATAGAGGTATTTCCTTGTGTAACATTTGTAGTAAGCTATATAGTGTTGTTATCAACAGAAGGGTGCAGGACTGGGTGGAAGAAAACCTCACTGGTGAATGCCAAGCTGGATTTATGCGTAACTATTCTACAATATATCACATGTTTACTCTAATGGCATTTGTGCAAAAGCAGTTTTGTTTGAATCGTAAATTATATGTTGCTTTCATTGATTTTGGAAAAGCCTTTGATTCTGTTAATAGGAGTATTTCATGGCATATTTTATTCAAAAATGGAATAAGAGGAAAATTATATAAATGTGTCATGAGCATGTATGACTCTGTAAAAGCTAGAGTGAGAAGTGGTGGGTCTTTGACTGATTACATAAACTGCACGACTGGAGTTAAGCAAGGTGATGTATGTAGTCCTATATTGTTTTCCTTATTTATCAATGAATTGACATCAGAGGTTATTAATTCTGGACGACATGGCGCAATGTTCATGAATGATTTTCTTGAGATTTTCATTCTTCTCTTAGCTGACGATGTTGCATTAATGTCTGAAACTATCACTGGTTTACAAACCCAGCTGAACAGTTTGGAAAGAGCTTCTTCTGCATTGCAGTTAAAGATAAAACGAATAAAAGTAATATTATTGTGTTTAGAAAGGGTGGTTATCTTGCCGCCAGAGAAAGGTGGACATATAATGGAGTCAGTATGCCTGTGGTGAATGCTTATAAGTATCTTGGTATTTACTTTTCTACACGCTTAAGCTTTACCTTTTCTTGTAAAGATCTTGCAAGTAGAGCTAAATATGCGTTATTATGTTGTTTGAGGAAATTAAGACTGCTGGATAATGGATCTCTGTGTTTGTTTTTAAAATTATTTGATGTCCAAATCCAACCAATGTTACAATACGGTGATCGATTGCAGTTGGCAGAGATGGAACTCACATGTTGAAGATAGCAGTAGATTTGATATTTACAGAATGTTAAATCCTATGTATTGTGTACCGCAGTATTTGTCCATGGATATTGACAGACATTTGAAATATATCATGACCAGGTTCAGAAAGGGAAAAGGTTGGGCATCGCTTCCCCACTTCTGCAACAGTGCGAAATCAGTGGTGCAGAACGACTTGCTCGTGACAGCTGCAGTATGAGCGGGAGGGAGGTTGTGTGTGTGTGTGTGTGTGTGTGTGTGTGTGTGTGTGTGTGTGTGTGTGTGTGTGTGTGTGTGTGTGAGGGGGGGGGTGGAGAGAAAAGGGGGGGGGAGAGTGGAAGGTAGCTGTTACGATCGTAATCATCACCCAGCAGAGAGTTGAGTTGCTTGACTTGTGCCTTGAAATTCCTTGAGGTGCTGTGGAGCTGCGGGCGATACGCCCCCAACCAGCACTCGAGCTAACCTCTTGAGCCGACCCCATTGCAATGTCGTTCCGGCTTCCTTCACTTAAAGAACCCGTACGCCCTCGCCACATGCGTCTTGTTTGAGGTCGTTCCGCGTCCCTAAACACACACACACACACACACACACACACACACACACACACACACACACACACACCTCGTCCCATCCCTTTCCTTGTTGGGTCCAGTCGAGTGCCTGTCTTGTGTAGTAGTTGGTAGGATATGTTCGCAGTGTGTACTGTGATTCCTACCACTGATCAACCCCTCACCCACCCCCAAGCGTCACGGGTTCGTTCCTGGGTCATACCCACATCTTGTGACGAAGTTTGGTTAAAACAGGGTTAATATTTTGGGCGTAAACCGGTTGACAGACAGACAGACAGACAAACAAACAAACAAACAGACAGACAGAAGACGCGGTGAAAATATAAATGGAAACCTCCTTGATGGAGGTAACTACTATTTCCACCGGAAAACAACCGATGTGACTGTAACACAGAAAAGGTCATTATAACGTGAAAACAACCGATGTGACTGTAACAGAAAAGGTCATTATGACGTGAAAACAACCGATGTGACTGTAACAAAAAGGTCATTATGACGTGAAATCAACCGATATGACTGTAACATGAAAAGGTCATTATGACGTGAAACAACCGATGTGACTGTAACACTGAAAAGGTCATTATGACGTGAAAACAACCGATGTGACTGTAACACTGAAAAGGTCATTATGACGTGAAACAACCGATATGACTGTAATACAGAAAAGGTCATTATGACGTGAAAACAACCGATGTGACTGTAACACAGAAAAGGTCATTATGACGTGAAAACAACCGATATGACTGTAATACAGAAAAGGTCATTATGACGTGAAAGCAACCGATTGACTGTAACACATGAAAAGGTCATTATGACGTGAAAACAACCGATGCTTACAGGAATGACGTGAACAACATAACGTAACACTGAAAAGGTCATATGACGTGAAAACAACC
>CM065725.1:32306236-32323736 GCA_033310375.1 Conus canariensis
CACCCAAAACAAAAACCTGAAAACTTCAAAAAACACGTGCAGCCAACCCCCACGTGCAAACAACCGCAAACGGGAGCCCACACGCTATATAACACCGGCGGTGGGCAAACCAAAATCATCCTGACGATAGCGCAAAGCTAGAAACAAATTTGTAGATTGTTTTTTTAAACCTTATGTTAACAAATGTTGCTCCCCAAGGGGTTGAACACTCTCAAAATCGTTTTAGGAATTTTAATCACATTGATATATATATATATATATATATATATATATATATATAATAATGTGTGTGTGTGCGCGCGTGCGTGAAGAGAGAGAGAGAGAGAGAGAGAGAGAGAGAGAGAGAGAGAGAAGACAGACAGACAGACAGACAGACAGACAGAGATGGAGACAGAGACAGACCGAGAGAAGTGAACTCCGAAAATGAATGAACAAACCCAACCACAAAAGCAGCAAGAGCATCTGATAAAGTACATACAAGGAACAACATTCTGCACAACCGACAAGGAATGTTGGCTGTGCAGCGATGACAATAAACAATAGCAGCAGCAGCGGCAGCAGCAGAAGATGCAGCAGCAGCAATATCAGTACAAGAACAATGCTGGCGTTGTTTCCCTCACAGCTGAGGAGGTGACATAAAATGCACGTGAGTCTGTACAGTCAGGAATGTGGGCGGGTTGCTGGGTGCGTGTCAGTCTACAGGTTTGGCCTGCTGAAGGACCTGGCTGGCAGATTCACAGAGGAGAAAGGGAAGGGGGGGGGGGGGGGGGGGCGGCTGGAGGTGGGGGGCGGGGGCGGGGGGGGGGGGTAGGGTAGAGGAGGATAGTTGGTTAGTAAACTAAGGTTCACCCATAAGTTTACTCACCGACTGAAGCTGATGCGTTCATCTTCAAATTGAAAACTATTACAATGGTAATTCAGAAGGAAACTGGGGATCGCAGACCTTTGCCAAGGTAGAACAGTCTTTTACTCACCGGGTCCTGTGCCACCACCCCAAATTGTCATCCCCCCCCCCCCCCCATCAGCACTGTTCCCACCTTCCTCCCACCTCTCCCTCCCCATCCCCCATGACAGAATCAGTCAGTCTGTAGTCTCCACCTCCCCGCCCCCCCCCCCCCCTCCCCCCCACCTCCACCCGGACTCGTTCCCAGCGGACAGTACAGCAGGGTTGCTGCAGAGTCTTGGAAGTCTGAAAAAGTCACGAAAATATGGAAGGCTCATTTCCAGGGCTGGAAAGTCATGGAAAAATGGAAAGCTCATTTCCAGGGCGGGAAAAGTCATGGAAAAATGGAAAACTCATTTTCGGGCGGGGAAAACTCATGGAAAAATGGAAAACTCATTTCCAGGGCTGGAAAAGTCATGGAAAAATGGAAAGCTCATTTCCAGGGCGGGAAAAGTCATGGAAAACTCATTTCCAGGGCTGGAAAAGTCATGGAAAATGGAAAGCTCATTTTCAGGGCGGGGAAAGTCATGGAAAACTCATTTCCAGGGCGGGAAAAGTCATGGGAAAACTCATTTCCAGGGCGGGAAAAGTCATGGAAAATGGAAAGCTCATTTTCAGGGCGGGAAAAGTCATGGAAAACTCATTTCCAGGGCGGGAAAAGTCATGGGAAAACTCATTTCCAGGGTGGGAAAAGTCATGGAAAATGGAAAGCTCATTTTCAGGGCGGGAAAAGTCATGGAAAATGGAAAGCTCATTTTCAGGGCTGGAAAAGTCATGGAAAGCTCATTTCCAGGGCTGGAAAAGTCATGGAAAAAACGGAAAGCTCATTTCCAGGGCTGGAAAAGTCATGGAAAGCTCATGTCCAGGTCTGAAAAGTCATGAAAAAAAATGGAAAGCGCATTTCCAGGGCTGGAAAGTCATGACAAAATGGAAAGCTCATTTCCAGGGCTGGAAAGTCATGAAAAAAATGGAAAGCTCATTTCCAGGGCTGGAAAGTCATGAAAAAATGGAAAGCTTATTTCCAGGGCTGGGAAAGTCATGAAAAATGGAAAGCTCATTTCCAGGGCTGGAAAAGTCATGGGAAAAAATCAATTTTGTCGAGTCGAGTCTGGAAAAGTCTGAATTTTCCAGGATCTGTCTCAATCATAGACTGAAAAGCAATCTATTTCTTCAAGACGAAGCTACGAAGGATCGAAAACTAGTGTTGAATCTGGACCGGCGACCACTTGGATGTCCAAATAGGTCACACAAAATTAAGAATGTATTACACGTGACATAATAGTTACACTGAACATCGTGCGTAGTATGAAAGCCTGGAGAGGTGATAGGGGGATGGGGGTAGGCGAATCTTGACTTTGGAAATCTCGGGACAAGAGTGAGGGTGAGGGGTAGGGGTGGGAGAGGTGTCGGTAGGAAGGTGGGGTACTGGGTGTGGGGGATCGTTCGGCGGACGGGTGGTTTGTTTATGAACGCCAGCGCGCGTCAGCGTGCAGGTCCGATGCGTGCAATTGTCAGCACGTGCGTCCCGGGTCAGATCCGAATGACTGGGCCAGACCTTGGGGGGTCTGTTCATCCTCTGATGCTGAATACTGCTGTTCATCGTTCAGACTGCACTGCTGTATGCTGCTTTTTACACGTTGTACAGCCAGCTTCTACTAACATCTAGCAGGTCTAAAAAATGTTTTCATAATCCCCCTTCCCACTCCCACCCTAACAACCCCTCCCCTTCATTTTGAAGGGTACGAAGCTTGGGATGCTAACACTGAAAGAAAAAAAAATGTTGCGCAATGCAGCTTGGAAAATTAGCGATCGCACACATACTGTGGTTTCTTTTCCTTCGTTCAGTAGCCTGACGTCTGGGAACAGGACTGCTGAGTCGGACGTTTGTGGGGTTTGATCGATCGTCTGCATATCTGAGTCGTGTGTGTGTGTGTGCGTGTGTGTGAGTTGTGAGTGAGTGAGTGGTGTGTGTGTGTGTGTGTGTGTGTGTGTGTGTGTGTGTGTGTGTGTGTTGTAGGCTAATAGCCTTTAGCGACTTGTTGCGATGTCCATTGGCAGATGGTAGCCGCGCCGTCTTTGTGGTTGGAAGTTTGTGTCGAGCAGTTTGTCATATACTTCGCAAGCGAGACCGGAACTAGTTGCTTACATTTTCCGTGTTAAGGCAGCTAACATAAATTCGATGTTAGTAGAGAAAAGGTGGGGAAGGAGGGGAGGGGTTGTGTGTGGACATAAAATAGAGTGTGAAATGGGAAAGGGAAGGTGAAGAACAGGAAGGTGAAAAGAAAGTGAACTGTGAAAAGCTGGAGCAAAAGTTAAGAAAAAGGGAAAGTTTAGATTGAAACAATGGGAAGAAAGTTTAATGTGCTATTTTGTTTTGAATGAAAGAGGGAAAGAAAGTTAAGCAAGAAAATTTGGAAAATTAAGAGTTAAACAACGGAAAGAACGTGAAGAATGAAAAGATGAAAAAAGAAGTGTTAAACGATTGAAAGAAAGTGAAGAATGGAGAAATGAGGAGAAAGTTGGGACCAAAAAAAGAAAAAGAAAAGAAATAAATAAATAGAAATTTCAGTATGAGAATGACGAAGAACGTGAGATCAGGTGGAAAGATAGTGTGAACAAGCGGAATTACGAATGAAAGTTGGAAAGAAAGTAAGGAGATGTGGAAAGAAAGTTATAGGGGAAAAATGGAGGAAAGTAGGGGGGAAAAGGACAGAAAGTCAACCACAAAAAGGTGGGCGGAATGTTGAAGAAAGGCGAAATGAAATAAAGGAATGAAAATTTGAAGAAAATTGTAAAAAGGTAAAAAAAAAAAAAAAAAAAAAAAAAAAAAAGCTGGGTATGAAAAAAAATAGAAGAAGTTAGGAAGAAGTTTGTTGAAAAGCAGTGAAAGAATGAAAAGATGGAATTGCGGAAGAAAGTATGAAAAGTTCTAGGAAAGCTAACCAATGGAAAGGCGGATAGAAAGCTGAATGTGAAAAAAAAAAAAAAAAGGGGGGGGGGGGGGGGGGTTGAGGAAACGAGGAGAAGGAAGGAAGAAAAGTGAAGTATGGACAAACGGAGGAAAAGTAGGGGGGAAAATTGGAGAGAGAGAGAGAGAGAGAGAGAGAGAGAGAGAGAGAGAGAGAAGGGAAAACTAGGAAAAGTGAGAAAAAGGTTCTGAAAGGCAGAAATGGTCGGAGTCTCTTTTGTTTGTTTGTTATTATTTTTGGTCTTTTTTTCGTTTGTTTGTTTCTTCTTCTTCTTCTTTTTATTAGGAAGGATGGGGTATAAGGTTGAGAAAGACCAGAAAAAAAGGTTGAAAAGGCAACGGGGAAAAAGAGCAGGACATTGTCTTGCTGACTGCACGGGCCTCAGTCCTCCGAGTTGCTGCCCTTGAACCCGAAAGGTCACAGAGCTTGGACGTCGGTGAAAGGGGGCAGCAGAGTGAGTGGGTTATCTTTCCTTCCGTTCTCTCCCCTTGGCGCTCGCTCCTCCACTTTCCCGGGAGCTGGGAGAGGACAAGCTATCAAAGTCCGTCGATGCTGTTTATTATCGGCCGGCCAATCGCCACAAGGCCACCCCTGGGTTTGTCAAAACAAGGGCAGGATTCATAAGGACAAGGCACATGTACTCCAATCAGAAGTGCTATTTTTTTCTTCTTTTTTTTTTCTTCTTTCTTTTGTATTTTTTCTTTTTCTTTCTTTCTTTCCTTTTTTGGGGGGTGGGGGTGGGGAGGTGGACCGTGATGAGCGAAACAAAAGCACAGTCCCGTGACCAGTTGGAAAGAAAGAAAGAAGGGAAGAAAGAAACCCTCTTCTGACTTCTCAGCGGTAAAGGAGATTAAGATCATAAGGGTCTGTTGTCTTTGTGAGTGTATTGAGGGTTTGTAGGCAAGACAAGAAAGAAAAAAAATATATTCTGTGAAAGAACCGGAATCCGAGAGACTGGTTTCCTTCTGCTTTTTCTCCTCTTCCTTCTCCTCCAACACACACACACACACACACACTCTCTCTCTCTCTCTCTCTCTCTCTCAAAGCGCGCGCGCGCGCGCGCGCGCGTGTGTGTGTGTGTGTGTGTGTGTGTGCCTTCCTTCTCTCTACTCTGTATGTGTGTGTTTGCGTGCGCGCGTGTGTGTGTGCTGTTCCTTCTCCCTCCCTTCTCCCTCCCTCTCTCTCTGTGTACACACAGACTCACAGACAGACAGACACCACACACACACACACACACACACACACACACACACACACATACACATATATATACACACACACACACACACACACACACACACACAACACACACACACACACACACACACACACACACACACGCACACAAACACACGCGAACACGTACACACGTGTGTGTGTGTGTGTGTGTGTGTGTGTGTGGTGTGTGTGTGTGTGCGCGCGCGCGAGTGGTTGCGCCTGCATGTGTGTTTGGCATAATATTGACAGTTGCCAAATGTTTACATTACGGAAAGGGGGGGGGGAGGGGGGAGGAAGGAAGAAGTGCCGGGGCGAACGTTGGAGCGCTGGAAGGAACGGAGGGAGTAGGGGGAGGAGGGGGTGGAGGTGGCAAAAACGAAAATGAGGATGACGATGGAACTGAACGATAAACAAAAAACAACCGACAGCAACTGCTGCAGCAGCAGACAGCAGACAGGGAAAAAAAAAAAAAGCAGTTGTCTGCACGGTTGAAAGGCAAAGGCACGGCAGGTGTGTGTGTGTTGTGTGTGTGTGTGTGTGTGTGTTGTGTGTGTGTGTGTGTGTGTTGTGCGCGCGCGCGCGCGCGCGCGGTGTGTGTGTGTGTGTGTGTGTGTTGTATGTGTGTGTGTGTGTGTGCGCGTCAGTGTCAGCCGCCAGTTTGCTCTTCTAATTGGGGAAACAAACAAAAACACGCCTCCACGTGTCAGCCACAGCGTGAAACGTGGCGACTGGGGGAAGAAGAGGATAGATGTGGAGAAGGGGGTGGGGTGGGGGTGGGTGGGTGGAGGGGAGGGGAGGGGTTAGTGTGTGCAAGCAGCGAATAATTATTAACGCACTGCCTCCGAATAGGCGCGCGCGCGCACAGCATGCAGTCGAGCCATTCCGTGTCTTGACTTACATCTAACATCAACAAGCGATTGAAATACTTCCCGGTATATTTGATGGTGGGTGGGTCATATCGTCAGCAGAAAGAGTGGAAAAATCAAAGTGCGCGCGCGCGCGCGCGCGCGCGCGTGTGTGTGTGTGTGTGTGTGTGTGTGTGTGTGTGTGCGGTGCGTTGTGTGTGTGTGTGTGTGTGTGTGTGGGCGTGCGTTGTGTATGTGTGTGTGTGTGTGTGTGTGGTCTTAACACCCCTCCACCCCCTTTTTTTTCTCTCTCTCTCTCTTAACTTTTCCCTCCTTCCCCCTCTCTCTCTTCCCACTCCCACCCCTCCCCACGCCCCTCTCTCTCTCTGTAGTGGGTTGGGGAGGAGGAAGTGAGGTTCCAGGATTGATGAGACGTGATTCTGAACCCGTTATGTTCTCTTTGGTGGGGAAGAAAGAGAGAGAGGGAAGGATGGGATGGAGAGATCTGTGCATGCAGGGAAATAAAGGTGTGTTTTTTTTTTTAATTATTGGTGAAACTGAAATATTGATTGAAGTGAAGGGGTGGGTTGTTTCAGGGCTCATGTAGGTCGTAGAAATGATGGAAAATCAAAGATTTTTACAAAAAAAAGTTTTCCAGGACTGGAAAGTCATGAAATTAAACACACGCGCACACACACACACACGCGTGCAAACGCGCGTGCACACACGCACTCTCGCACGCAAGCACGTACGCACGCGCGCGCGCGCTCACACCCACCCACCCACCCACCCACACACACACACACACACACACACACGCACGCACGCACATGCTTGGTGCGGGCGCGTATGTGTCGGTGAACAAAAATCAAGTGAACATTTAGCCCGTTGCGTGCATGGCTGAAATGGTCATTTTCATAACAGCAGGAATACATTTTGTGTCTTCAAAATGGCGTATTTGTGGGGTCATGGAAGAATTTGTTTTGATGGCATAGAAATGTCAAGGAAACTTCAGCTTGTGTAGACCGTGTTGTTAGGAAAGCTCTGTACTTCTGTCTCTCTCTCTCTCCCCCCCCCCCCCCCCCCCTCTTCTTCCACCACAATTTTTCTGTCTATGAGTTGAGGGTCTTCCACAGTCTCACAGTCACTTTTCATTCTTGGAAGGGGAACAGTCTGAGTTTGCCACGGGAGATAAACCGTCGAACAGGAAGAAAACAAAATCCAGGGGTAAATCCACACGCCGGAATGAGAGCTCAGTCTTTCTGGAGACTTCAGACAAAGCTGCTTACAAAAAAAAAAAAAAAGAAAAAAAAGAAAGAAAGAAGAAAAAGCCCCTGTCAGTTTGTGACGGTGAGGCTGGACGGTTTGTTTATGGAGGTGACCCCGGCGTGAGTGAACGTGCACGCGGAGGTCAAGAAGACAGCTCAGTCCGGCACGTGCGTGTCTGTCGGGACTTGTGAAAAGCTATCAACACTCGCTGCCGGGCAGTTCTCATGTTGGGTGGGGTTGAAAGAAGCGATTTTTATCAGCCTCCCTCCCCCCCCCCCCTCACTTTATCCATCCCACCGCCTGACCCGTTCTTTCTTGCCCCCCCCCCCCCCCCACACACACACACACACCCTTACTTCCTGCCCAGAGAATAGCGATCCGTGTGGTGCTAGTGTTTATGCTGATCTTTGAAGGTCTGGAAATTCCGGAATAACCCCCCTTTTTTTAAAGTCCTTGATTGTCTGGGAGAGTGAGAAAGGTACAGTGTCTTGGGGGTCAAACAGCGAACGTAGATGTTCTGTGCATCCGCCAAACGAGAACCCTAACTGAACCTTACCAACGCTTAACGCTGAAGAAAAGCTCCTAAAGAAAACAAAGAGTTGTTGATTTGTTATTGCTGTTATTGACACTCGTAAGAGATTTGTTATTGCTGTTATTGACACTTTCCCTGATCAAGGCTTTTACGGTTTGAGCTTTGTGTGCAATTTCATCTTCTGCGTATCCACCTAACACAAAGCCTAGCCACTTTCTTGATCTTAACCTTAAAACTTGCCCTAACAAATCACAGAATCCTTGAACAGACTTCCTGTGGTTCATAACATAGGATTAACCTCGACTGACCATAATATTTGCCCTCTTTATAGAAATTGTGCCAGTGTTCTGCAGAGTCGCCATTTTCGTTTTCCCCTTCAGAAAAAAAGAAAAGAAAAAAAAAAAAAAAAAGAAAATCAGAACTTGTTCGTCTTCTTTGCTTCTCGCAGCGACCGCTCTTTGATAAGGAATGTTGCCACCGATCAGGGTGACAATAGCAAGGGTATCTCCTGTTTTTTCGCTTTGACAGATCGCGGGCGTGATTTCATGATGCTCGAGGGCTGTACCAGATTGAAGATCAGCAGTTTGTCCCAACATTTCTCAACGTTTTTATTTTTAGATACACCAGTTAGAGAGACAGAGGGACAGAGAGAGAGAGAGGAGGGGGGGGGGGGAGGAATGGGGTGGGGGGGACAAATTGTTTTGCAAAGCTCCCCCCACCCCTTCCCGGAGTTGCCGAAAGAAAAGAACAAGCAATTTCACGGCCAGAAGGCAAGAGAGCAGAAAATAGCGCCACCCTGTGCACCTTGGTCTGCTTCCCTAATTCAGCGCAGTGTGAGAACTGGGTTGCCTGTGCAATGCGGGAAAAATAACTTATTTCCAGACATTAAAGTCCTTAATTTCTTCTTGGCGGAGGGGAGGGGAGGCGGAGGGGTTGGAATGCGCGCGCGCGCACACACACACACACACACACATTCACACACCACATATGAACACACGCACGCATACAGGCACGCACGCACGCACATATGCGCGCACGCGCGAACACACACACACACACACACACACACACACACACACACACACACACACACAACACACACACACACAAGGCATGCGCGCTGCATGCGCGCACACATAGTTTTTACTTTTTCTTTTCATCTCCTGTATGTTTCTTCGCTCGAGAGAAAGGACAGGGAAGAGAGAAGAGAGAGAGAGAGAGAGAGAGAGAGAGAGAGAGAGAGAGAGAGAGAGAGAGAGAGAGAGAGATGGAAATGCAAAAAGGTTTATTCAGATTAGGTGACCGCCCCTACTGAAGAGGGCTTTTTTTTAGCGACGAAGGAGAGAGAGAGAGAGAGAGAGAGAGAGGGGAGGGAGAGAGAGAGGGAGGGAGGGAGGGAGATTGACTGTGACTGACAGCCAGGCAGAGACAGAGCTGTCTTACTTTTTTTTTTTTTTTTAATCCTTCTCACCCCCCCCCTCCACCACCACCACGACCGCTGACACCGCCACCACCACCCTCCCCCCCCCCCCCCCCCCTTCCCGTCACGGCATCGTTTTCATCTTCGTCATCGTTCATCATTGTGGTCCTTGCTCATCATCCATCACCCTTCCCTGCAGGACTTCTGCTGTGTCTTTGATTTTCTGGCACATCGCCATTCTCGACACGGTCGTCGTCATGATCTTTGTATGTCACCATCACACCACCGCCGCCATCACCGTCATTGTCGCTACCCACCGCCACCCCGTCTTCTTCCTTCATCATTTCTTGGTGTGTTGTTCGTTATGATGATGATGATTGATGATGATGATCATTGTTATCATTATTGTTATGATAATGATGATGATCATCATCATCATTATTAGTGGTAATATTGTTGTTGTTGTTTTTACTCTTCTTCTTCTTCTTCTTCTCTCTCCTCCTCCTCCTCCTCCTCCTCCTCTTCTTCTTCTGCTACTACTACTTCTTCTTCTTCTCTTCTCTTCTACTTCTTTTCTTCTTCTTCTTCTTCTTCTTCTTCTTCTTCTTCTTCTTCTTCTTCTTCACGTTGGAAGGAAACAAGGAAGAGATACCTGTCATGTCTTTTTGTCTCTTTCTGTGTACTTTTAGGTCTGCTTCGTTCCCCGTTCTCCCTTTTCATACCAGCTGCCCCTGTCTGGCTCTTGCATTCTGTGCGGGCGCGCCTGTGTGTGTGTGTGTGTGTGTGTGTGTGTGTGTGTGTGTGTGTGGTGCGTGCGTGCGTGCGTGCGTGCGTGCGTGTGTGTGTGTGGTGTGTGTGGGTGTGTGTTGCGTGGCTTCTGTTTAATGTTCTCCTCCAAAGTTCACAAATGTCACGGAAGTTTCCGAGATCGTTTCGTCAACTACGAGACAGATTTTCCCCGAGAACGGCGTGGAAGCAAACACACCATCTCTACAGTGACAGTGTTTGTCATACGATCTTCTTACTGTAGCGTTTCTTTTCTTTATCGCCCCCCCCCCCCTCCCCCCCGCTTCCCCTCTCACTGTCCCTTTTCTTTCTTTGTTTCTGTCTGTCTCTCGGTTTGTGTATCTCCACCCCCCCCCCCCTCCACCATTTGTACGCCCTTCCCTCTCACTTCCCCTCATCTTTCTTTGTCTTGTCTTCTCTCTGTCTGTCTGTTTTGTCTCTCGATCTGTGTACGCTCCCCTTCTTGCCCCCTCCCTTCCCTCTCCCTTTTCTCTGTGTGTGTGCGTGCGTGCGTGCGTGCGTGCGTGCGTGGGGTGTGTGTGTGTGTGTGTGTGTGTGTGTGGTGTGTGTGTGTGTGTGTGGGTGTGCGCGAGGGCGCGTATGCGTTCATGCATGCTTGCACACACGCGTGTCACATTCCAGAACAGCATTTCTGCTTTGATGTCTTTGTGAAGGTCTGTATGTTTTTTTTTTCCCCTCTTTCTTGTTCTTTTTTTTTTTTTTTTTTCATTTGTTTGTTTTCGTCCCTCCCCTACATATAATGCCTGTGTGTGCCTTTTGTTAAGCGTTGCTCTCAGGCGTTCACGCGTCACCGAACTTTCCCGTGTCGTTTCCCCGGCTTCCAGAGAGCGGTACCAGCTGCCTGGAAGCAAAGACAACACGCTGGTCTCCTTTGAAGTGGTCAGCACAGCGCCTTTCTTTCTTCCTTTCCTTCTTCCTCTCTGTCTCTCTGTCTGCCTCTCTCTCTCTCTTATCTCTCTCTCTCTCTCTGTCTCCCTCTCTCTCTCCCTCTGTCTCTTTCTCTCCCCATCTCTCTCTCCTTTCTGGGGGGAGTGTACGTGTACTCTTCTGTGCATGACGTGTTTGACATCGGTCCCGCTACTTTCGCACAGTACGACTGTTGTTGGTCACTCTGAGGGTTGAAAGTTGGTCATCGTACCTGTGTTGGACCATGCCTGCAGTACCGCTCATGTTCCGGTCAACATGCGGATGTTTCGTGACTGTCTTTTTGAACTTCATGTGTCGTCGGGCCAAGAAGAAGGAAGAATTGAGATGTCGGACATTAAGGGCGAGATCTCGGCTAGACGGTGTCATGGTTGGACTGACCCTCATTGTGTTTTTCTGGAGCGGTATTCTCATGCAGTGCGGTGACATTGAACTTAACCCTGGCCCTCATAAGTCTGCCAGTGCAAAGCAGTCCCGACTGACGAGTAGCAGCTCGAGGGTGAGTCTGGACAAAGACGTTGCAGGTCAGGACAGTGGACAGTCAATCAGGCATGAGCAAAGTAAGATGGGGTCAGAAGTTACCTTGACAGACGTCATGACCATGTTGACTGGCTTGAGCACGAAGTTTGACAATATGCAGGGTAAATTTGACAAGGTTCAGGAAGACCTCGGGGAGATAAAAGAATCTTTCTCGTCTCTAAAAAATCAAGTTCAGGTTCTTACTGAAGAAGTAGAAATCTTAAGACAGTCAAATTATGAACTCGACCAATCGAATAAGTGCATGCAGGAACAACTGAAAGCTTTAGAAAGAAAAACGGACGATTTAGAGTGCCGATCAAAGAGACATAACATCATTGTGCATGGAATTCCCAGAGCTGAAAAGGAGACACCTGAGCAATGTGAGAACCTTCTGAGGGACATGCTGACGGACAAGATGGATCTGACTGATGGCTTCTCCTTTGACAGAGTTCATCGTGTGAACGCTAAACGGGACTCACCAGTGATAGCCAGATGTACATTCTATAAAGAAAAAGTTAAGATCTTGAAGGCGAAGTGGAAACTGAAAGGGAATGATCTGTTTGTGGCAGAGGACTATTCTCAGCGAGTTAGGTCAGTTAGAAAAAAGTTGTCACCTCATCTGAGAGCTGCCAAGGATCAGGGAAAGAGGGCCACCATGATCAACGACCACCTGGTCATCGAAGGGAAGAAATTCTTCTTGTCTGGTGATGAAACAAGCATCGTGGAGGTACCATAGGAATACGGCCGGCCAAGTAAAACAAATGTTCTTGATGAGTTAGATAGTTTTTGTGTTAGTAGGTTAGGTGTAAATACAAGTGGGCAGCATTTTGGAAAGACACCGGTTTCAAGGGGATGGTCCAATGCGCAGGCGAACACGGCACGGGGTATTCAAAATAGAAAATCTGACATTGCGAGTCCGTGTTCAGATAGGGAGAGGGAGTTTGTTTACAGCGAAGACAGTCGCTCGCATGCACCCTTGTGTGTTTCTGAAAGCGTGAAAAGCGTGTCTGGATGCTTGCACGAAAATAAAGAAATGTGTGACAGTGTCAGTGTTCTGAAAGCACAGAAGCCTTCTCTGGTGATTAATGGTTGTCATTCTGTATCGGAGAATGTTAGCAACACAAGAACCTATTCTTTTCTACATTGGAATATTTGTGGTTTACTCTCTAAACTATCTGATCCTGATGTTATTGAATATGTATCTTCCTTTGATTTCATTTGTCTTGTTGAAACTTTCGTTGACAATTTTCAGTGTTCCATGTTTTCTGATCATAACATGTTTGTTAAGCCTGCAGTTAAATTCACTCAGCGTGGAAGAAGATCGGGGGGAGTAATATGTCTGATAAGAAATAACCTCATGAAATATGTGTCAAAAATGAGTACTGAGCGTGATAATGTCTTGTTGTTTGTTATTGATAAAAAATTGTTTCATTTGGCGAATGATATTCTATATGTATGTTCGTATGTTCCCCAGAAAAGTCTCCATACTACTCTGTGTTTAATGTTGATAATGGTATCAATCAACTGGAGGATTATGTAATAGATAATTTGTATTACAAGGACAAAATGTCAATATTGATGTGTGGTGATTTTAACGGCCGAACGGCCGATGTTTCACCGCAACTTGATGAACAAACAAAAACATTTTCATGGTTTGATAAGTCTGGTATTGTTGAAATGAGACGTCACTCTGAAGATACAGTGTTAAATGCTTATGGCAAAAGTTTACTAAACATGTGTAACGCGCTAGATTTATATATTTTAAACGGTGTATGTCCTGGTGATGACAATTTCTGTTTTACTTATATCAGTGAATCTGGTAGTAGTGTGAACGATTATTTTGTTGCTTCTTCTGACCTTTTTGATTTTATACAGTCTTCTTGTAGCCTTCATGTAAAAGAACGGATGGAATCAGACCACATGCCTCTTGAATTTCATGTGAGTGCATCTGGTTCTAATGATTGTGAAAATATAAAGCAAGAAACGAGAGAGTATATAAAGAAATTTGTTTGGAATAATAATTGCGCCACGGACTTCGTTAATATGATGCACTCGGATGAAATGAAATTAAAGTTTTTGCATGCTGTTAATTTGATAGATATTAATGTAAATGATGCTCTTGATTTGTTTATCAATACTGTTAAAGAAGCTGGTAAATGTATGGAAAAACGAGTATGTGTGAACAGGACAAAAAGACAGAATGACTGGTTTGATTTCGAGTGTTTACAAGCTAAAAGAGATGTCAGGAGGTTACTTAGGGTATGGAAGAGAACCTTAGATAAAAATAATCGACACTTATACTGTGTATCACGATCAGAGTATAAAAATTTATTATATAGGAAGCAAAAGTCACACAATGATAAAATGTTTAAAGAAATTGTCACTAATATGGACAACCAAGAGGATTTTTGGAAAAGTGTCAAACAAGCGTTTAAAACACGAACACAGAAGCAGAATAGAATCACAATGGAGCAATGGTATTACCATTTTAAAAACGTGTAGGAAAAGGATACCAGCGTTGATACAGACACTGGTGAAAATGAAACATTATTAGATGATGAATATTCTGAATTTTTCGATCGACCAATTACAAAGCATGAAGTACAATTTGTAATAAGGAAACTGAAAAATGGTAAAGCAGCAGGGCCCGATGGACTTGTTGGTGAATTTTTTAAAAACTTAGGGGACTTTGCAATCGATTTTCTTGTAAAATTATTTAATGTTCTTTTTGAAAAAGGAATTTATCCCGAGAATTGGACCAGATCGATCATCTTACCTCTGTTTAAAAAGGGTGACACAAATAATCCTAATAATTATAGAGGAATCTCCTTGTGTGATATTGCTAGTAAACTTTATGGATCTATAATAAACAAGAGATTATCTGAATGGATCGAATTAAAAAACATAACTGGTGAATACCAAGTAGGTTTTAAGAAGGGTTGTAGTACAATCGATCATTTGTTCACTCTACTGGCTGCTGTTCAAAGCAGTTTTCAAATAATCGTAAATTATATGTTGCATTTATAGACTTCGAAAAGGCCTTTGATTCTATTTCTAGAAAGCTTCTGTGGCCAATACTGGCAAAACACTGTGGAAAAGGAAAACTATTTAAGTGTGTTAAATGTATGTATGATGATGTTAAAGCTAATATAAGGTGTGGTGCAAAATTTAGTGAGTACATTAGATGTACACAGGGTGTTAAGCAGGGTGATGTTTGTAGTCCTGTTTTATTCTCTTTGTTTATTAACGAATTAGCTTTGGAAATTATCGAGAAGGGAAAACACGGTGTTTCATTTGATTTGATTGAAATATTCATTCTACTTTTTGCAGATGATACCGTTTTACTGTCTGAAACTGTTATAGGGCTTCAAAACCAGTTGAACAATTTGTGCTCAGCGGCGCAGAGATTACATCTCAAAGTAAACATGGACAAAACAAACATTATAGTTTTTCGAAAGGGTGGATATTTGTCGTCACGTGAAAGATGGTTTTATGGAAATTCTAAAATTGCGATTGTAAACGCCTACAAATATCTGGGTTTATATTTTTCTACAAAACTAAGTTTTTCGTTTGCCTGCCAAGATCTTGTGGGTAAAGGGAAGCGCGCTGTTATGGCCATTTTAAGCGTCTTGTATAAGTTTGAAAACGAGTCAGTAAAATTATTTTTCAGAATGTTTGATACCCAGGTCCAGCCTATAGTCCAATATGGCGCTGAGATTTGGGGTTTGGAGAAAGGACATGACATAGAGAAATTGCACTTATTTGCTATGAAACGGTTTTTGAATGTCGATAGGCGTACTCCAAATGACTTGACTTATGGAGAACTGGTAGATTCCCTATTTATTTGAATTCATATATAAAATGTGTAAGATACTGGCTTAAACTGTTACGTATGGGGCAACATACACTGCCAGCCAAAGCTTATAAAACACTGTTTGACCTGGATATGAGAGGGAAAACTACGTGGGCCTCAGGCATTCGTAAATGCTTATGTAATTATGGTTTTTCGTTTGTATGGTTAGAACAAGGGGTTGGCTGTGTCAGCAGTTTCTTGGCTTGTTTCAAGCAACGAACAATAGATTGCAGATGGCAAGACTGGGATAGCCATATTCAAAACAGCGAACGATTTTCATTATTTAGACTGCTGAAAAGTAATTATTTAGTAGAAGCAGAAGCTTATTTGTCTCTGAATTTAAATAGATTTATCAGGTCTGAATTAACAAAATTCAGGTTTGGTGTATCGGATATTGCTGTACATCGTCAACGATATAATACCTATACAGAAAATGATTTGTTGTGTCCATTGTGTAAATCTGGTAGGGAAGATTAACTTCATTTTGTATTCATTTTGTATTCTTATGTCCTGTTCTGGCAGACCTACGACAAAAACTTATTCCGTTAAAATATCATCGACGTCCAGCACTGTTTAAGTTAGTCTGTCTTTTGTCGTCAAAAAATTACAACGTTGCAAGAAACATTGCTTTATATCTGTACAAATCATTTAAAAGAAGGAGTGATTTGACATAGGTAATTTGCATATGTTGAGAATGTTTAAATTTTTTGTGATGAAATACCTTGTTTAACTATGTTCTTTATTACTCACCCCCTTCAAATGGGGCTGTGGCCTTTCTGAATAAATTTTCGTTATCGTTATCTCTCTCCTTTCTCTCTCTCTCTCTCTCTCTCTCTCTCTCTCTCTCTCTCTCTCTCTCTCTCTCTCTCTCTCTCTCTCCTCTCTCTCCCCCCCCTCTCTCTCTCTCTCTCTCTCTCTCTCTCTCTCTGTCTGTCTGTCTTTGGCCGTTTCTGTCTGCTGTCGCAGTCCACCTCCCCTTTCCCCATTTTTCCTTTCAACCGCTTTCCCCCCTCCCCTTCGTTGTCTGTCTGTCTGTCTGTCTCCGCTTTATTGAAGCAGAGTTTGATCTCTCTATCTCTCTCTCTCTCTCTCTCTCTCTCTCTCTCTCTGAGTCTCCCTCCCCCCCCTCTACCCTTTCCCTCCTTCCCTCCTACCTTTTCCTCCCTGTCTGTCTGTATGTCTGTCTCAGCTCCATCTTTTTTTAATATACTGTTTGCATGTGCAACGATCGTTGTCCTTCCATTGATTAGTTTTATTCATTGTAAGATATATATAACACTGCTTTCGTTGTTTCTTTGGAATCCCCATCGTTGAGGGCTGGATGCAAAAACATAAACTAGCGCTTGTTCCGTTTTTTCTCTTTTTGCAAGAACTAACTCTCTCTCTCTCTCTCTCTCTCTCTCTCTCTCTCTCTCTCTCTCTCTCTCTCTCTCTCTCTCTCTCTCTCAGTCTGTCTCTCTCTCAGTCTGTCTCTCTCTCTCTCAGTCTGTCTCTCTCTCTCTCAGTCTGTCTCTCTCTCAGTCTATCTCTCTCTCTCAGTCTGTCTCTCTCTCTCTCTGTCTGTCTCTCTCTCTCAGTCTGTCTGTCTCTCTCTCAGTCTGTCTGTCTTTCTCTCAGTCTGTCTTTCTCTCAGTCTGTCTCTCTCAGTCTGTCTGTCTGTCTTTTCTCTCTCTCTCTCAGTCTGTCTGTCCTTCTCTGTCTGTCTGTCTGTCTGTCATTTTTTTCATATTGTTTTCATGTGCAACTATTTTCTCTTTCTGTTTATGTATTCTGCCATATCTATCAATCTGCTTTTGTTCTTTCTTTATAGTCCTCTTTATTGCGCGCGGGCCGTAAGCAAAAACGTGAACTGGTGCTCATTCTCTTTTTCTCTCATAAAAAAAATCTCTGTCTGTCTGTCAGCCTGTATGTCTGTCTGTCTCTGTCTTTTTGTCTCTGCCTCTCTCAGTCACTGTCTGTCTATCTGTCTGTCGTCTGTCTGTCTGTCTGTCTGTCTGTCTCTCCCCTCTCTCTCTCTCTCTCTCTCTCTCTCTCCCTGTCTGTCTGCCTGTCTGTAGGTCTGTCTGTCTGTCTGTCTGTCTGTTGTCCCATCCGCCCATGCTCCCTTCCCCTACTTCCTCTTTCTACCCTCCGTCTCCCCTTACTCTCCCTCCCTCTCTCCCTCTTTCTCTCCCTCCCTCTGTGTCTCTGTCTGTTTTTCC
>CM065725.1:32328736-32336236 GCA_033310375.1 Conus canariensis
TTTTAGCTAGGTCTTTAGGGAAAGTGTACTCTCTTTTTTCTTCTAGTGGAAAATTCATAGTAATTCTAAGGTTTGCCTCGTTAATTGTTAACAATATGCCAGATTCGTTAAGTACTTCTTTTAAAGAACAAAAGTTGTAATAACCATCAGGTATTTGTATATGGCTTATTTGATTGCCTTGCTCGTCATCAGCATTAATCCAGTTCAGGTAAAAAGCAGGTTTGAAGAATTAATTACTGATCTTTTTGAGCGTCTAACTATGCGAGAAAGCGTAAAGCGGGCCGTTAGCAAAATACCAGATTCTTGGCCCCAACCAGTTGTAAAGTTGTTTGCTATTTTAGTTGATAATATGGCTCCTGAGGATGCTAATCTGACTGTTTCTACCAGCCCTGAAGGAGTAGCTATTCACTTTAATGAAGATCAGGTTTTACGATTAGAAAAGACTATGAATAATAAACAATAGCTGAATTTACATTGTTAGTTATAGAAAGTACTTTTTAAGTTAAGCGCAAGTAAATTACAAGTTAAGTGCAAAAAAATATAAGTTCTAGTTAAGTACTAGTTAGGTTCTTAAGTAAGTTCTTGTTAAGTTCTTAAGTAAGTACTAGTTAGGTTCTTAAGTAAGTACTAGTTAGGTTCTTAAGGTAAGTACAAGTCAAGTCAATCTTTTAAAGTTCTCCAATGTCCTACAGCATATGAAAACTCAGGGCTAACGTAAGTTCTCTTGTTATTGTTAGAGACTAGTGATTTCTTATTAACTGCAGTTGTGTTTACTTGATGAAGAGTAGAGCGCAGATTAACATTTGTGTGATAAAATACTTTGTTTTCAAAGAGAGCTTGCTTGTAGTTATCGTGAGTTATATTTTTTTGACAACTTCTTTACTTATGCCCTTAGCTTTCTTTGTTACAGAAGTTTGGCTGGCAACGCTATACATCTTCGACCGTAAGCCAACATATTCTTGTATAACTGTCCCATTAAGTTCATCCTTCATCTTTCCAATCACTTTCTTGTTAACGGTTGAGTGTAGAGGTGAATCTTTAGGATAGTCACATGTGTCGTACCATCCATCAGCCCCTTTAGCTACTTCTGTTTCTAAATCCTTATAGAAGTCTTCAGTTGGGATGTCCAGAATAAAACTATCGGTGTCTGTGTAAAGTACCTTTACTTCTGGGTACAGCGGCTTAAAGTAGTCGTATAGAAATTCTAGCATTAATAACTTTGACAGCTCTAGCACGGCAAATCCGATAAACACCAGCTTATCCAACTTCACACTCAGTTTCTTCATCATAATGCCAACCAGGCTGAAAGTTAAATCTCTTAAAGTTAAATCCCCAGGCTGAAAGTTAAATCTCTTAAAGTTAAATCCCCCAGGCCAAAGTTAAATCTCTTAAAGTTAAATCCCCAGGCCAAAGTTAAATCTCTTAAAGTTAAATCCCCCAGGCCAAAGTTAAATCCTCCGGGCTAAAGTTAAATCTCTCAGAGTTAAATCTCTCAAGTTAAATCCCTCAGGCCAAAGTTAAATCCCTCAAAGTTAAATCCCCAGGCCAAAGTTAAATCTCTTAAAGTTAAGTCTCTCAGGCTGAAAGTTAAATCTCTTAAAGTTAAGTCTCTCAGGCTGAAAGTTAAATCTCTCAAAGGTAAATCTCCAGGCCAAAGTTAAATCCCTTAGGCCAAAGTTAAATCCCTCAAAGTTAAATCCCCCAGGCCAAAGTTAAATCCCCCCCAGGCCAAAGTTAAAATCTCTTAAAGTTAAATCTCTTAAAGTTAAATCTCTCAAAGTTAAAATCTCTCAAAGTTAAATCCCTCAGGGCCTAGTTAAAATCTCTCAAAGTTAAAATCCCTCAAAGTTAAATCCCTCAAGTCAGTTAGTCAGCTGAGGCCATTCTCTCAAGCTGAAGCCAATTTCTCTCAAGCTGAAGCCATTCTCTCAAGCTGAAGCCATTCTCTCAAGCTGACGTTAGGTCTCTCACCCCCAGCCCAATCTCTGAAGCCATTCTCCTAAGCCCAAAGTTAAAATCTCTGGAGTTATTCTCTCGGACTAAAGTTAAACTCTCAGGACTGAAGGCAGTAGTTAGTAGGTGGTTAGTAGGGAGTCCTCCTAGCCCAAAGTTAACTCTCTCAAAGCTAACTCTCCCGGCTCAAAGCTAACTCTTCCAGGCTAAAGTTGCCTCCCAGGTTAAAGTTGTCTCCCAGGCTAAAGTTGCCTCCCAGGTTAAAGTTGCCTTCCAGGCTAAAGTTGCCTCCCAGGTTAAAGTTGCCTCCCAGGTTAAAGTTGTTCTTTCAGGCTAAAGTTAAATCTCTCAGAGTTAAATCCTCCAGGCTAAAGTTAAATCCTCCAGGCTAAAGTTAAATCTCTCAAGTTAAATCCTCCAGGCCAAAGTTAAATCCTCCAGGCTAAAGTTAAATCTCTCAAAGTTAATCCTCCAGGCTAAAGTTAAATCCTCCAGGCTAAAGTTAAATCTCTCAAGTTAAATCCTCCAGGCTAAAGTTAAATTTCTCAGAGTTAAATCTCTCAAAGTTAAATCTCTTAAAGTTAAATCTCTTAAAGTTAAATCCCCCAGGCTAAAGTTAAAATCCCTCAAAGTTAAATCTCTCAAGTTAAATCCTCCGGGCTAAAGTTAAATCTCCCAGAGTTAAATCTCTCAGAGTTAAAGTTAAATCTCTCAAAGTTAAATCCTCCAGGCCAAAGTTAAATCTCTTAAGTTAAATCTCTCAGGCTAAAGTTAAATCTCTTAAAGTTAAATCTCTCAAGTTAAAGTTAAATCTCTCAGAGTTAAATCTCTCAGAGTTAAAGTTAAATCTCTTGAGTTAAATCTCTCAGGCTAAAGTTAAATCTCTTAAGTTAAATCTCTCAAGTTAAAGTTAAATCTCTCAAGTTAAATCTCTCAAAGTTAAATCCTCCAGGCCAAAGTTAAATCTCTTAAGTTAAATCTCTCAGGCTAAAGTTAAATCTCTTAAGTTAAATCTCTCAAGTTAAAGTTAAATCTCTCAAGTTAAATCTCTCAGAGTTAAAGTTAAATCTCTCGAGTTAAATCTCTCAGGCTAAAGTTAAATCTCTTAAGTTAAATCCTCCAGGCTAGAGTTAAATCTCTCAAGTTAAATCTCCCAGGCTAGAGTTAAATCTCTCAAGTTAAATCTCCCAGGCTAAAGTTAAATCTCTCTGACTGAAGCCAAAAAAATAATTACTACCATCAATAATCACCTGGGTTGTCAGCCGTTAGTTGTATGTTGTCAGCCGTTAGTTGTCAGCCGTTAGTTGTCAGCCTAGGTATCATTCGGGCCAAAATAAAAACGTCAATCATCTGTTGCTAAATCTAGGCCAATGAAACAACGTTTAATTAATTAATTAATTTCGGTCAAATAAAATTATCTCCGATATTTAAAATATGTACTAGTTAAAAATTTAACAACGTTAGTATATAAATTTTTAACTAGTACATATTTTAAATATCGGAGATAATTTTATTTGACCGAAATTAATTAATTAATTAAACGTTGTTCATTGGCCTAGATTTAGCAACAGATGATTGACGTTTTTATTTTGGCCCGAATGACCTGGCTGACAACTAACGGCTGACAACTAACGGCTGACAACTAACGGCTGACAACTAACGGCTGACAACCCAGGTGATTATTGATGGTAGTAATTATTTTTTTTGGCTTCAGTCAGAGAGATTTAACTTTAGCCTGGGAGATTTAACTTGAGAGATTTAACTCTAGCCTGGGAGATTTAACTTGAGAGATTTAACTCTAGCCTGGAGGATTTAACTTAAGAGATTTAACTTTAGCCTGAGAGATTTAACTCGAGAGATTTAACTTTAACTCTGAGAGATTTAACTTGAGAGATTTAACTTTAACTTGAGAGATTTAACTTAAGAGATTTAACTTTAGCCTGAGAGATTTAACTTAAGAGATTTAACTTTGGCCTGGAGGATTTAACTTTGAGAGATTTAACTTGAGAGATTTAACTTTAACTTGAGAGATTTAACTTAAGAGATTTAACTTTAGCCTGAGAGATTTAACTCAAGAGATTTAACTTTAACTCTGAGAGATTTAACTCTGAGAGATTTAACTTTAACTTGAGAGATTTAACTTTAAGAGATTTAACTTTAGCCTGAGAGATTTAACTTAAGAGATTTAACTTTGGCCTGGAGGATTTAACTTTGAGAGATTTAACTTTAACTCTGAGAGATTTAACTCTGGGAGATTTAACTTTAGCCCGGAGGATTTAACTTGAGAGATTTAACTTTGAGGGATTTTAACTTTAGCCTGGGGGATTTAACTTTAAGAGATTTAACTTTAAGAGATTTAACTTTGAGAGATTTAACTCTGAGAAATTTAACTTTAGCCTGGAGGATTTAACTTGAGAGATTTAACTTTAGCCTGGAGGATTTAACTTTAGCCTGGAGGATTAACTTTGAGAGATTTAACTTTAGCCTGGAGGATTTAACTTTGGCCTGGAGGATTTAACTTGAGAGATTTAACTTTAGCCTGGAGGATTTAACTTTAGCCTGGAGGATTTAACTCTGAGAGATTTAACTTTAGCCTGAAAGAACAACTTTAACCTGGGAGGCAACTTTAACCTGGGAGGCAACTTTAGCCTGGAAGGCAACTTTAACCTGGGAGGCAACTTTAGCCTGGGAGACAACTTTAACCTGGGAGGCAACTTTAGCCTGGAAGAGTTAGCTTTGAGCCCGGGAGAGTTAGCTTTGAGAGAGTTAACTTTGGGGCTAGGAGGACTCCCTACTAACCACCTACTAACTACTGCCTTCAGTCCTGAGAGTTTAACTTTAGTCTGAGAGAATAACTTCAGAGATTTTAACTTTGGGCTTAGGAGAATGGCTTCAGAGATTGGGCTGGGGGTGAGAGACCTAACGTCAGCTTGAGAGAATGGCTTCAGCTTGAGAGATGGCTTCAGCTGAGAGAATGGCTTCAGCTTGAGAGAATGGCTTCAGCTTGAGAGAATGGCTTCAGCTTGAGAGAATGGCCTCAGCTGACTAACTGACTTGAGGGATTTAACTTTGAGGGATTTTAACTTTGAGAGATTTTAACTAGGCCCTGAGGGATTTAACTTTGAGAGATTTTAACTTTGAGAGATTTAACTTTAAGAGATTTAACTTTAAGAGATTTTAACTTTGGCCTGGGGGGGATTTAACTTTGGCCTGGGGGATTTAACTTTGAGGGATTTAACTTTGGCCTAAGGGATTTAACTTTGGCCTGGAGATTTACCTTTGAGAGATTTAACTTTCAGCCTGAGAGACTTAACTTTAAGAGATTTAACTTTCAGCCTGAGAGACTTAACTTTAAGAGATTTAACTTTGGCCTGGGGGATTTAACTTTGAGGGATTTAACTTTGGCCTGAGGGATTTAACTTGAGAGATTTAACTCTGAGAGATTTAACTTTAGCCCGGAGGATTTAACTTTGGCCTGGGGGATTTAACTTTAAGAGATTTAACTTTGGCCTGGGAATTTAACTTTAAGAGATTTAACTTTGGCCTGGGGGATTTAACTTTAAGAGATTTAACTTTCAGCCTGGGGGATTTAACTTTAAGAGATTTAACTTTCAGCCTGGTTGGCATTATGATGAAGAAACTGAGTGTGAAGTTGGATAAGCGGTGTTTATCGGATTTGCCGTGCTAGAGCTGTCAAAGTTATTAATGCTAGAATTTCTATACGACTACTTTAAGCCGCTGTACCCAGAAGTAAAGGTACTTTACACAGACACCGATAGTTTTATTCTGGACATCCCAACTGAAGACTTCTATAAGGATTTAGAAACAGAAGTAGCTAAAGGGGCTGATGGATGGTACGACACATGTGACTATCCTAAAGATTCACCTCTACACTCAACCGTTAACAAGAAAGTGATTGGAAAGATGAAGGATGAACTTAATGGGACAGTTATACAAGAATATGTTGGCTTACGGTCGAAGATGTATAGCGTTGCCAGCCAAACTTCTGTAACAAAGAAAGCTAAGGGCATAAGTAAAGAAGTTGTCAAAAAAATATAACTCACGATAACTACAAGCAAGCTCTCTTTGAAAACAAAGTATTTTATCACACAAATGTTAATCTGCGCTCTACTCTTCATCAAGTAAACACAACTGCAGTTAATAAGAAATCACTAGTCTCTAACAATAACAAGAGAACTTACGTTAGCCCTGAGTTTTCATATGCTGTAGGACATTGGAGAACTTTAAAAGATTGACTTGACTTGTACTTACCTTAAGAACCTAACTAGTACTTACTTAAGAACCTAACTAGTACTTACTTAAGAACTTAACAAGAACTTACTTAAGAACCTAACTAGTACTTAACTAGAACTTATATTTTTTTGCACTTAACTTGTAATTTACTTGCGCTTAACTTAAAAAGTACTTTCTATAACTAACAATGTAAATTCAGCTATTGTTTATTATTCATAGTCTTTTCTAATCGTAAAACCTGATCTTCATTAAAGTGAATAGCTACTCCTTCAGGGCTGGTAGAAACAGTCAGATTAGCATCCTCAGGAGCCATATTATCAACTAAAATAGCAAACAACTTTACAACTGGTTGGGGCCAAGAATCTGGTATTTTGCTAACGGCCCGCTTTACGCTTTCTCGCATAGTTAGACGCTCAAAAAGATCAGTAATTAATTCTTCAAACCTGCTTTTTACCTGAACTGGATTAATGTTGATGACGAGCAAGGCAATCAAATAAGCCATATACAAATACCTGATGGTTATTACAACTTTTGTTCTTTAAAAGAAGTACTTAACGAATCTGGCATATTGTTAACAATTAACGAGGCAAACCTTAGAATTACTATGAATTTTCCACTAGAAGAAAAAAGAGAGTACACTTTCCCTAAAGACCTAGCTAAAATCTTGGGCTTCCACAATAGTGACAAATCTTATAAATTTAGCACAAGAAAGGCATCTATCAATTTGAAGGTAATAAACCTTCTGATTTTCTAATTAACCAAATGTTGTATGTCCATTTACAACAGTTAAAAACAAATACTAATTTGTTTAATGGTCATCCATCTGCAGTTCTAAGAGCGCTGCCGTCAATTAAGGCGGGGTTTTGCGATTATCAGCTATATGGGTTTGATGGAGACAGTCAATTAAAGAATTAATTGAGGGTGCTATAAATTCATTAGATGTAAAAATAACTAATCAAGATGGAGGGCTAGTTGTTTGTTCTGATTTATTAATAGTGCTGGAAGTAGAAGAGCATATTAAAAAAGTAGTAAGGGCTCAGTCCCGCGGGCGTTAATAGCGGTGGAGAGAGAATGTAAGTATGTTTTGTTCACGATCACCAAATCTTATCTAGCACGAAAACCCCCCTGTCAATTGGTTGAAAGTGCACACGTGACAGCTCAGCCCATCGCGTGATGATTAATAATGCAGTATTAGCTGCAGGCCTCCTGTGCAGCAGAGCGTGCAACCGATATTGATTGGGACCGGTCTGGGGAGGCAGGATTGTCAAGCCGTATAAATGTTAAAATGTTTAG
>CM065725.1:32343736-32348736 GCA_033310375.1 Conus canariensis
GTTCTTTCTGTCTTTCTGTGCGTGGTTGTTTCGTTCTTTCTGTCTTTCTGTGCGTGGTTGTTCCGTTCTTTCTGTCTTCCTTTGCGTGGTTGTTTCATTCTCTCTGTCTTTCTGTGCGTGGTTGTTTCATTCTGTCTGTCTCACTTTGCGTGGTTGTTTCGTTCTTTCTGTCTTTCTGTGCGTGGTTGTTTCATTCTCTCTGTCTTTGCGTGGTTGTTTCATTCTCTCTGTCTTTCTTTGCGCGGTTGTTTCATTCTGTCTGTCTTTGCGTGGTTGTTTCATTCTGTCTGTCTTTCTTTGCGTGGTTGTTTCATTCTGTCTGTCTTTCTTTGCGTGGTTGTTTCATTCTGTCTGTCTTTCATTGCGTGGTTGTTTCATTCTGTCTGTCTTTCATTGCGTGGTTGTTTCATTCTGTCTGTCTTTCATTGCGTGGTTGTTTCATTCTGTCTGTCTTTCTTTACGTGGTTGTTTCATTCTGTCTGTCTTTCTTTGCGTGGTTGTTTCATTCTGTCTGTCTTTAGTTACATGGTCGTTTTATTCTGTCTTTCTTTTCGTGGTTGTTTCATTTTGTCTGTCTTTCTTTGCGTGTTTTTTTTTTCATTCTGTCCGTCTCTCTTTGCGTGTTTTTTTTTTCATTCTGTCCGTCTTTCTTTGCGTGTTTTTTTTTTCATTCTGTCTGTCTTTCTTTGCGTGGTTGTTTCATTCTGTCTGTCTTTCTTTGCGTGTTTTTTTTTCATTCTGTCTGTCTTTCTTTGCGTGGTTGTTTCATTCTGTCCGTCTTTCTTTGCGTGGTTGTTTCATTCTGTCCGTCTTTCTTTGCGTGGTTGTTTCATTCTGTCTGTCTCTCTTTGCGTGGTTGTTTCATTCTGTCTGTCTCTCTTTGCGTGGTTGTTTCATTCTGTCTGTCTCTCTTTGCATGGTTGTTTCATTCTGTCCGTCTTTCTTTGCGTGGTTGTTTCATTCTGTCTGTCTCTCTTTGCGTGGTTGTTTCATTCTGTCCGTCTTTCTTTGCGTGGTTGTTTCATTCTGTCTGTCTTTCTTTGCGTGGTTGTTTCATTCTGTCCGTCTTTCTTTGCGTGGTTGTTTCATTCTGTCCGTCTTTCTTTGCGTGGTTGTTTCATTCTGTCTGTCTGTCTTTGCGTGGTTGTTTCATTCTGTCCGTCTTTCTTTGCGTGGTTGTTTCATTCTGTCCGTCTTTCATTGCGGGTTGTTTCATTCTGTCTGTCTTTCTTTGCGTGGTTGTTTCATTCTGTCGTCTTTCTTTGCGTGGTTGTTTCATTCTGTCCGTCTTTCTTTGCGTGGTTGTTTCATTCTGTCTGTCTTTCTTTGCGTGGTTGTTTCATTCTGTCCGTCTTTCATTGCGTGGTTGTTTCATTCTGTCCGTCTTTCTTTGCGTGGTTGTTTCATTCTGTCCGTCTTTCTTTGCGTGGTTGTTTCATTCTGTCCGTCTTTCTTTGCGTGGTTGTTTCATTCTGTCTGTCTTTCTTTGCGTGTTTTTTTTTCATTCTGTCCGTCTTTCTTTGCGTGTTTTTTTTTTCATTCTGTCTGTCTTTCTTTGCGTGTTTTTTTTTTCATTCTGTCTGTCTTTCTTTGCGTGTTTTTTTTCATTCTGTCTGTCTCACTTTGCGTGGTTGTTTCATTCTGTCTGTCTCTCTTTGCGTGGTTGTTTCATTCTGTCTGTCTCACTTTGCGTGGTTGTTTCATTCTGTCTGTCTCACTTTGCGTGGTTGTTTCATTCTGTCTGTCTCACTTTGCGTGGTTGTTTCATTCTGTCTGTCTCTCTTTGCATGGTTGTTTCATTCTGTCTGTCTCTCTTTGCGTGTTTTTTTTTTCCCATTCTGTCTGTCTTTCTTTGCGTGGTTGTTTCATTCTGTCTGTCTTTCTCTGTCTGTCTCTATGACTTGGCAGCCTCGATGTGGACCGGTTTAGTCAGCCTAAAGGATATCAGTGAATTAGTTATCATGCTATTAAGTTCATGTAGAAATATACATGAAAGTTTACTGGTTTCGTTTGTTGTGTCGGTTATGATTTTGTCTGTGCGATAACAACTCTGGAAAGACTGGATGGGCTGCGATGAGAAAGAATTACTAGTCTTTTATTTGTTCTTTCTTTCTTTAACACACACACACACACACACACACACACCACACACACACACACACACACACACACACACACACACCACCACCACCACCACCACCACACCACCACCACCACCATCACACCACACCACACCACACCACACCACACATGCATCCATCCCTATGGCAGTGTGTTTAATGGATGAAATGATGCAATCTCTGTTGCAGGTTGAAGCAGGTAGCGAAGAACGTGGCTCTGAACCACAGGGACAAATACAACAAGTAAGTGGGGGAACTCTGTCAGCCTGAGGCTGCATCTTCAGCCTTGATCTTTACCTAGATGAGTTCTCTCTCTCTCTCTCTCTCTCTCTCTCTCTCTCTCTCTCTCTCTCCTCTCTCTCTCTCTCTCTCTCTCTCTCAGTCTGTCTTTCTTTCTGTTTTGACATTATAAATTGTATGAGAAAGTCGAATAATACATATAGCATAGCCAACCTTGGAGTCCACAGCAAAGCTGCAAGAAATCGAAGAGCACAACTGTTGCAGACCTGTTTGCCCTTACAATTTTGCCGTAATTTTTATGGGAAAAATCGAAATTACGGGAATTGCTTGACTGCAGAACTAGCATTGAGTGAGCGTCGTCCTCAGGAGGGCACAAACATGTCTGTCCAATCATCAGCATGAACTTGCCGATGCAGTGACCTCGACATAAACTTGCTTACGGGATAGACTTGGAGAAGAAATTGAATCTGAGGTCACGAAGAGAGCAGCAGGGCATGATCAAAGGGCTGCAGACTTTCAGACTTGATTGATTGACGAGGATTATGAAGAGAATGCTGTGGAGGTCCATCCCGGTCAGAGTTTAACATTGCAGGGCTGTACTGTATTACTGTCATCATATACCCCCCGGCATCAATCAGGCCCAAGAGATACAGACACCTGTAGTGTTGGTCAGGAAATCTTTTCAGATGCATTAGGGATGGAACTCAGCTGTGTGGTCCCAGTTTTCCCATTTGAGCCCATGACGAAGTCAACTCCGGGTAGGCGCTGGACAAGCAAAACGTGCGCGCACGCGCGCGCCACACACACACACACACACACACACACACACACACACACACACACACACACACACACAAATGCATCACCCAACCTCCCATTCCACAGTCTGTAACGCTAACCACTGCACGCTGATCTCTAGGGTGGAATTTGCAGTAGAACTCCGACTGCCTTGCAACGCATCTGTGAATTTTAAGTAGGAGGGAGGGAGGGGGTGGGGGGGATCACTGCAGCTGGGTGAACATCTCCACCCTACAACGTGTTCGTCAGTAACGATTCACCACCCAGCAGGTGGTGAGGCATCGCGTTTTCCCAGTCATGTTGATGCTCTTCACAGCGCGCGAGTGGATCCCAGGCAGGTTCAATGCATTCTGGCGTGGGTCTCACCAGGGTTAGGGCTATTGGAGGACAGTGAGGCCGTCAGGAGAACCCCGATGGACATGACCATCAGCTGGTCATGAGATGGTCTGCAGACCTAGTCTTTTGTGTCCTGGCATGACTTTCGGCTGGTTTGCCAGTAATTTCAGTTTTTTTCTCTCATGATTTTGAAGGAAAAAAAACACCCAGTAAAAAAAAAGAGTGCCAACTCCCCCCCCCCCCCCCCCCCCCAAACCCCTTTCCCTTTTGAAAACAATTCTTGTGGAACTTAAAATCAGCCCAGCTTTGTTCCAAGGTTGTGGCTGCACTTCCTGTTGGTTTCTTATCGATGCCAACTCCAAACCGGTTTGCCTTCTCTGCTGTTTGTAGTGTGTTGGGTTTTTTTTTTTTTTCTCTTTCCCCCATTTCTGTTAAGAGAACTTTGTTTATTTGGTATTTTGTGTTTTGAATGTCACCTTCGTGCTGTCTTCCTCTGATTAGTTTGAAAAACGTTGTGTTATATCAAGCACATTTCCTTCTCCCCCCCCCCCCCCCCCCTTCCATTTCAGTCTTTTTCTTTTTTTTTTTCTCTTTTTTTTTTTTTACTTCACAGTGTCTTAAACAACGAAAAGAAAGTATGATTTTCATGCTATGGCACCCCTCTCTCTCTTTCTCACTCTCTCTCTCTCTCTCCGTCTCTCTTCTCCTCCTCCTCTCTCCTCCCTTCCTCCCTCCCTCCCTCCCTCTTTCTTTGTCTCTCCCTGTCTCACTCATTCACTCACCCCCCCCCTCCCCACAGCCCTGATGTGGCCCTTTGCGGTCGGCTGGGCTATAAGTAACATTATCTTATCCTATCTCACCCCCCGCCCCCCCCCCCCTTTTTTTTTTTTTTTTGTTAGTTTACACCACATAGCACTTTATAATAATCATCACAATCACACTAGTTTAGTTTACACCACAGAGCACTTAATAATCATCATCTCAATGACACACTGTAGTTTACACCACAGAACACTTTATAATCATCATCACAATGACACACTGTAGTTTAGTTTACACCACAGAACACTTTATAATCATCATCTCAATGACACACTGTAGTTTAGTTTACACCACAGAGCACTTTATAATCATCATCTCAATGACACACTGTAGTTTACACCACAGAACACTTTATAATCATCACAATGACACACTGTAGTTTACACCACAGAGCACTTTATAATCATCATCATAATGACACACTGTAGTTTACACCACAGAACACTTTATAATCATCATCACAATGACACACTGTAGTTTACACCACAGAACACTTTATAATCAATACATGACACAGTAGTTACACACAAACTTTAATATCACAGTCAATGTAGTTTAGTTTTCACCACAGAACACTTTATAATCATCACAATGACACACTGTAGGTTTATTTATTTATTTTTTTTTAATTTTTCTCTTCCCTTGCATAACATTCTCTTTGCTCAAATACAACTTAGATAAATT
>CM065725.1:32351236-32393736 GCA_033310375.1 Conus canariensis
CAGTGTCCAGTACTGTCACTTTGGCGTCCTGCATCAGTGTCCAGTACTGTCACTTTGGCGTCCTGCATCAGTGTCCAGTACTGTCACTTTGCAAGTAATTGGGACTAGTACCATGCCTTCGTGCCAGCTGAGTTTTAGGGCGACATGTGGCACCTTTCTTCCTGTCTACATGAACTTTATGTGGAAACGGGCCGTTCGAAAAGCCGCCATGAGAGCTTCAATGTTGACACCCCATACAAAGTTAGACGGTGTCTTTCTTGGACTGACCCTCTCCTACCTGTTTTGGGGCGGACTCCTTTTGCTGAGGTCGGGGGACGTGGAACGTCACCCTGGCCCCCCTGCACCCCCTCCTGAGAAGGACAACTCTGGGACGCTGAAGGCCATGCTGACCAGCACCAGGCGCGACAACAGGAGCAGGGTAGGATCTGCTTCCGCAGACCAGGCGCAGGCGACTACCTCTTCCTCCTCAGCGCGGGACCCCCCTCAAGAAGAATCATCAAGAGCAGAGCTGATGGATGTTCTGCAGAACGTACTGTCCACCATGAACTGTAAGTTTGACAATGTTGATAAGAAGTTTGACGATCTTGGAGAAAAGTGTTCGGCCCTGCAGTCTGATGTGAGAAATTTGAGAGATGAGGTGGCGGATTTGAAAAAAGAAAATGAAGATCTGGTCAGAACTAACGCTGATCTCCTGAGTAAAGTTGAGCAGTTAGAAAGAAAGACTGATGATCTAGAGGGGAGGTCAAAACGCAATAATCTGATTTTTTTATGGCATACCTAGGGACCAGAACAAGACAAACGATGACTGTGAAGGGAAAGTACACACTATGTTGACTGATAAGCTAAACGTGACTAAGAAGGTAGAGTTCGACAGGATTCACAGACTTAGTGCCAAACCTGACTCTCCCATCATTGCTTGCTGTACCTTTACAAGGATAAAGTTAACATCCTGAAAGGAAAGAAAAACCTGAAAGGCAGCAATGTCTTTGTAGGAGAAGATTTCTCTTCCAAGGTCAGGGAGATCAGGCGTGGTCTTTCACCACACTTGAAAAAAGCAAGAGCTGACAGGAAGAGAGCCACCATGATCTATGATCATTTAGTGATCAACAGAAAATCATATTTCCTTGATGGACATGGAGGGCTCAAGGACTCTAGATAGGGGTTTGGCCGGCCAGTTTTTCTTCCTCATGCTGCATTAAAAGTAGGGGGTCAGGAAAATACAAGAACACCAGTAATCTCGCCAACAGCAATAGGCAGGGACAGTGATGTTCATGTTGACAGTAGCCGGGTGATTTGCAGTAACCTGCCAGAGCCAGTTGCGGAAATCCCGTGCGTGCATGATGGAGAGAGCGAGGGAGGGATGGAGAGAGAGTGTACATATAATGAAAACAAACCTTTTTCTTTTTTGTTATGGAATGTTCATGGCATAAAGTCAAAACTTGCCGATCCAGATTTCTTTTCATTTCTTTTTAAGTTTGATTTTGTCTGTCTTGTTGAAACGTTTCTTGATGAGTGGAAGTTTAATCATCTATTTTCTGACTATGATGGGTTTTGCAAACCTGCTGTCAAATTGAGTAGACAGGGGAGAGCATCAGGTGGAATTTTGTTTGATTAGGAAAGAGTTATCTCCCTTTGTAAAAGCTAGTGATGTCAACCACTCCAATTTTTGTGTGTTCATAATTGACAAAAAATTATTTGGAACAGACAAAGATGTTTTGTATTTTTGGTGCTACATGCATCCTGGAAATTCTCCATTTTACACCTTTTTTGATGTTGAAAATGGAATCAGTTTACTTGAAGATTGTTTGATAGAATGTTTGTTAAGAAAAGATGTGTGTGTCATAATTAATGGAGACTTGAATAGCAGAACATCCGACATTTCTCAGGATTTTTCGGGAAAAAACATTTTTGATAGACAATGTGATAGTCATTCTCTCAGTATAAATCGTAACTCTGAAGACTGTACATTAAATAATTATGGAAAGCTGATGCTAAATGTATGCACTGCCTTTGATTTGTGTATTCTTAATGGGGTATGTAATGGCGACCTGGAAGGAAGCTATACATACATATCTGATTCTGGCTGCAGTGTTGATGATTACTTTATTCTTTCAAGCGATCTTCTTGCTTTGGTATATGACTCATGTAAATTTCAAGTTTTAGACCGCATAGACTCAGATCACATGCCTGTTTCTTTCATTGCTGTTTTTCCAAAGGAAAATGTTGTTGTCAGTAATGAACAAGTAAATCATGTTATAGAGAAACTTGTATGGAATAATGATTGTGCTAATCGATTTCAAGAACTATTATGTAGCGTAGATGTTGTTAGAAAAATTGAAAATGCCATAGATATGATACAATCCGACGTAAATGAAGCTTTGAACATGTTTAATGAGTGTGTAAAGGAAAGTGCTAAGTGTATGAAGAAGCATATACGTGTCAATAGAAATCACAGATGTGATGATTGGTATGATAAAGAGTGCCGAATCAGTAAACTAAAAGCTAGAAAATTATTAAGAATTAGCTGTCGTACTCATGATCCACAAGATAGAGTGGCTTATTGTATTGCAAGGCGAGAATACAAAAAAATTGTTAAAAAGAAAGGAGAAAGAGTATAATAAGTTCTTAATAGATAAGTTGATTTCCTCAGTTAAATGCCAAAAAGACTTCTGGGAGACTGTTCGGAAAGTATCTTTCAAAAGAAAACAACCGAAGAATAAGATAACTAGCGATATTTGGTTTCATCATTTCCAGAATTTGTTAGAACAGAATGTTAGTGACAGTGTTAATGAAGAAGTGGTGGATGCTGATGTAGATAGTTCTTTTAATCGTCCAATATCCATGGAAGAGGTTACTTTAGCTATTAGAAAACTAAAAAATGGCAAGTCAGCTGGCCCAGATGGTCTTATTGGAGAATTATTTAAACACGCAACACAGCAGGCTGTGCTATTTTTTCATAAATTATTTAATAAGTTATTTAATGAGGGCTTGTACCCTGATAATTGGTGTGAATCAATTATTTTGCCTATATTTAAAAAAGGAGATGTGGACAATCCCAATAATTATAGAGGAATTTCCCTTAGTGACATTAGCAGTAAACTATTTGGAATGATTATTAATAGGAGAATACAAGAATGGGTTGATGAGAATAATATAACCGGGGAACAGCAAGCAGGATTCAAAAAGGGTTATTCGACCGTGGATCACATGTTTACTTTGTTGGCACTTATCCAAAAGCAGTTTTCTCGTAATCGTAAGTTATATGTTGCTTTTATAGATTTCCAAAAGGCATTTGATTCAATCAGTAGAAATATACTTTGGCCAATACTACAAAAAAATGGTATATGCGGTAAACTCTATAGGTGGATTAAAAGCATGTATAATGTTGTTAGAGCTAGAGTCCGTTGTGGAGGTAAACTGACAGATTTTATTAACTGTACAGCTGGGGTCAGACGAGGAGATGTATGTAGTCCAGTTTTATTTTCTTTGTTTATAAATGAACTAGCTATAGAAGTTATCAGTAATGGTAGACATGGTGCCTTCTTGTCTCTTGATACCTTAGAGTTGTTTATTCTCTTATTAGCTGATGATATTATTTTGATATCAGAAACGCCTGTTGGTCTGCAGACTCAGTTGAATAATTTACGACGTGCTGCTGGTACACTTCAATTAAAAGTTAATATGTCAAAAAGTAATATTGTGTTTCGTAAGGGGGGCTATCTTGGTGCAAGGGAAAGATGGGTTTATGATGATGTTAATATGCCAGTTGTTAATGCATACAAGTATTTAGGTATAATGTTTTCTACATGGTTGAGTTTCACAGGTGCTTGTAAAGATTTGGCAAGTAGGGCAAAGAATGCTTTACTATGTATTATGAAAAAGTTGTATGTTTTGAATAATACATCCTTTAAGGTATTCATCAAGTTATTCGATACCCAAGTACAGCCTGTTTTACTTTACGGCTCTGAATTATGGGGCTTAGACAAAGCTGCAACTTGTTGCGAATCTGTTCATTTATTTGCTCTAAAAAAGTTTCTTGGTGTAAACAGACGTACGCCGAGTGATATGATATACGGAGACACTAATCGCTACCCAATATTTGTTTTATCTGCTGTTAATTGCATTCGATATTGGCTTAAGTTATTGCAAATGTGTAACGATAGAATTCCTAGAAAAGCCTACAATATGCTTCTAGATATGGACTCTAAAGGTAAAAATAACTGGGCTTCCAAAGTTCGTATTTGTTTGACAGAATATGGGTTTGGATATGTCTGGCTAAATCAGGGAGTGGGAAATATCAAAGCATTTATAAGTATTTTCAGACAATGATTAATAGATTGTACATGGCAAAAATGGTCTGACCATATTCACAATAGTGATAGATTTAGTTTCTATACCAATTTTTGCAGTGTGCATGATTTGAAACCATATTTGACCGCTAATATTGATAGACATTTACAGTATGTTACAACACGGTTTCGATTAGGAATATCAAAATTAAAAGTGCACCTTTATAGATACAGAATGGCTAACAATGAGGATCTGATTTGTCCATTATGTAACGTGGCACAAGAAGATGAAATACATTTTGTTCTTTGCTGTCCAGTTCTTAATGGTGTTCGTGAAAAGTTCATCAAACCTAAGTATTATAATCAACCGTGTTTATTTAAATTGTGTTCATTAAAGACTTTTCTTTTGTTGTTCACATTCCCCTCATAAGGGGCCTTGGCCTAAATGAAATTAAACGGGATTCCGAATTTCTCTTTTCCTCTCTCTCTCTCTCTCTCTCTCCTCTCTCTCTCTCTCTCTCTCTCTCTCCCACGCACATGCACACTCTCTCTTTCTCTCCCCTTCTTTCTTTCTTTCTTTCATTCTCTCTCTCTTTCTCTCTCTCTCTCTCTCTCTCTCTCTCTCTCTCTCTCTCTCTTCCCCCCCTCTCTTTCTCTCTCCTGTCTATCCATCTCTCTCTCTCTCCTGTCTCTCTCTCTCTCTTTTTTCTTCTTCTCGTTCTATCCCTCTCTTTCTGCCCCCCCCCCCCTTTTCTCTCCCCCTCCATCCCTCCCTCCCTCCCTCTCTATCTTCTCCCTGTCTACCTCCCCCCCCCCCCCCCAGCTCTCTCTCGAGCTCTCAATGCCTGCTTCCTTGTCTGCCTCTGTGTCCTGAAGAAGACGAAACTCTCAAAAGCAGCCAGGACAAGACAGAACAACCACCAGCCCAGCACTCAACTCAACCACACCCCCACCTCCCCTTCCCCCATTAACCCCCTCTCCACTGTGTTCTCCCCCTTTCAACCAACAGAGCACCTGGCAGACCTCGCCCTGGACGGTGATCCTGATCGTGACGGTGCCCTGCGGCATCCTGGGGGCCATCATCTGGGGCATGACGGGCAGGGACAGCGTGGAGGCCGCCTACATGCGCGCCCTGGAGGACATGGAGCGCAAGGCCGCCGAGGAGATGAAGCAGCAGCAGGAGCAGCAGCAGCAGCCATTGTTCGGCGAAGGTAAGGGTGGTGGGGGGGGGGGCGGGGTATGGGTGGATGGAGAGGGAATGAGGGTGGGGTGGGGTGGTGGTGAGTGGTGGTGGGTGGTGTGGTGGTGGTGGTGGTGATGCTGCTGACGGTGGTGGTTATGGTGCTGGGGGTGGTGGTGGTGATGATGGTGGTGGTGGTGATGGGAGTGGTGGTGGTACTGGTAGTGGTGGTGGTGGTGGTGGTTGGAGAATGAGAATCCCCATTAGCCCAGATGGGCCCAATGGTAAGGCATCTGGATCTCGTTCCGAGGTCTAGAGTTCAATTCTCACTTGATGTAGCTAGGTTGGAGAAGAGACTTTCTTCTCTTCAGGATGAATTACAGAATTCCTGTGCAGACTCCAATTTCCTTTTAGTTCTTCACCACAGTTTGCTCCACCCCTACGCCCCTCCCTCTCACTCCCAGGTGTCCCTAATGTACCACATAACTTAAAAACACACAGTTGAGCAGCGTTGTGTAGTATACACACTAAGAAAAAAAGAAAAAAGCAAAAACACGAATGGTTTGAAAGTTAGTTCTTCTAACTTTGTGCATGCATGCATGCTTGTGTGTGTGTGTGTGTGTGTGTGTGTGTGTGTGTGTGTGTGTGTGTGTGTGTGTGTGTTTCAGTTAATAATTTTGACAGGAGAGATGAACTTTATGTTTCTGTCTTGTAAAACGAATGAAACAATCGTCCACACACAAAAAAAGAAAAAGATTGACCGTTGAAGTTATCACCATTGTCGTGTGTTGGCAGTTTACGTCAGCCATGATAAGATGAAGGAACTGGCGAGAGCAAAGGAACCTGTGGAATGCGTCAGGTTTTCTGGAGATACTGTATCTTGTACTAGAAATACTCTGTGCATCGTGACAGCAAATTTGGGTTGCACAGTCCTCTCTCTGTTGTGTGTGTGTGTGTGTGTGTGTGTGTGTGTGTGTGTGTGTGTGTGTGTTGGAGAAATAGGGGGGAAGTTTGAAGCTATTGTTGCTTTTTTCCCTGTGTTTTAGTGTTATTGATGTCAAGGGTTCCTGAACATATCTTAGAAGCAGGTGCGTGCTAATCTGCGTTTTATTTACTTCTGTTTCATCAGCAGAGAACGACTGCAGCCCCACAGTAGATATTAGCTTTGCTTATTAGAGTTGGGTTAATGGAAGACTTAAATGCAGAGGCAGGATGAAGAGTAAATTCCTGGGTTATGCCATAAAGACTGGTCATTTTACATGTCTGAATGTGTAGTTGCAGTCCATATCTTGGGTATTTTGTTATTTCATTTCATTCTTGTACATTGAAATGTGTGTTTTTATGTTGGGGGGGGGGGGGGGGGTGGATATGGTTAGAATGATTTAGTCTTTGGACGCATAGTTCATGTGTGCTATTAGAGACAGAAGGTAAAGTCAGAGTGATTTTTTAGAAACGCGTAATATGAAAGAAATCACCTTCGTATTCATCTGGTGGAAATGCTGAATAAAGGGGGATAATTGTGGATGAAACCTTTTTGTTAAGTAGTTGTCTTTCTTACTGACTGGCTTCACTCTCTTCACCGTCTGTCTTGTTTGTAGCTTGCATTTTCTGAATACTCAGGCTGTAAATTCAGCCTATAAAGTGAACCAACTCTTTCTCGAGTGTTGAAAAAAAATGTCTGTTCAGTAGCTTTTTGTCCATTTATTTTTGTTTTTTGTGATCTTTGATTACTTTTGCACTTTTTTTCTTTCTGTTCCATTCCTTTCTTTTCTTTTCTTTTTTAAATTAACTTTTACTCTCTTCACTTTCTTTTTCCTTTGTGTTCCTTTCTTTTTTCCCTGTTTCTTTCTTTCTTTCTTTTCGTTCATTTTCTTCTGTTGATTTCTCCCCTTAGTTATGATTGCATGCACTTTTCTTCTTTGTCTATGTGTGCGTGTCTGGTCTTTTCCCTTTTTTTTTTCTTCTGTCTCTTGGCATTACTCCCACATCGTTCGTTCCTGCTGCCCAATTCACAGCCACGACCCATATCCACCTTTGAAGCCTCAGCACCAGCAGGTAGAAGTCAGTACTAGGCCTTCATGCGGACACCTGTCGGAGGAGACACAGCCCAGGGCTGGTACTGAGTCACATCAATGGTGTGAAATGAATCCTGCTTTGATCCAGCGAATGCAGGATGGACTCTCCTGGCGGTTTGTCAGACAGGTGGGCAGGCAGGTCAGCAGCAAGAACGCGTCCTATGCAGGAATAAAGAAAGGCATACTGTTGACCTCAGACATTGCAGGGGGGGGGGGGGGGGGGGGGGGGGAAGAAGAGTGTAGCGAACCTGTTTGCCTGAAAAGTAAAGGGGGATTTTTTTTTAAGTGAAGAGAGGCAGCGTGCAGTCTCCTCCCCCACTCTCTCACCTACAGGCGCTCAGAATCCTGCAGGAGCAGATGTTGCTACACGTGGCATGGTCCAACAAATGCAGTTGTTTTGTGTGAGATACCTGTCTCCAGGGAAGATTCCCAGCCAAGGATGAAGGGCGCTTCCTGCCTTGCTCAGTGGTGAGTGGAATCAAGCAGGAGCTGGACAAAAGTTGATCCTGTGGAAGGTTCTCCTACCGTTCGAATACACTGGGGGTGGGGTGGGGATTCAGTTTTCCTTCTGCTGGATGGGATGCAGACCACAGCTGATGAGTCCCCACCTGTCCAAGACTTGTTAGGTTGGAAGTGTCCATTGCCCATTCAAATGACTTGAGAATGCCATGAACAGGACACGGCCTTCTAAACCCCAGTACTGACAACGGTAATGGTCATGGGATGAAAATGAGTGAGCCTGCCTTTTTGGAGAGTGGCGTGTGGTCTGACCAACTGAATTTGATGAGTTAAGTGACTGCTTGTTCTTCGTTTTTGTTGTCTTGAGTGTTGTTTGAAGAAGATGTAAGAGGTCGAAACGCGTCGTGTTTTGTCTTGTGACTCGTTTGTTCATGTTTGGCGAATATAGAACTTAAACTTTTTAAAGATTTGTCCCAACAACAGTCCCTATTAACTACTGCCAGGATTGGCAGCTTTGACCCAACCTCACCACAGACGTGGACATGAAAACAGTAATTGGAAGTGAGGTCACCTTGAGCTCTGTTTGTTTTATGGGCAACGCATGCATGCTTGTTCTTATGCCCAGGATTACGCTCATTTTGATGCGTCTGCTGCAGCCCCGGCAACGGACGAGAAGAAAACTTCACCTGATGGAAAAGAAAACGGACAGAAGCCTGCGGAAACGTCCTCCGACGGCAACACAGCAGAGACCACTGGCGGAGAAAAGGAAGACGGGGAAGCCAAGAAGAAATGCGAAGAAGGAGAGAAGGGATGCTGCATGAAGGCCAAGGGGCGGGAGGAGAAGAAGAATGACTGAAGGAGGAAGAAAAGATGGCTTCCTCCAACACAAGGAGGTGGAAAGGGAAGAAACCTGTAGCCTCGTGATGGAGGACATCTGTCATCTGTTCTCGGGTCATTTTTGTTTTTCTGAGTGTGGTGAATCTCCACCAGTCGTGGATGTTTGTTTTGTCAGTGAAGTCATGACTTTGTGGTGGTTAGGTGTTTACCTGTTGTGTTGGGAGCGTTTGTCAGAGCTTTTGAAAATATGTTGAGCATGAAGTGTGTCCCTGTGCTGTTCATCATGGTGTTCAGTTATGGATCAGACGTCTTCAGTGGTGGATGCATGGTATTCTGATTTTTGAATGAAAGTTTTGGTTTTTACTGATCTCTGATGTTGATCTGTCGATCAAACATTTATTATTTTTGATGTTGTACTCTTGTTCATATAAAATGTTGTGCACGAAATGAAAGCATTCCAGATTTTGACAAAAAAGAGTTTGCTTCAGGTGCCTTTTTCTGCTCCCTTTTTCTCATGACACTAAGAAAATAGTGTTGCATGCGCAGCAGTTCACATGTGGAAACAGTATGCAATCCTTAAATCAAGGGAAGCAGAATAGCGAGTGCAGTCAGACAACAGAACGAAGGAAGATCTATAGTTCACTGAGGTACTTTTTTTTGCTTATAGTTCTCATGGCTTCTGAGAGGCAAGATTTGTGAAGGGAATTAGAGTTTCATGTCCGCGGTTCAACCAAGTCCCTAACTAATCTTGGTCATAATGACCTGCCCTGGTCACGCACACAAATATTCACACACTCATTTATTTATTGCAATACTGCCCATCTCAATGGGTCATTTCAACATAGCTTCGCTCGTCAACGTTGTTTCCATCAGCTTTTCGTGTCAGTCTAACCACAGATTAAATTAATAATGAAAATGCGTCAACTTAAGCCGAAGTGTTAATTTTTTGTCAGCAAACGTGGGAGGAAAATATCCAGAAATACAACATTCCCGAGAAGTTTGTAGACTACTGCTTTTGGCTTCATCACGTTTTGCAGACAGTTTCGTTGAAATACATTGTCTGCCTTTTGTTTGCATTCACTGATAAGCAATAAGTTCAGCAACATGTTGCTTGTAAAGAAATAGATACTAAGACACCGTCCTTGCATAGAAGATGTCTTCCGGTAAGGGTAGGGAAATAACCCTTGTGGGTATCAGATGATCCTAAACAAATGTTGGATTTATGACGTACTGTAGGATTCAGTTCGGCAAATGCTCAGCTTCGTAATTCTAGAATGTCCCGTAGACCTGCCTTCAGTACATACCGTACGTTCTTTTCAATTTCAGTGTGTCAGGGAGGTATTTTCATGCGTTATCAAAAGCCTTAGTTCCTTTTTTGTATTGTTGGAAGGAATATTCCTTTTTTTTTCAGTTCTGGAACATGTTTGCTTACCCACTGTAACAAAACAGGAATTCTTCTATCACAGATACCAAGATGGAGAGTACTGTTTGCTCCTGCCTGCGTTTCAGTCCGAGCCAGCTGATAGCGTTGCAAAAAAATAATCTAGACATTTTTGTTTTCCATATCCATAGTGCCTTTTATGCAGCAGACGCAAACAAAAGAGAAAGAGAGATGTTTCGGGGAAGAGTTTGAAGGAAATCAGTGGTGGGGACATTGATGAACCTCACAAGGCCAGACCACACTTGAGTTCTTTTCGGTCCTTTGTCATCTGTGCATGTTGGTGTGCCTCTGTGCTCGTGCTCTTTCTTTTTTCATAAATATGTTGTTATTTTTTTTGTTATTTTTAATTTTTTTTTTTTTTTTTCGAGGGAGACAACCTTTCCAATACAGTGCAGAGAGCAGAAGAGGGAATAGATGACAGTGTGTCGTGGGCGTTTGTTTGTAGTGTTCTGAGACTGATCTTGGTGCTGGTGTAAAAATGAAATCCTTATGGAGTGTAGAATATGCCCAGGGCACAGTGCATGTACTGGTGATGTACTTACGGAATATTTTCTTTTCTCAATTGCCTGAGCAAAATTTTATTTATTTATTTTTTTCCTGAGGCTTTGAGTGTACATATTATATGGCAGTGATGTTCTTACAGAGTGTTGTCATTATCACTTTTTTCTTTCTCGGTGTGCTCATCTCAGACGTTTATTCAATTAGCATGTACTTTATTTCCCTGTGGGAATTTTGTAAGAGAGCTTAACCTCACAGTTCAGGAGAGGTATGTTATCAAGCTGCTCTTGATATTGAATGAACAAGGGCTACCTGGTCAAATAAACAGATACAATTTTCTGTATGCCCCTTCCTCTTTGTCACTGTGGAAAAAAATAGTTATCCAAACTTGTTTTGTCCTTACCTCTCCCCTTTCTTTAAACGCCTCCTCCTCCACCCTCCCTCACTCCTTGCCTCCCTCCAGTGTTCCAGTCATAACCTTTCTTTGCCCAATGAAAAAAACTAACTCCCATCACACGTTGTAGGCACCTGTTCAACAATGCCACTCTCAATCCAGCCAAAGTTAAAAGCCATTTCTTTGTTTTGTCTTTGTCACATTTGATTGCCTTGCCAATGGAGAACTGACTGGTCCAAACACGTATTTTTTGTTGTGTCATCATCCGTGCGATAATATATTAACACTGTGTTTGTTCTCTTGCTTCAGCTTGCAGCTACAGACATTCTCTTGTCGAGTGTTCTGTACAACAATCGTTAAGGGGGTATGTTTAGAGAGAATTTGTCTTCTCTTTCCTTCTGTTGATGATGAGGGTCTAACTATGGACCCAACGCAGAAAGGAAAAAAGACCCATGGTATTTGTTCCTCAATGAAATTTTAATTCCAGTATTTAGGATGAAACAAAAATGAACTGTGACCATGCCATCACGGTGTGCCTTTTGGAACTTTCATGAAATCAGGGTTTACTTGAATTGCAGTCGTAATGGACATTGACAATATCATTTTCACTAAAGATGTCCTGGTTCACTCTCTCTCTCTCTCTCCTCTCTCTCTCTCTCTCTCTCTCTCTCTCACTCTGTCTGTCTCTCTCTCTCTCTCTCTCTTTTTCTTCTCTCTCTCTGCTATTCTCATTTCGCAAGTTTTAGGGTGGAGATACTGCAGATAGAAGTGGAAGAAAGAATGAAAATGGATCAGTGGATTCCATTTGTTTGGCAGTCTGGTTACTCGACTTTTAAAAAAATTTTCTCTCTCTCTCTTTTTTTTTTTAGGTTAAAAAAATTTGGATGGTATCATTTGTTGTGGAGAGGTATAACATTGAAGACACTTGTCTAAAATGAAATGCATCACTGTTCAGATTGGATTCTGTCCTCTGATCTCTGACAGGAAGTTACGGTAAAGTGAGATCAAGTTTGGATGTGTGCAGGATTGCACCCAGCTGGTTTGTTCGGTAGTTGAGGACAGTACTTCTCTGGGCCCCACCTGCACCTTGGGTGTATCTTTTTTTCTTTTCTGTTTGGGTGTGTGTGTGAATTTTGCAGAGAATTTCAGCCAAAGGAACCTGTTGCCAAGTGTACATAAAAAGAAAGAAGTCATAGATATTTACTGCCGTTCTGAATTCTAAGCCCTTAAGAGAGCAGCATGTATTTGGTTTGCATTTAAGATAAAGTGAATTATAACGAGAAAGAAGCTAGCTCAGACAGTGGGTTGTTTAAATCTTCTGTTTTTCTTTCGTCCCTGTCGTGTAGATATGCCTCGATGTGTTGGGATTTGCGATTCACTGAACAGTGTCGACATTCTCATGATTGGTAAAAACTGGTGGGAGCATTTAGTGCTTGTTGGATGTGACTTGAACAATTTGGGGAGAGAACATGTTTGGTGGAGGCTGTGAGCTTTAGCTATGAAAATGTGTGTGTGTGTGAGTGTGTGTGTGTGTGTGTGTGTGTGTGTGTGTGTGTGTGTGTGTGCTTATTTCCAGTTGCAGTGATGACAATTTTCTTTTAAGCTTATGGTGTCCTCAAAAGGTTTTATGTCATGAAAAGATTGAGAAGGTAAAATGTAGTGCCACAAAGTCTAATTCATACAGTTTTTAGTCGGCACTTTGAGAATCAAGGATTCCTTTTTTTTTTCTTTTTTCTTTTCTTGTTTTTTTTTTCTTTTTTTTTGTTGAGAAGGGCAAATTTCCGGACTTTGACATCTTTCCTTCTGCTTTTATGTAGACAAAATTAGGCCAGAATTTACAGTTTTCCTTTTCTTGTCCGCATATAAAGTGTAAAATGAGACAGTGTGTGTCCATATGTTGTTTCATCACAAGGTATGTCTTACAAGGTGTGCGTGTGTGTGTGTGTGTGTGTGTGTGTGTGTGTGTGTGTGTGTGTGTGTATGTGTGTGTCCTATCTGATGCTGCAGTTGTATAGTTTCAGTGTGAGTTGAACTACTTTGCCTTCGGATCTCTGCAATACAGCATCATGTAAAGTCACCTGTGGATTTTGTGTTGGTCTGCTTTCAAGCTTTAGATCTTCACTTGTTACATGACGTTCGTCATCTGTGGTTCAGCAACAGACATCTAGGTCATCAAGGATCTCAACAGCTCTCTGCCCTCGGTCATGCACCACAGGGCAGAGGGTTTTGTGTCCATTCCAGTGTTAGTGGTGTTGTCTAGTGAAGCCGTGGTGTTCAGCTCTCGTCAGCACGTATGGGGTGTAGGATGTAGTCTTCCATGGTTTGTGTGTTGTCCACCCAGGAGTTTTTCCCACCTGCCTTTGCCAATTTTTTTTTTGCCGCCTCCTGTGTTTGGTGTGCGGCAATCTTGAGTACAGACTCACAGCAAGATATCTGTTTGCACCAGGTGAACTTGTGGCGTTCGACAGTTCGAAGAGCACCTTGAGCACACTTATTTACAAAGGTGTTGAACGTGTGTGTGTGTATGTATGTGTGTGCACAGGTACTCAAGGTCTGATCAGCCTGTTGGGCTAGTGCATAGGTCAGGCATCCGCTAAGTCGTAGCCACGAGACCCACTTGTTAAGTTCTCTCTTCTGAATAAATAATTCACTTACCCATCAGCTTTAAATCATGCGCAGTGTGGTCTCAAAACTTAGCGGATGTGGTGTAGCGTATATGGACTAGTCGGCATGCAGTGACACCACCTTGATGAAACAAATTGAAACTGAGGCATAGTACAGTGTATGTGATAAGTATTTGCACCAGCACTAAGAGTTGTGTTTATTGGTCAGTAAGCAGTTGTATTCGTTTCTTGGGTCAAAGTGTCGACCACTCGTCCTTCAAGGGGAGTTTGCCCCTCCTTTTCCTCATATTTACCTTCCAGACCATTCGTGCCATGCATTTTATGTATGTTATTGATATGATGGCAGCTTTGTTCTCTTTGTTATACATTGACGTGGACCAATGACAAAAACGTGCAGACAGACAGGAGATACGTAAACTGCACTCCCCTTGCACTGTGTATCCCGTTTCTGTAACCATGAGTGGTGTCCCTTTGTCCATCACTTGAATGGGTATTGTGAGTCACATGAGGAGGAACGACGGCAGACTTGGACGCCAGAGGCAGTCTCGTGCCACTTTCATTCGTACATTATGCGTGTACAAGAAATGTGCCCATGTGCACATATCCAGTATGTCAAAATCGTTTTTTTAAACTCCAGAAATATTTTCCGTTTAAAAAATCACACACAAGCTACACAAAAATATTTGCCCTTTAAAAAAAATCACAAACAACAAGGCAAACAAGAATTTTTCATAATTTGGAAAACAGTTAGTCTCCTATGGGGATGCAGGACGCCAATTGCATGCCCACTTTTCGAAAATTTTGTATAAAATATTCTTTTGTTTTCTGTCGCTGTGTTTGACTCGGCCTTTTTCAAGTTCTATCTTTATGACTATTGCTATTGAGAGTAGTTTCATAGTGCCTGTCCTTGCTTAGAGAACAAGTTCCAAGCGTTTTTACAAACCACCCCATTGTTTGCACAGTCGGCTACCTAGCTTGGTAGAGTCGACTGAAAAGCTGCCTGCTGGCGCCATCATGCATGCATTTCCCTTTTTGTAATTCAGTCAGATATCAGGCAGTCAGTTTTTTCCAATACACACTCACCTTTTTATGGAGGATGCATGGTTTATGTTGTATTCGTGTCGTCCATACCGACGGCACACACTCACCTTTTTATGGAGGATGCATGGTTTATGTTGTATTCGTGTCGTCCATACCGACGGCCAAGTTAGCCTTCTCTTCCAAAGGTAGGCAAAGGGATTTTTACGTGTGTGCAGGAAGTTATATGTGCGTCCAAACATGGATCCTCTGTTTGAACAACTTTTAAAGAAATGAAGTTACGACTAATCGTTAACTGTGCAGTCAAAGTCCACCTATATTGAAGGGGCCTGGCGTAGACTGGATCTTTAGGACCCCAGGATCAGAGAGGTCATGATTCCAACTGTGCACCAGCTGGGCCATGCTGGCTTAAAATTTCACCTTTCTTTACTTCCAAAAAGTTACACCTTTTTAGTGTCCCTTTGCTCTGTCTTTGTTCTTTAAAGTCTTTGAGCGTTTTTCTCTCAGGTGATAACTTACAATGTACAGACTTTGTGTTTGAACCGCTGCACTAGTGAAAGTGTAAATGCTGTTCAGACTGGATACTAACCACCCATGTTGTTCATTGATTAAAAAACTTTTTTTTTTCACAGTCTGGAGGCGAAAAAGCAAGGCCTGATCGTAACCTGGCGTTATCTATAATTTAGATATTGAGTTGTTCATTGAAGTACGCATTTTGCAGACACATCTTTTGTCTTTGTTCCTTTTTTGTCCTGGTGTTATCTATGATTTAGCTGTCTTGTTATTCACTGAATTTTGCAGACAGATCTTGTCTTGGCTCCTTTTGTTTTCTAATAAAGGTAACATTTTTCTTTCTTTTTCTACTGATGACAGCATAAAATCCCCTTGGGAATGCAGAGGGCTAGTTCTCCAGCCATCTGTGCTAGGCCTGTAATTTCCTATCTTCTCTCACTCTCTTTGACTGTCTTTTTTCTCTTTAATTTGTCTCTATTTGCCATCGTCTACTTATTTTGTTTGTCTGTTTTTTAAGTTTTGTCTCCCTTTACCATCGTCTACTGTTTTTTTTCTTTATTTTAAATTTTTGTCTCTCTTTACCATCATCTACTGTTTGTCTTCCTTTATGTGCTCTTCTCCTGTCTTTGGTCTGGAAACTCTTTGACATTTTTTTTCTAATAACAATTCATGACATGTCAGCGTTTTTTTTTTTTTTTTTTTTTTTTTTTTTGGTGTTGTAATCTGGTGATTGGGTGAATGAAAGTTGTGCAGGATGGACACTGGTTGTCTGTCCTAAGGTGCTTACTGACCTTTAAAAAGATTTCGTGTGCCTTTATTTTTTGTTTTGGGCTTTTAAATGTTTGTCATTAATCTGTTTTTTCACACTTTTTTTTAACAGGGGGTCGACAGTCAAGGGAAGGAAGGCCTGGTGCTCTTAGCACATATAGTTATTCAGCCCATGTCAGCAGCTTAGCTACCATGTTTTTCATTTCATTTGCGGTGTGTTTCCTTTTCATGATTTTTTTTTTTTTTGGTTTATTTGTTTGTGTTTTTTTTAGTTGTTGTTATTCTTGATGATCTGACCTGTTCAGGATGTGAGGTCATTTCCTGTTTCTGAGATTGGCAGCCCTGAAAAAGATGCTGCATAGTTGGCTTGGCAATCGACCATACAAACTTGGAACTTGATTCAGACCTGTGCACCTTAACCTTGTGGTTTTACCATGCAAAGTATTTCACTGAAAAAAAAACACATCTAGTGCCGCAGAGCAGAGAAAATACACTCAATGAAAAGTTTTGTGTAGTGCATTCACACTTAATGGGGAAGCTGGATGTTTTTTTCCTCTTTTTGTTACTAAATTGCAGAAGATTATCCTTCTTTCAGTGTCATGAAACGCAATAAAGAAGAATTAGATAAAGAAGAATTAGATTTGTCTCTAAACGTTTAAGAATTTCTATGCTGCTAGCTGTTTTTGTTTTTGTATTTTTGTATTAGATTTTAAAGGTGAAAGTTCCCACAGCCTACTAGCCTAGCAGGGGCAGTGAACTGACAGACGTTCACGGTATGTAGTCCATGGTGATGTGGTGAAAGGCGGACCCATCCCTCTCCTTCTGCCGCTTTTACCCTTCCCTGAACTGAATCAGGTAGCCATTTACTGCTGGATGGACAGAGAGAGTTTTTAAACCCGAAACAATGCGACCCCACGTATGGGTTCAAACTCACGACCACGTCGGCTCATTCAGACCACTAGACAGCGGGCCCCCCTAGATTTCTTGTGTGCTAAAATACAAATCTTCGGATGGTTTTGGGTGTTCAGTGATGGAACTATCAATTCGAAAAAACTGTTTCTTTTATAGAAACTAAATTCTCAGATGCTTTGACAAGAAATTTGCCAACTCCTCATGTCAGAAGCACAGGTCTGTCAGTTAGTTTTTTCCTCGTTAAAACGAAAACATTGTATTGCTTGAAAATTGTTCTGGTGAACTTGTCTGATATTTCAGTAAAGGATTGAAGGGATTACACATTACTATTAAAGGGCCAAAACTGATAGGCCAGAATCCACATTTTTTAGCAAGAGTAAGTATCAGTGTAATCAAGAAAGGAAGATTTCACGATCTTTATAAACAGTATCTGGACATGGGAAATTAAAGTGTTTTTTGTGCTTTTTTTTTTCTTTAGCAATCAGATCAACATCCAAACTTTTCCTTCGCTGTTCATTCACTCGTAAATTGTTTCTTATTGTTAGCGTAATTTGGGACTGGGGTGGTGTGTGTGTGTGTGTGTGTGTGTGTGTGTGTGTGTGTGTGTGTGTGTGTGTGTTGTCAGTACAACACTATGTTAATCTGACCGTAAATGGTTTCAGTCAGTCAGTCAGTGTGTGTGTGTGTTTTCGTGCACAGCTCAAACATGCTTGTGAAGTGCTTTATGTGTGCTCAGTTTATGTATACAACATGTATATGTGTGAGGCAATCAGTAGATTTCGTGTCTGCAAAAACACTGATTACACAAAAGGCTGGCGTGTGATGAAAAAAACGCGAGAGCACAAAGCTGAGATAAAAGCATTCTTGGTGTGCCACGTTCGTCTGCTTTAGTTCCTGTCCATTCTTTTTCAATGTGTTACATGCACAGTTGATGTTGAATGATATAGGTTTGTCATGCGAGTCTGCTCACGTTCTTTTTGATCCTGTCACATTTGGTTATAAACGCAGTCGATGTTGAATGCTAATTGTGGGTTTTTTTTTTTTATTTAGCAATTTCAAGTTCCTCTTTCTTTTTGTCACAAAATATGAGAATGATTGATCGTGAGTGTCATTTTTTGGTCACTGCTATCTCGTGATATCGTGTACATTTTTTTCATATTTCAGTTTCCAAATGGCGCTACCAATATACACCAGTATGATATGAAGTTGTGATTGTCTGCCTGTGTATATCTGCATGAAGGAAACGCACAATGCTGCTTTGGTTATCAAGCTGTCGTAAACCTGATCTCTTTACATCATAATCACTTGGGCTCTTTTTTTGCTTTCTGACACAAGAACATACCGGCTGGAAGCGACTGTACACGTGTGTGCTTGCGGAAAAGAGGAGAGACAGTAAGGGAAGGTAGGGGAGGAGGGGGCTGAGGGAGGGATGAGCCAGGGACATGGGCCTCTTGTGATGTTGCACCACACACTGGATAAGCATTTCCCGTTGTTTGGTGAAAGCCTCATAGTGTTTCTCTTTCTACATGTTATGCTTACCTTTAAACTTTCGACTCTTCCAAAATGTAGAAGCTGTCATGTCTTTTCATCCCTTTCAAACCATTTTGAGTGTCTCCGAGGATTTGCTTAGGGGTTTCGATGGGGTTGTTGTTGCCGTGTGCACAGGTCACAAGTTTCGTTTTCTGATGCTGCTCCTTGGCTGCTGTAAGTAACGGATCTAGTGGCAGTAACAGGACCAACCTTTTGACCACTGAGTGAAAACATTGTCAGCTTGGGTTGGTCACCGTGAAGAACTGGTCTGGGGCCGTCGGGGATGGGAGGGGATGGAGTGGTGTGGAGAAGGGATGGAAGGGTGGTAGGGTTGTATTTATTGTACTGATCAATATTGAATTTAGGAAGAAGTTTTTGACCTGTTCTTCATAATCCAAAGCAAGGAATGTTTATTCTTTAAAATAATTCATAGGCTATGTCTGGAAGAGAACCACCGCAACACCAGCATCCAGTTTAAAGTTATGTGCACGAACGATGAAAGCAGAAACAAAGTAGATCATGTGTTGAACAAATGATAGTCGCACGCAACCAGCGCTGTGGGAACAATAAGGCAGACGACATCTGTGCGTGCGGCCGGGAGTTACTGTAGACAGGGGACAACTGTCAGAGCTCGGTCGTATTCTGCCTGCATGTCTGGATGACTGTTAGGCCACACGCCACAGTTAGGACTTTGCTCTAAATCACTACATAATCCATGCAGGCGTTTTGAGGTGTAGCATAAATTGAAGTCAGAAATCGACATTGATTTTTTCTTTTTACATTAAAAAACTTATAAGAGATCAAATGAATAACACCACACCAATCATTTCACTAGGGATTTCTCCTGATGATATGATTCACAATGTAGAAATACATGAGCTGCCCCTTACCTGACGTCACATATCAGGCCTTCGCACTCACCCGTGACCCTATCTTTACGCCAGGTGGTTTCCCCAACAAAGTCCTACTCCTTTCATTTTCAACTGTCTGCTTGGAATCACCTGGCATGTACCTTGATGTGGTAACATGAAAGAAAAGAAGGTAAATCAACTTTCAGACACTATAAAAATTCGCAAAACAATCCAAATTGTGCCTGTCGATAAATACTCGACTTCTTAAGCAAGGCCTTGGCGCATTGATTTTTGGTGTGCAGCCCTTGTCCAGCTGACGTTTCTGATGGTTGTGTTTGTCTCTTGGTGATTTGCTTTAGACTTGTCTCTCGGTCATTGCCTGAGTCTGTCCTTTCTCTGGTGTTTTTAACCAGCTGTTGTCAAAAGTTCTTTCTTCTCTCCGTGTGTGTTTTGAAAGGAAAAGGAGTTACAAGTGTGCGGAAGTAAACAGAAGGTGACGTATGTCTTTTCTTTCTCCTGTGTCTGAGTGAGCATGGAGATGGCTTTGATGACTGCCTAGTAAGGCATTTGATGATGAAAAGCTCTGGGGGTAGTTTTCAGACCTTTTCCATCCATCGAAGATATCCCACCCGCTCTTTTACAACCTCCCTTTTCCCTTCACCCGGCCCCTCCCATCCACCCCACCTGATGAGGACGTTGTTCTAGAACAGAAGTTGATTGATGCTGATGGTAACACCAATGTTTTCAGTGTGGGTTCACCGCAACAAATGGAATATGGGTTGCTTTAGTATTATTGTTATTAGTGAGGAGTGGACTACAACAACAATCCGTTGTTAAGGAGCTTTTTTTTTTTTTTTTATTCAATCCTGTAAGATAACGTCCCTTTAAAAGAGAATTGCTTTCAATCAAATATTAATGCCAAATCCATTTGAATATATCAACACGTGCATTTATTTGGCTTTTTTTTTTTAATTCTTGAGGTATTCTCGCTTCAAATTAACTCTGATCTTTGATAGAAAAAAAAACCCACTACAGACAGAAGACACCTCAGAAGATGAGTGAGTCGTTGAAATAGGGGGCCACTGGCTCTACTTTTACCGTGGACAACTGTCGATTAAAGTGCGCTCACTGAAACGAATAAACGCTGATGCAGCAGCCGCTATCTTCGTTTCCGAATGGTTGATCCCAAGGCTATATTTTTTTCCCTCATCAAATCCATTTTAGTTTACCAAAAGAGACCGCAGAAGTCAAACAATGGTATGGTCCTGAGCATGTCTGGGCAATGATCTATACACTTAAAAATAAAATAACATAAACGAAAAAAAAATTTAGAAAGAGAGGGGGTTAGTTACCGCCAAGGACATAGACAAACAAAGCACAGGACAAGACACAATGCATTTCGACCTCTTGGGTCTTCTTCAGGCAAAAACAAATAACATTTAGGACAGTGAAAACGAAGAACGAGAAACCACCTATTTTCTCATATTCGCGCACGATCAAAATGATTTTCCTTAAAATAAAGATTCCGAGAGAAAGAAAGAGAGATGTGGGAAGGTAGCATGGTGTCATGGGCTGTTTGCTTTCATTTTTTTTTTCATTTGACCTTGCCAGACTCTTGAAATGGGATTAATAACTGTAGAGTATAATGCGCTCGAAGGGAGATAATTTTTCTCTTGATTTTGATAGTCTGTGCCCCTAAAACCCTTGCCGCCCCCCCCCCCCCCCCCTCCCCCCTGACCCCCTCCCTTCTCTCCTCCACTCCGACCCCACTACACAACACCATCTTTCTTTTGCCCGCTTTCTTTCCCCTCTACAACCTTGCCCGTTGTTCATCTCCAACCATAGAGAGTCTGGTTTCACAAAAGTGCGGATCGGGAATATGACGAGTAGAAGAGCCTGTTCAGCTGTTGTTAAAAAAAAAAAAAGTCTCACTCCTATGCACTAGGAGCACGGCAAAAAAGATCGAATCGTGTTGATGTTGGCATTGCATGTCTGTCTACTATGTGAATTAAGTCCATTCCTGACCATAATGCAGCATTTCAGGGGTACTGTTTGATGTGAAACTGTGCTAATTATAATGAACCACTGGTGGCCGCTCTTAGTTCTATTGTTACAGCATAGAGCAGCAACATAAAGAGCCTTTCTTCCATTGGTTGTGTGCTGCCCTCTTTGTATTTTGTGCTACTAGCAAATGCCTTCTACCAGGTTTTTGAAGTAAAAATTCGTTGTTTTTGTCTTAATAAATGTTCCTTGAACGTTCTTGCACATCTCTGGTTTGGCTGACTTTGTGATCGGTATTGAATGGAAATGTCAACAGTATAGATTATTCTGGCAACCACTTTTTTTTTAAGCGAAGACGGGACATTATCCATTCCAGATTATTTTTGAAGGTCTTGCTTTTCTTGTTCACGAGATACCTTTTTTTCCCAGTGCGAACATTACTTTCTGTCAAAGACGATTTTTTAAAAAAAGAGTACGAACGTAAAATACAATGCATGAAAATCAGATGCTCAGAAAAGTTCTTCATATTTTTGCAGTGAGAAAATTGGGGAAAAAAGAGAAAGCACAAGAAAGGTTATGTAAATATTAAGCAAGGGCGCCACCCCCTACAACCACCTCTCCCATCTCCCCCATCTCTTTCTCTTTCTTTCTCTCTCTCTCTCTCTCTCCTCTCTCTCCTGTCAACCCCCGCCCCAAGTGTCCCTTTGTTTGTGTCTTTCAAAACAATAATTTAAGATTAAAGGTACGTAAAGTGTGTATGTGGTATACGTCATGGCAGAAAAGTCACATCCCTTTTTTTGTTCAGCCATAGGACAGTGCCAGTCGGATTTGGCCAAACCGTTTTGAAATCTGACCAGTAGAACGGTGGGCTGCAACCAGCCATGGCTGTGAACAACAGCACCCGGCAAAGGGCAGCCAGAACGTTGATCGTTTCATGCAACATAAAAAAGACGTTACTGTTTATGGTGCATGCAGATTAATGTTGGTACACAATCAGAAAGAAAAAAAATTCTTTGTGATTTGTAAGTCTAACAGATAAGGTTAATGTTTATTTTGTGTGTTTATCAAAGATGACGTGGATTTTCAACGGAAAAAAAAAAACGGAATCAGAGACCTGGTTATTTCAACTTTATCTTTGTTCATTTTTGTGTGTGTTCTCTTTCATCTTTGCTTCTTGTGTGTGTGTGTGTGTGTGTGTGTGTGTGTGTGTGTGTGCGCGCGCGCGGTGTGTGTGTGTGTGTGTGTGTGTGTGTGTGTGTGTGTGTGTTTGTCTTCGCGCGCGTGTATATGTGTGTTTATGCGTGTGTGTGAGTGTGCACGCGCTCGCGTGTGTGGGTGTGTGCGTGCGCGCGCGTATGTGTGTGTGTGTGTGATTTGTTAATTTTTTGTTAACTTCCTGGCAGTTGGCACACGAGAGGACTGCAACTGACCTGTTGAAGGACTGGATTTCAAAGGAAATGTCTACAGGGGCCGGGAGAATGAAACGATAGCCAAGACCTACACTTTCCCCTTTCTTCTTGTTCCAGTATTCAAACGCCAGGTCTGTGTGTTTGGCGGAGGGGAGGCAGCTGTGAGTGCGTTCGTGTGTGTGTGCGTGTGTGTGAGGTGGGGAAGGGGGCGGTTGTGTGTGTGTGTGTGTGTGTGGGGGGGGGGGGACAGTTTGTGTGTGTGTGCGTGCATGCGTGCACGCGTGTGTCTTCAGTAGATGCATGACACCAGTGTTCAAGATATGGCGACACCTTGACCCATCGGCACAAAGAGATCGTAAAAGTAATGGGGAGTTTTTAGGGTAAAGAACGACAGTGGACGGAGTGCCGATGCGAAGTTCCGATGAAGGAGTGATTTGAAAGAATGGCCAGAACAAAGGAAGGCGGAGAATGCGGATCAGATTAAGGTGTGGTGTCGAATTAAAATTAATAGCATGGCATAAGGGTCTGATTTACTTGAAGTAGGGGATATTTTAGTGTTCAGGAAGATTGGACATTTTTCATGAATAACGCACAAAAAAGGATAGCTCAGACGATTATAGAGGTGAAAAGTCTCTCTCTCTCTCTCTCTCTCTCTCTCTCTCTCTCTCTCTCTCTCTCTCTCTCTGTGTGAGAGAGAAAGAGAGTGTATGTGTCTGTCTGTCTCTGTGCTGTGAATTGTGCTCCTCTGAAATTCATGTAATTGCTTAATCTTTTCAATCTTGGGCCTTCATCTCCAGGAGAGGTTTTGAGGTGCTCTCTCCTCTCTCTCTCTCTCTCTCTCTCTCTCTCTCTCTCTCTCTCTCTCTCTCTCCTTCATTTCACAGGAAGACCGCAGTGATCATGACAAACAATGAAGACATGGCGACAACGCAAACGAAACAATGAAAAGGCCTTTTCCTGCAGTGAGGGGCACGGACTGTCTAGTACTGGCTGCTACCGATATTCCGTAAAGTGGCTTCCAAAAAAAGAATTCTTAATTGCTTTCGTCAATGCTGTTCATAGTCATCTCTACGTTTGTTATCATCTCAAACCCCTTTTTTTTTTCTCTTTTGTGAATTAGCGGACTGCCTAATACATTAAACATTCGTCGTTGCTCTCTTTTACCACTATAGACACTTGGTCATAGAATGCGTAAGCTCCAGGGGACTTCTCTCCCTTGATCCCGATAAAGGGTTATGTCCCTTGTTCGTGCAGCCGTTTTATACACATCACTGGGCGTTCCCAGTCTTCTCCGACATTCAGTCAAACTAACAGCCTTCTTTTACATTCAGGTAATAGTACCTCCTAGGAGGCTGGGGTAGGGCACGTGTCTTAACACTGCACCAACCAGACCAGAATAGCAACACGTTAAGATGGGTAGCGTACAAGATGACTTCTTGTTGGGCCACAGGGGGATTCGAACTCAGAATATCTGACTGCGAAATCAGTGTTATACCACCGAGACAAGGTACCCAAGTCACAATCTGCAAACACCAATATTTCCTAATGCTATTAAAGGATTGTATGTATATATCTTTGATGTGAAGTGAATGTGTGAAAGAATTAAAAAGAAAAAAAAAGCGAAGTCGCAACACCAAAAAGAATCGGTGCAAGACGTTGATACTTGGCTCTGTAAGAAAGCAGATTGTGCGTTCGTGTTTGTTGTGCAGTTCTGTGACAGGAATAGTTTTCGTCGTGATGATAGTTGATAATCTGGTCAGTATTTGTATCACTGTGTTTGGTCATGTATTTCTCTTCTTCTACCAAGTGTCTCGTCTTTGGCAAGTGTCTTGTCTCTGGCAAGCCGAAAAGAATAGACAAGGTTGTAAAGACTACGTACTGGTCTCCCCTTTTGTCACTTTCTTAGAACGAGGAAGCTTTTGGGTGTATAATCTGTGATGAACCAATAGTCAACTTCTTATTATGTGCTATGATTTCCACAGCATCATTTACACAAACGTTGTTGCAGATTGCATGAAGATCATGTTCTAGGTTGTTCTACCTGAGAATTTGTGTTTGTTTGGGTTTTTTTTCCCATTTATTTCATTTTATGTTGTTTGTTGTTGTTGTTTTGTCCTGCTTGATACTCGGATTGTGTGTTTATAATTTCAGATTGGTCTTGTTTTTGGTTTGATAGTTTAACATGGTTTGAGATATTAATCTTAGATATTTGTTTGTTTGTTTAAATTTAGTTTCGTATTTCTTTTTCTGGATTTAACTTGCTTTCATCCGTGAATACGACCTGTCGTGTTGACATGGCAATAGATAACATGACTTCAGTCAAACCGCCTTCCAGTTTTGAAAAGACTAAACACAAGAACACCAGGGACTGTCATAGGATACTATCAGCGAGGCATTAAAAGATCTGAGTTGGCATTCACGATAAACTGATGGGAGACTAGGAGCCTGACAACTTCGTTCGAGCAGACAGTGAATGTGTCCATAGTGTCACTGTCTGCTGACCTGAAGATGTCAGGTCCCCTGTCGACTCCGAATGAACCCTGGTACCATTCAGCCCGGCAGGTGCGTGATTAGAATAGCTGTGTGGTAACATCTCATTAGGGGCGTGAATAGAACAGCCGTGTGGTAACTCTCACCAGAGATATGGAGAGGACAGGATTCAGGTCTCGCCTCGTTTTCCCCCTGTTAGCTTTTTTGTTGGAGTCCCGTTCGCTTGTGCATGTAACCCACCACTTCTTAGCGAGAGAAAACTGTTCAGTTGACTTGTGTGCCCTCTTAGGTCGCCACGTGTGCCAGTTTCTCCTTATTCGCTGTACAGTGAGGGCGGTTTACTGCTTGCACGTGGCCTTTGCCTGAACCACCGTGAGTGCATTTCAAGCTTGACAGTTTGACACCACTATCTGCTGCGAAGCGTGGGGGACTGCCAGCCAGTCGGTGTCGACCTCAGGCAGACATTAGTAGATACTAATCCTGTTCTCATTTCGTCTTTGCTCTCATTAATCCATGACACACTTTATCTCCCCTGTTCTTTATTGTGCGACCCCCCCCTCCCCACTCCCATCTCTCAGCCCCTGCCCTCCCCCTCCCATCTCTCACCCCTGCCCTCCCCCTCCCTCCCCCCCTCCCCCCCCCCCCCCCCCCCCCCCCCCCACCATCCTCTCGTTCGTTTCTTCCTCTGGTCCATTCTTCTTCTCTTCTTCTGGTCCAAGTGGGACATTCATTGTTAAGTGGCATCTTCGCCCGGAAATTCTGGACCACTCATGTTTCCTCCTTATATGTCGATCTATCTTCTTTGGTTGTTTGTCTTTCGGCCACTTTTTAAAAAATTTTCTTTGTCCCGTTCGCGTGTCTCTGTTTTAAAAACCCTCCACTTTTTTTTTCTCTTGTTACCATTCATAAAGTGCCTGCTTTTTTCTTTTCTTTTTGAAGTCCTCTTGCAAGTGTGTGGTGAGACTGTAAGCTCGGTGGACTCATAAATGCCTATTCTGCATGCCTATTCTGCAGTATCTCCTTACCAATATGGCTTTTTTTTTTCTTTTTAAATGTGTCTTTCGTGTTACCGTTTTATTCACTCTTTTTTTTTTTTTTTTTTTTACGAGAGTTAAAAACAAGAGTGATGGCTAGCATGCTCAACGACGCCATGTTTTTTTCTCTGCCTTTTGGATTGTCTGTGGTTTAGCTATGATGTTAGAAACTGTTGTGGATAATGATGTACATAACTTGTTGTGCTTTATGGCCCCTTTTTTCAAGCACGGGGCTTTGTTTCGTGTGTGTGTAGACCGACATCCGTGAAAGGCTATCATTAACATTCATCAGACGTCGCGCTTGACTACACGCTGCAGAAGTTTAGGGTCCATCGGTAAACACACGTTTTACACAAGCATCAGTGTGTGTTTTTACTGTGTTTGTCTGTATTCAACTGTTACGGGTGTGAGGAACCTAATCTCCCCCGTCAAAGTGTTCTCAAGAGATTATTAGACGACATGGGTCCACCTTGACTCGGACTCAGTGCACTGCGGTAGCTGATTACCGCTCCTTAAAAAGGGGGTCCAAAAGGATCTGCAGTTCATAAAAGTGTTCAGTTCATATGAGGCAACTGATTAGTTCTTTCTCTTTTGATGCATGGACTCCAGAATTGGCTGGCGTTGAGTAAGTCACGCTATTTAAAGATACCCCAAAATTCATTAGAAAAATTCTTATGGTTCCAGAGTTATAAAGACTTTGTGTGTGTGTGTGTGTGTGTGTGTGTGTGTGTGTGTGTGTGTATGTGGGTAAAGAGACATAGGGGAAGCTTGGAGAACGTTCAACTAAAAGTGTTTTGGTTTTGTTTTTCAATTCTCCTCTCCCACCCCACCCCACCCCACCCCACCCCACCCCTCCTTCTTCCTCCTTAAAATGTCGATTAGCGAAGATTCAACTGAAAATGGTCTATTGTTTACTTTACCTTTTTTTTCAGTTTCTTCCCCCCCCCGTTAATTTGTCAGAGTAAGTGCTAGAGCGATGTCAGTTTTGAGTTTATACCCCATCTCTACGCACCCACCCCTCTTGCCCGCCACCCCACCCCACCCCACAACCCCCACCCCACAACCCCTTCCACTACCACATTATTCTTTCATTGAGTCTGGATTTTTTTTTTTTCTCGTTTTAGCCAGGTCTGATCAGTGAATGAAAATGGTGGCTGTGTACGGAATTAAACTGTGTGTCTTCATTGGTTACTGTTTCTAGTTTCTTCTTTCGTCTGTGATATATTCTCTGAAGGCGGTGTGTATGTGTGCCATGGTTTTTGTTCTAGAGATATTTGTTTTTTTAACGTTGTTTTTTGTGTGTACTAAATGTAATTTGATGGTGTTCATGAAATAGATTAAAAAAATGTATTAAATACACTTGTATTGACTGGCTCATTTTGTGCATACTGAATGCTGGTATGTGAGAATTCATGTGGCGTGTGAGTGTGTGTGTGTGTGTGGTGTGTGTGTGTGTGTGTGTGCGTGTGTGTGTGTGTGTGAGTGTGTGTGTGTGTGTGTGTGTGTGTGTGTGTGTGTGTTTTTGTGTGTGTGTGTGTTTTTGTGTGTGTGTGTGTGTGTGTGTTCTTGAATACTTATCTTAATTCATCTGTCCATCTAACAAATCGGGTCATCACAAGGTATAAAAGTGAATACCAAGTGCCTCCTCGTAACGTATTAAAATAAACATAGAGTGCGTCCTCATATGGCATCAAAACGAATACAAAGTGCCATTATACACTTTTTCTTTTTTATCCAGGAGACAGCATTTTGAGAACCTGTGTATCTTTGTAAATGGATACAAGCATATTTTGGGACTTTCACATCGTTGTTCTATGCAGCGATGAAAAGTAGCTTAGGTTTACGTTGGACTCCTTCAAAGCAATACCAAAGAAAAGCATAAGATCTAGTTGTACAAGTGATTTTTTTTTTTTTTTTTTTTTTTTTTTTTGGAGAGAGAGAGAGTTCATCACAACTGCGTGTTTACTCATTTCATGTACGTGTGTGTGCATGTGAAGTGCGTTTGTGTGCGAGTAACAGTATGTGAGGAGAGAAGTATTTACATCGCGCATGTGTGCGTAACAGCGTATGAATGATGCGTACCGGAAAATTGTGAGTGTGTGTGTGTTTACATATCTTTGCTCATTTATGAAAATACACACAAGAACGAACACACCAACTCTTCAACAAAAAAGTGGAAATAAAGACAAAGGAGAACATGTTTTCCGTCAAGGAAACCATACACACTGTATTCATTTTAAAAAGAGTCAGGACAATGCTAGTAGATATAAAGAGCAGATACACATGTGTCATAAATTTTATCACAGATATGCCGGATCCTTTGTAGTACAAACGCACACAAACACATTTCTTATTTCTTTCTACAAATAGGTTGAAAGGTAAATAACAGCTACTTCACATATGTACAAAATTAAAAGTGTGTGTGCCTCCTTACATGTATGTGTAGGCTTGGTTGATGTTCATCTTTTGCATTCGTATATCTACTCCCAAGTCGTTTCATAGATATATATCACTATTTGCTACATTTGTGTGTATGCGAATACCAAGCATCGAGTTTGTATACGAATCAGTATTATGCTCGTGCGAGCAGCTTTTCGGAGGAGTGTGTGTGTGTGTGTGTGTGTGTGTGTGTGTCGCGCGCGCGCGCGCGTCTGCGTGCTTGTGTTGTTCAAGGGCTTAAAACTCTCTGCCGTTCGGCAGATTTCCAATACGCAGTCTAGTTCCACGACAGGAAACACACTCACCCTACTACTTTTCCTCTCCCTCCCCCCTTATCCCACCCCCCTTCCCCTTTCCCTGTTCCCACCCACGGACCTCCTTCCCCACCCCTTCCCTAAAATTCAGCCGAAAAAAAAATCAAGCAAAAAAAAAAAAAAAAAAAAGGGTACTTTCTAAGACTGCGGCATAGACTGCTGTAGACGGCACACATCTACACCATTTTTGGCAAATTCTTCCACGGGCCATCCATCCCCCTGTCTCTCCAAGACTCGCTCAGCTGCAAGGGTGGTCACTTTTCTTCCAGTATACTGAGTTTCCTCCCTTTTTATGTAAAGATATCATTTTATATCGTAGTGTGTGTGTGTGTGTGTGTGTGTGTGTGTGTGTGTGTGTGTGTGTGTGTGTGTGAGATATCCTTTACAGGCTATGGCAAGTTGGAAATGTATCATCAATAACGGACGGAATATTGAACTGCAATAATGTATATATATATATATATATATATATATATATATATATATAATAATATACATATACAATATTTACAAAAATTGAATATATGTCACCAACAATGCACGAAAGCATACACTGCTCGCTATAGTCTGTATTCACACAAGTGAAGATCGAATGTATCACCGACAATGGACGGAATAACGAACCACAAAACACCGCTAGATATAATCTTACTTCATATAATAAAACAATTTACACGTCTTACCTATGCATTATTGTGTAAGATTATGTACAACAACGCATAACTCGTTTTTTTTGTCGTCTAACGTTTCCTCTCCTCTCCTCTCTCTCTCTCCTCTCTCTCTCTCTCTCTCACACACACACACACACACACACACACACAATCGGATTTGCGATTCGAATAATCGCCGAGTCTAAAATTTAAGCTGTAAACAAACGTATGCGTCGGCCAACAATTAATTCACGGAATATGCGTAAATATCACGGGTTTACATACGTATATATGAGGTGTAAATATTTAGCTATGATAACATTCATAATTTCCCCATATGCAAATTATTAACACCATCCCACAGAGCTGATAAATGATCGAATGATTAATCACACACCGTGTTCACATTTCGCTCGTCACTATCCTTACAGTAATTTGTCATGAGATGATACATGATACATATCTGGAATTGTCGTAAGTCATAAGTACGCCAGGAATAAATAAGCTATTATTATATGGGAATGATTGCCGATGTACGAAGGATCTTGTCCGTCCACATGCCTCGCTCTCGTCCTTCTCTCTCTCTCTCTCTCTCTCACGCACGCACACACACACACACACACACACACACACACACACACACACACCACACACACGCCTGCGTGTGAACGCGCGTGTGAATGAGGTATGCACGCACGCAGCGCGCGCGCGCGCGCGCGCGCGCACACACACACACACACACACACACAAGTACATGCGCGCGCCTTAGCTGCACTCTGTCTTTTGTCAAAAGCTTGGAGGGGGGGGGGGGGGGGGGGGGGGGGGGAGGCAAACATTGATAACAAACAGAACACCAAATCTGAAGTAATCTTGCAAGTAATTTAGTTTATGTATAACAACAAGCAGAAAACCAAATCTGAAGTAATGTTGTCAGGCATTTAGTTTCTGTATTTTGAGAAAACCTTTTTCATTTACGATTTCTATATCTTCACCAGGTCGACAGAAATATGATTCTGACCTAACGCTTCACTACATATCACAGTTTTGTTGTCTGTACACAAAAGGGTGGAGATAAAACTGATATTAAAATGGGGGTGGGGTACGGGGATTGGCTTAGGTAGGTAGTAATGATGGAATTCACTGTGCTTTTTGCTATATTGACACTTTCGATTAAAACAAACAAACAAACAAATAACAGTTTGTTTTCGATTCTGACAACTTACTTCATTCATTCGAGGTTTGGCACTTGCGTTGTATGGATCGACTCGACAGGGGAAAAAATTATATTCAGCATCGATATCTAAAGGGGAAAAACATACAAAAAAGATACATAAAAGTAAATAGAGCAGTGCTCGTATTCTATATCACGTTGTATTACAACATATACAGATACGCAAAAAAAGGGAAAACCAATAAAACAAACACGAATCAGGATTCCATTTATGATTATTTGTGTAATATTATTCAACCTAGAATGGCGTTCTATGATTATTTGTGTAACATTATTCAACCTAGAATGGCATTCTATGATTATTTGTGTAACATTATTCAACCTAGAATGGCATTCGGGGAAAGCGCACACCTCTACAAAGGCGGAAATCCTTTGAAACAACAAATCCTGGATCGGCATTTCGATTCGGATCCACAACATGATGTAAGGAATTTGTCATTGGTCTACATTCCATCTTTGCACCAAGTTTCGTTTCAATCGGTTCTGTCGTTTCTGCGTACACGTGCTGACAGACAGACAGACAGACAGACAAACGAACCAAGTGACACAGGTGAAAACAAAACCTTGGCGGATGTAACAAAGAGTGCCTTCTTCATACTCGCTGTTTTCAGCAGCAGGTAACATTTGTACAGATCTGCTTGTTTACTAACTTTTGTATATGGATGCTAAAGCGACACTACTTAAAGTGGCACAAAACCCGCAAACTTTGATTGTAAAGGTAACCCCTCTCTCTCTCTCTCTCTCCTCTCTCTCTCTCTCTCTCTCTCTCTCTCCTCTCTCTCTCTCTCTCTTGCCGCACTTCACCAAATAACTGTTCTACACAGGAGTGAAATGACAACAAGAAAATCCTACCTTATAAAAGCACAGTGTTTGAAGCGCACTCACAGTGGTGACAGATGTGACATATGCACGATTTACACGATACAGTGTAATCGAAGATGCTTCGCAAAAGGAATTCACAAACTGCATTTCAGAACGCTTTACAGCTTTGTTTGTTGTTGTTGGTTTACAAAACATGAACAGAAATGGAGAGGTGGGGTTTGTGAATTCTGTCAGTACTATGCGAAAGTAAAAACAAAACAAAACAAAACCAAAAGAAAAGAAAAAAAAAAAAAACCCAACACAACCAGACTTTAATGACCAGGACATAATCTTCTCTCCCGAGTTCCCAACCCGCCCCCTGATCCCCTACCTCTCTCTTCTGCATCCCTCGGATTCGGTTTCAAGATTAAAAAAAAAATCCCACTTCAGTCATCACGACGTCTTCATACACAAACTGTCTTAACCAGTTCGTGAAATAAAGCCCTTGTGCTACTTTCGTCTCCCGTACGCTTACAGTCAGTGGCTGCATGCTGCATAGAAAGTAAGCCTGTAGCCATCAGTTAGTTTCAAAGTTAGGTGACTGCAGGTGGAAATTGTAACAAAGTTTAAAAGCAATTTCGCCGATTAACAAGGACAAACAAATTACAAGACAAAACACTACACGTTTTGACCTCTTAGTTCTTCTTCAGGCAAGATGAACAACATTCAAGACAATGAAAACGAAGAACGAACTATTACTTTTCGAATTCGGCGCAAGAAGGTTGTTTATCTTTTCTGAAGAAGACCTCAGAGGTCGAATCGTGTTTTGCCTTATATTTGTTTGTCCATGTTAATTGGCGGAATTACTTAAAGCTACCTTTAAAACCTGTAACAATCAATTCGAAAATAAATGGCCGAGTAACTACGAAGTCCATCTAAACCCTCCTGCAACCGCTGAAATGAGTATGAGATCACCAGTTTGTTATTTCTTTTACTTAAAAACAAAACAAAACAGTTTTCTTCTTGATGAACTTTCCAATATTCCAAGCCTTTTTACAGACCTGGCAAACAGTGCCAGAACTTTCATACAGGCTTGAAAGCAGTTAGTACCTTTTTTTTTACAGTCTGCCTCTGGAGAAATGTGTGTACCGAATTTTCACATGTCCTGTTAGGGTTCCCCTGGAAAGCGTTTATAAGTCATTTTTCCCGTTCAGCATGTTGAACTCATATCTTTCTCAAAACAAATCAGGGAATGAAGAGCGTGGGGGTGGATCCGGAATTCTGGATCCTCTCTCCGTTCAAATTAACAAAACAACATCAAAACAACAACACTGAAAGTCCCATAAACACCGATTTCCAGTGAAAATAAAAAGGTCCACTCTCACTCCCCAATGTAAAGAAAATCGGCACAGACACATGTCACAAGCCCATATTGTCGACAATGCCTGGATTATGCCCCCTCCTCCCTCCCCACCCGCGTTTCCTGTTCAACAATATGCTGACGGAGGATCAGCTGTGCCACTGCCCCCTCCCTACTTCCCCCACCACAACCCCCCCTCCCAACCCAGCCAAGCTCAGCCACTTTGAGGTGAGTGTGCTTTATTAGCTGAGGAAGAAGAAATTCAGCTGCTATCCCCCCTTCTCCACCCCCCACCCCTTTACTCTCATCCCAATTTTTGGCCATCAGATATTTAAACGAAAGTGGACCCCCTATGCTCCCCTCTCCATTCCCCTGGCATCGGAATGAAATGGTCCGCCCCTGCTTTCCACGATACCGTCACTAAGACAGTCAGATGGAGAATCCAAATCCATCCCAAATCAACAAATTCCACCATTGCCATGATCTGAATCCATCTGCTGTTCTTGAATAACGCTTACGAAATGTGACTTTCAATTCAGTTGGAGTGGGACGGTCAGATATAGGCCACTCTTCTTTTCTTTTTTTTTCTTTTTTTCATAGCCATATCGACTCAGTAGCACACACTTAAACGGCTAACTAAAGCTTTGTTTTAGTTTGTTTGTTTCTTTTGTTGTTGTTTTATTTTTTTTTTTTAGTATCAACTGAGAGCACTCTAGACATACAAATGTCAGGCTAGGTGACAAGCTCTTCTGTCTAATCTGAGTTAAACTTGAAGACATTCACTCCTACAAGTTGCATACTGACGATGTTACTCAAAGTTATTCAAAGAGACAAGAAAAATGCGTCGGACAAGATATCTTTAAAGCATTCGTAGCCAAAACTCATAGAGCAGGAAAAATCCTAAACATACTTAGATCTGGTAGACTTCGTCCTGCATGTAAGAAAGCAAGACAAATCGTGAAAAAGGCATTATCTAGCAGGTTCTTGAGCTATAATACGAAGCTGAACAGACGGTTTCTTCCTTGTTCTTCCCTCTTCTCTTTCTTCTCTGTTTTTTTTTCCCCACCGCTGAAGTCCCCGCTTGTGTGATAGGCAAACGTGGTACATAGGGACAGACAGACAGACAGACGGGCAGATTCTGATGTCTTCATTCTAGGGGTAGAGCTCGTTCCGTACGGTGAAGACGGAGGATTTCTCTCTGGCCAGGCAATTGTGCTTTTCTCGGAGCTCTTCGTATCTCTCTGCAACAGGTGTGGAAGTCTTTCAGGTATATTCTCCGTACTAATGCCCAGTTAGTATTGTTATTGTCAGAAATTCCAGGTCACGACCTGATTTGTGTGTGTGTGTGTGTGTGTGTGTGCGCGCACACACACACACGCACACACACACACACGCACGTATGCACACACATACACACACATACACACACACACACAACACACACACACACACACACACACACACACACACACACACACATACACACACACACTTTAAACCACAACAACAGTAACGAACAAAAACAACAGCATACAAAATAAAGACACCCACACTCACACTCCCAACCTCACGTCACCAAACTATCCCCCCTTCCAACCCTCCACTCCCACTCCACACCCTCACCCCTCGCCACTTTCCCACGAACCTTTAAAACAAATAAAACCATCTTACTGAGGTTCCAGATGTCGTGGTAGTGTTTCTGGTCGTGGAAGAGGTGCAGTACCACCATGTCCTTTCGGTCAAAGCAACGCCTCTTCAGCACGCGCCGGTTGTCCCGGTCACAGAAGGCGGCGTAGGGGATGGCCCCGTTCTCCCGCAAGAGCTCGCTGAAGGGTTCCGTGAACGCCCGGCGGTACTCCCTCAGACTCTCCACACCCAGCCCGTCGTTGAGAGTCACCTCGGAAAGAACGAAGGTCTTGAACGCTGCCAGACGATAATGGTCAAGCTCGATATGGTAAAAGTCGTCATAGTCAAGGTCGATATGGTCAGGTTCGTCATTGGTGGTGTACATGAATAGACTTGGTCAGTTGAGCGGGTCCGGTCGTATATCCATCCACCCTTCCATCGATTCGTCCGCCCACCCATCTTTTCATTCATCCATTCCTCCGTCTATGTATTCTCGTTTCATCTGTACATTCATTCATCCATCCACGCATCTAGCCGTCTTACTATTCGTTTTTGTGTTTATTCATCCATCCATCCATCTACACGTGTGTCGCCCGTCTATTTATTCATCAATCCAACTATCCTTCCGTCCGTCGATGCGTCCGTCCGTCAATCGATCCATTCACCCGCCATCCGTCCAGCCGCCTATCTATCCGTCCGTCTATACATGCTTCCATCTGACCGTCCATACGTCCATCTGTCTACCTGCGCCCACATCCTCCATCATGTAATAAACGTATCCATCCATCCGTCAATCCATCGATACATCCGTCTATTCATTCTTCCAGCCGCCATCCATCCGTAAATTTTCCACCCACCCACCCATCCATCCACCCATCCAACCTCCAATCCACCCATCCATCCATCCATCCACCCACCCATCCATCCATCCATCCATCCATCAGCAGAGCCATTCATACATCCGTCCATCCATTTAACCATCCACTGACCCGTCCATCCATCCATCCATCCATGCAACTGTCAATCCATCCGTTTGGCCATCCATATATTCGTCTGTCCATCCGTGTGTCTATCTGTCCGTTCATTCATCCGTCCATCCATCCATCCGTCCACGCGTCAGTCGGTAAAGCATTATATGTTAAATAGTGGGACCAATGTATACTGGATAAAGTAACAGCTAAGAACAATCGTTTAACCATAACAACATATCGAAGAGAGAGAGAGAGAGAGAGAGAGAGAGAGAGAGAGAGAGAGAGAGAGAGAGAGAGAGAGAGAGGATGCGGGTAGGTACGAAGGAAGAGAACTCAGAATCAAAAATCAACAAACCTTGATTTAAACACTATTATACAAGGGGTCATGCATCCTACCTGTGAATTATAATACATCACGAACTATAGATGGCCCTGTTTATTTTCTACCCTTGTATTGGCCCATTTGACAGCATTTATCTGCCTTGAAAGGGAGTCTGTGTTCACACATGCAGGTTAAATTTTAGTCAATATAAAATAATTCAAGTACTAAAATTGACAGCTCGGGGATATCTACGTTATTTTTCATAAATAAAACCGTTTCGTGTTCACATTTTGACGCCTTTATATTTGTTCAGTCCAAAGATGATCTCTCTCTGTTATAGAAGAGACTTTATCAAGGCTTCATATTTCTGCATCGTACGAAGAAATAGGTTGTGTCTGCATGGGAAATTGTTTAATAAAAAAAAAAAGACTTGCAGAAGCGTTGTTCAGTTTGAAAGGTTTACACGAGACATTGAATATAACTTACTTCCCCCTTTTAGATGAATTATGACAAGCATTACTGAAACTATTTTTTTACAACAATATCATACCTGAATAATGATATGAATTTAAAGCTGCCATCTTAATACCATTGCTATACCATCTCTCTGTAGTTGCTTACAAATTGTTTCCTAAATACCTCTGTATTGATATTATCCATCTTAGCATTTGACTGGAGCTGAGATGCTGCATTATACAGATTATCTAGCTGAGTTGCAAACGGACCACAGGGTTTCCAATATAAAATATCAGCAGCACATAGGAGACTCAGCAATATCAGCATACATATTCGCACCATGCCTGCAATTGCCAACTATTTCTTGAGTAAGCTCATAAAGACACAAAGGAAAAAAAGGACCGGACTATTCAACATTCCCTTGGTTTACACCATCAGTACAATCAACATGTCTGGTGAACTGTATTTTACCCAACCCTTTGCTTTCACAATATCATACATGCTTTGCAAGTATTCATTTATTCTGCTTATCTTTAATTAGAAAGAGAGGGGGTTAGTTACCGCCAAGGACATTGACAAAAGCACAGGACAAGACACGATGCATTTCGACTTCTTGGTCTTCTTCAGGCAAAAAAAAAAACAGATCACATTTAACATTTAGGACAGTACAAACAAAGAACGAAGAGTGACTTATCTGTCCATGTGGTAGGAAGAATGGCTGCCAGACGGAAACGACACAGGGGATTATGGGAGAGGAAAAGGAGGGGGGGGGGGATGCGTGGGGGGAGGGGGGGGGAGTGAAACGATGGGGTTGTGTAGCTGGTTTACTGGGGTGGTATGATATATTTGTGATGGTTGTGGTTAAGGTGGATTGATAATAATGCTAAGTGGGGGGGGGGGGGGGGGGGGGGGGGGGGGGGAGGGGGGGGATATATATATATATATATATATAATAAATTGACAAAATTTTATATATATATATATATATATATATATATATATATAAGGGATAGTAATGATAATAATGATAGTAGTAGTAATTATAATAAATAAGTAGATGAATAAAATGAAAGTAACTGTAATTAAAAAAAAGTGAATAAAATAGATAAATGATTTCGCTGGGTGATGAAGGAGGTGGTAGTAGTTATGCGTGGGTATTTGTGAAAGGTGTGTGGGTAATGTTAATAAGGGAGGGAAGGGGATGGAAGATTAATGGGTGATAAGGTATAATTGGGGGGGGGGGGGGGGTTGAAAAAAGGGGTGGATGGGGTGGGTGGGGAGGAGGGTAATGTGTGTGTTGGGGGGGGGGGGGGGGGGCAAGAGAAGGAGAGCTCATATCTCTCCATCCACTATGGGGTGGGGGGTATGGGTGTGGGATGTTGGGAGGTTCATACAAATAGTGTTGTTGAAAAAGTAAACAATGCTGTGGGATGATGTTCATTGTAACAGGTGAAATAATGTGTTGGCATTAATATGCTGATGTTGGTTGAGAAAAGATAGCATGATCAATGAAAAACAGGGTATCATGTGTTACACACACACACACACACACACACACACACACACACACACACACACGCACGCACGCACGCACGCACGCACGCACCACACACCAATCACACACACACACACACACACACACACACACACAAAGTGTGTGTGGGGGGGGGGGTGGACCACATGTAAACAGTATTCTGGGTGAGTTATGATCATAATGAGACTAACTGTGAAAAGTTTTCACACACACACACACACACACACACACACACACACACACACACACACACACACACACACTCACTTAAAAAAAATGATCATTAATCAGCCACTGATGGGTGATGATCATGTGAGATCAACAGTACTATAGGAAGGTCTTCTTCTCCGTTCACTTAGGCAGGAATCCTGGAGGTACTGGCAAAGGCTGCTGTATGGTGAAGGCCCTCCAGTGGTCAATAAAGTTTTGCACTCATCGGTGTGTTGGCAGGCTAGGTTTCTACTTTTAGTGTTGTTGGGAATGTTCCGCTGTCACTGGGGCTGCATGGATAAATTGAAGACTTGCCAGTGTGGAATATTGTGGAGATGTGATGTCACAGTCTAGAGTGCCCTGTTCTCAGTCTCACAATGATGGTCTTCTTCGTTCACTTAGGTAGGCTTTGTTTGCCTTGGCGGTAGCTAACCCCCTCTCTTTCTAAATTTTGCTTCGTTCTCCGCCATCAGTCACTCCATTTTGAAACTGCTTATCTTTAATCTTTTGTTTCAAAAGAATAGGCCATAAAAGTTTCCTTGATATGGAATTAAAGGCCTTTTAAAAATTTTACTGGCAGTGTACAATTTTCTGTCGAAAAGGAACTTTTTTATATTTGATAATGATATAAATAAATGATCTGTCAATGAATAGCTCTTTCTAAATCCCACTTAATATTCACCTGCTATCTTGATTTGATCAATCCACTCTTGTAGTCTTGAATTCAGAATAGAACCGAACACCTTGCTGTGTTTGTCAGATGAGGGAGATGGCTCTATAACTGTTGGGATCGTTAACGTTTATTTTAAAAAAAAATAATGTAAAATCATAGACTCCATCCAGCTATCAGGATATTCTTCGACAAAAAAAGAAAAACATTGAATACTTTGTTTTTAATGTCATGTACTTTCAAAAAAACAAAACAAAACAAAAAAACTCTCCAATCATACCATTCAGTCTTGCTGCCTGACCACCATTTTAATGTTCGAGTAGTAATTTGTATTTCTTCTTTACGGATTGGACGACCATAAAACACATAGTTCCCGGTCATTTTCATCATTAATTATCATAATAAAATTACCATCATTAATGATATCTTCATCACTGCCTATCCCAAATCTATTTACATCACAATTAGAAGATTCTTCTGGCACGATTTCATAATCAGTGTCATCATTTTCCAGGACTCTCTTCAAATAATAAAACCAGTCTTTTGACTGATAATCACTTAGCACAGTGAATGGTTTTATCTCAGATATTTCTCGTTATACGCAAAAAATTCTTTCAGATTATCCACAGACAATGTAAGTCTATCCAGATTCTTATCTTTCTCAGTGGTTTGTATTCACGCTTCGATTTACGATACTTTTTCCTATCCTTTATATCTTGAATTTTTAAAGACTGTTAATACTTTTCTAGCACTGCATTTGGCTGCACCGTATTCTTATCATACCACTCGTCGTATGATTTTCTGATGTACATAAACATTTTTGTTCATGCTTTCAGCCTGCTGCCCTATACAAGTGTCAAATGTACTTAGAGCTTCATAAACGTAGACGTCAATGCGTTGCCTGGTGTGAACTGTTCTCTCTTTTATTTCTGTGGATTGCGTATTCGGACGATATTGTTAGGCATAATCAGTGTTCTTAACTAGTGTTTCAATATATTTTTGCGCAGTTTGTATATGTTTGCGCTTAATTTCATTTTTCGAAAATAAAAAGATAATTCTCCATGCTGATACCATTTCTCTCTGATACATCAAGCTTTCAATGATTGGAGAGTTATCTTTGTTCCCAAACGATGTTCTTTGTCAAATGTTGCATTTTTCAATATCTCCAGTCTCGGTCACAATATCATGCAAATTGCGCTCACGATTTGTTTATTTTTCCTCACCTTATGGGCTCACTATAAAACATCAAATCGTTTCTTTTCGATCTTTCTTCCAGCATCCGTCTCTCTTTCTAATTTCTTCTCTCTGTCCCTTAGTCTATTGTTTTCCGCTTTAAACTCATCATTTTCCATACTAGGATTTCAGACTGTATCCCTTATTTCGTGCACCTTTTCTTGTAGTCTACAGGCTGGATATTCGGCCTTTTTTGAAGGCATTTCTATATCTTGTTCACTTTGGAGTTCAGAGGGTGTGTGTAGGTATTTAGATTTGAGCCGATAAGGAAGAGTAAAGGGGAGAGGGAGGTTAAGTAGGCTGCTGAACGCTATAACCCCCTACCCCCTTCTTTCAGGGGGAAAGGTGAAGAGCAAGGGAGGTTTCCGAAACCCTTGTAATCCACCCAATACCCTTCGCCATCCCTCATTCGTCCTTGTCTGACGAAGAATTAAAAAGGCGCGAAACGAGGTACAGGCAAGCTACTGAAAGAATGAGGAATATAAAAGATTCTTATTTTTGATACGAACCCAAGTCTGAGAAAGAAAAACAGCAAAGCATCCAACACTAATCTGACACTACAGATCGCCACGATAATCAAGGATAAACGCAGCGCAGGATAGGTTTACTTGTATTCGTGAGCCCGCTAGCTGCGAATGAGTTAATTAAAAAACCATCGCACCTTGTCGCGTGGCGTGAATGGATTAAGCGGCCATGAAGTACTTTGTGACACCTACTGTCAAAGTGGACCAAGGGTCTTTTGGTGTAGGCACTGTGCGTCTCCTCCACACACACACACACACACACACACACACACAACATGGGCGAACGCGTTCATATGAATGAGAGACATAATAGGAGCGATGGACGAAGGCACGGAAGGCCGATAAGAAGTTGGGAAAGGGCCCGGATTATCATATTACTACACTATACGGATGAACAACAGAAGCGCGCGTATACTCTCTCTCTCTCTGTCTCTCTCTCTCTCTCTCTTCTCTCTCTCTCTCTCTCTCTCTCTCTCTCTCTCTACACACACACACACACACACACACACTACACACACACACCACACACACACACACACACACACACGCACACACACACACACACACACACACACACACACACACACGATTATCACAAGACAGAGGTCAGGACAGACTTTAGAGGGCAGCGTTTCTCGGGGTGAAAAATGCAGACTAAACATCCAAACATGCCCGGAACTGCCGAACAGTATATCATGTCCTCCTCCACATCGCCATTTAAAAAAAAAAAGAAAAGAAATCCCACCCAAAGCCAAAGGACCCAGAACAATCTTCATGAGCATAGTCCATTGAAAGTCGTTCTCCTGGTGTACTTGTGTCTTCTGTCCGTACTGTTATTGCCACAGTACATGGCAATGGACTGTGAATTCGGGTACCTACACACGTGGAAATCCTTCCATCCCTAAAAATTTGATTTGAAAAAAATCCGGGACTCTTGTCCACCAACGTCTGAGGCACATTAAACCTTTTTTCTTCTTCTTCTTCTTCTTTTTTTTCAAAATCAATATTTTAACAATTTTTAGCCACCTAAACGACAGATTCAGAGGTGTGAATCAAGCTCTACAGCCCACTGGTGATGAACTGTACTGGTTGTATCAGCCTACAGAGGACAACAACACTGATATCGACACGCTACTGAACACCAGAGACGAACCGTAGCCATGTCTGACCAGACTGGAACAACACCCACGGAGAACATGGAATCTCTTTCAGGACGGGCCACTCTCCAAGGTCCTGGGATTGTCTGACACTGACCCAGGAGATCTCAAGACCGACATCAACGAAGCAGTTGATTCCCTCGACTGTATGTTCCCTGCGTAAACTCGTGGAGAACAATGACATCCTTTCGAATCCAGTCGGGGGAGGGACAATACAGACCACTCATCGTACAGTTCTGTGGAGTGGTGGCCGAGATGTCTGCTATCACACAGGATGAAAGCTTGAGAGAACGTGTTCAGCTGAGCGGCATTGAATGACCTCGGATCTGACACTCAAACAACAGGAATATCTCCACTACTTAAGGGAGCAAGGGTAGACAACTTCTTTTTTTTAAAAAATGGCTAAACCCCATGTTGATGATACTAGGAATAACGAGCGACAGCAGAAAACGCATGAACCGCACAGAGAAACAGGGTCCGGACTGAGTAGTTAGTGTCACCAGTCAGTAGGTGATGTCCTGCGTCTGTTGGAACATCAGAACAAACATCACTGAACACCACCGAAGTGACTAAACAGCAGTGCGGTGTCTCCTCTGGTAGGGTGGCTCATAACGACTTCATTTTGACTGCTCCCTGTCAAATGCGCTACTAGGGCGGCG
>CM065725.1:32401236-32411236 GCA_033310375.1 Conus canariensis
AATTGATCTTGAAAAATGCCATTTGATTTTCTTTTTTTCTAATCAATCGGAAATCGATGCCAGAAGAATGTAAGAAAGAAAAAAGACACACCCAAAGGTGCAGGTGGGACCCACAGAAGAACTTTCCTCAACTGCCGAACAAACCAGCTGGGAGCAATCCTGCACCATCCTTGGGAGCCTTCGCTGTGTTCACATAGGGTGCAGGCAAGCACAGGGCATTCCGTTAAGACGTCAAGGAACATAACTGCTCCCTGGCAGATGCGATTGTGTGATGGCCACTGGATGTGACACGACAGATCCTCCACGGTTCCCGTGGGTGTGGAAACCCATGCTTCATGACTGCAGAGCCCATCGGCCAAAAACGCCACCGTTAAGCAACCTCCGTGTGCATCCCGCAGCCTCACTCGTTGCTGTTCCGCTGACAGATGAAAACAGTACAAACTCCAGACACGTCCAACTTTTCGCAATGATCCTTTAAGTGCTCTCTGAAGAGAAGAGAATCCCGGGCCACAGTCTTTCCCGCTGTCAACAGGACAGTGAGTCTGTCCTCAACGTCACTGGGCTTTTCCCCAGAGTCGGCCAAAAGGCAGAGAAGAAAAAGATACACCCGAAGATGCGGGTAAGACCCAAAGAAGTACTGTCCTCAACTGCCGAACAAACCTGCTGGGGGCAATCCTGCACCACCCTTTGAAGCCTGCGCTGTGTTCACATAGGGTGCAGAAAAATCCATAATGAACTGGCTTTGTAAAACTCCGCTCAGACCTCACCACAGCCAGCAGGGGTGGAAGAGGACAGCGTCTTGCAAGGAAATCCCCACGCATGGCCATGGTAATGGTGGACTGTTAGATTTACCGTGGCTAGGGCACAGCGTATGAAAGACGGAGCCCATACATCTCTTTCCGCAGTCTTCAGTTTCCTTGAACTGAATCAGGTACCCATTTTCTTACTGCTAGGTGGATATGAAAGGTTTCCAAACCGTAAAACTCCGATCCCGCGAGTTGTTCGAACTCACAACCGTCAGAGTCGCAGCCGGATAGCCCTAACCACTCGACCAAGAGCTCCTGTATGTGATACATGCATCTGTTTTCTTCTTCTTCTTCTTCTTCTTCTTCTTCTTCTTCTTCTTCTTCTTTCTTCTTCTTCTTCTTTTCACTTTCTCGCAACCTTGATGCGGATTTCGTTGTCGGCTGGGCTATAAACATGACTTGACTTCCCATCCTAGGAGTGTTCAGCTGTCCATTTTCAGCACCACACAAGGATGTTACGATGTCTGTCCATCTGACTGTCCTCTGCTGTTTGTGTATCCATACAGATCTCTCTTGCTGACTCTATCTATCCTTCATGTTTTCTTTTCATCGAAAGCTGATATGTATTTCTTACGATGTATACCGGTTTATAACTATTTCCTAAAGCACTGTGCTGTGTTTCTTAATAAATAACCATGCTCCATTTTCATAAATATTGCTAAACGTGAGGGTGTGTTTTTTTCTTTTTCATTTTATATTTGTTTATCTATCTTTTTTGTTATTTTATTTTCTAACTGGCTTTATACCTCATTTCTGGTTGTTTGCTGTTGGTGTTACTTTTTTTTTTTTTTTTTTTTACAAATTCCTTTATCTCTCTTAAGCAAGAACAAAAGCAAATAAAAATGTTAAAAAAAGAGAACGTTACGACCCTGGCATCTATAGCATGCTGCCAGTCGATAGGATCAAAGACCTCGATACAAAGAGACATTTTCTCCTATTCCGTTTATCGATACTCAGTGAGAAGCAAAACCTGATCGGCCGGCGTCGACGTGGTTGTTGTTGTTGTTGTTGCTGCTGGAGAATGAGAGAGAGAGAGAGAGAGAGAGAGAGAGAGAGAGAGAGAGAGAGAGAGAAGAGAGAGAATGTCTGTGGGGGAGAGAAGCGAGCGAACGAGAGAGAGAGAGAGAGAGAGAGAGAGAGAGAGAGAGAGAGAGAGAGTACATGTGTGCTTGCCTACGTGTGGTGGGAGAGAGAGAGAGAGAGGGGGGGAAGGAGAGAGAGAGTTTGTGTGGGGGGAGAGTGGGGGTGGGGGAGCGAGCGAGAGAGAGAGAGAGTGCACATGTGCTTGCCTAAGAGAGAGACGAGAGAGAGAGAGAGAGAGAGAGAGAGAGAGAGAGAGAGAGAGAGGTGTGCATGTGCTTGCTATAGAGTGTGTGTGTGTGTGTGTGTGTGTGTGTGTGTGTGTGTGTGTCTGTGTCTGTGTGCATGTCTGTGTGGGTATCTCTGCGTATGTGTGTTCGAACAACAGAAATTCCCAGTACTTCGACCTGTCAACGTTTTTTCTCTGTGGACTCTGATACAATGAAGACCTTACCCATCTGAATTCCAGCAACGACTTAACCTAAAATCACAGCCTAACTGACAATGTGCACAGTCATTGATCCGTTGATCCCGTATACGCTGTGAAGAGAAAAGCGTGCGTGGGTCGGTGTATTGTACTTCCTGGACGTCTTTCACCAGAACTTTTTAATTTTTCAAATCCTCTGGTTTCCGCCTCCAACAAAGGAATCCCTCACATCCCTGGCAGCAGCAGCCGCAGCAGCAGCAACAGCAGCAGCAGCCACAATACAGAGAAAGGCGGTTGTTGCCATGCCTGTTGTGATGCCCAGCAGAGTGGAATTCAGCCGGCACCGCCGGCAGATCAATGGAGCTGGGGGTTCGCTTCCTGCCGATTACCTCAATGCCAGAACAGAAATGACTCTGGATCAAAAGAGGCGTGATTATTGTCATGCTTGCCTGCAGTACAATGTAGTCGCTTCATTAGTGTTGGGAAAAAGTTTCGGGGTGTGTATGTGTGTGTGTGAGGGGAGAGGGGAGGGGGGGGGGAGGGGAGCGGGAGTTGAGCGGGGTGGGAGGGGGGGGGGTGGAGGAGAAAGTTCTTACTGTTGTATGGAGGCTGAGGACAACGGACGATCATGGTGGTGATGGTGGCGATGATAGTGATAAGGGTGATGACCATGATGATGATGACAAAATGCTGTTCTTGCTTAACTCACGACTCTCTTATTCTAACACCCTTATTTACTCATTTCAGCTGCCTACAGCTCTGCTCACGGCACTGAAACTGCTCACTTTAAAGTCTGCAACGATTTACTGATTGCCCTCGGCAACAACAAAACAACAAACCTCTATGAACTAGACCTCTCTGCAGCTTTTGATATCATTAGCCATTTATTCGTCTATCCCGTTAGCGTAACTCTTCTTGTTTCTCTGATACAGTTCTCAGCTGGTTTCATCATGCGTCACGGACCGTCCCTAAATTGTTTCTGTCAATGGTTCTGCTTCCAGCCCAATTCCGTTACTGCACGGTGTACCACAGGGCTCATTCCTGGTACCTGTCTTTTTCACTTGTTCTTCCGCTGTCTTCGACGTTGTGAATCAATAGTATCTTTTCGATCACGGTTTCTCTGATGACAATTAGCTTTATCTTTCTGAACTTCTCTCTTGTCTTACGACTAAGACTGACAGCACTAAATTGGGTCCAGAAAAAACAGACAACAGATCTAAACAAACAAAAACAAAGCTGAAATGAACTGTTGATCTTTTTACCCAAGTATTCAATTTATCTCTTTATCCCATCTTCTGCTGATCTCACGGACTCATCAATCACTCTCTTCTTCAGCCTGTAATCTTGGTGTCACACTTGATCAGCTTCTTTCGTCCCAAACGAACGTTGCTAGTGTCGTTCGGATTTGTTTTCTTTAACTCCGTCGCATTGTTTCCATTTATTTCCTCCTTTCCCAGGATGCCACCCAAATTCTTGTTCGCACATCTATACTTTGTGATCTGGATTATTGTAGCACTGTCCTGTCTGGCTCCCCATACAGTCTCACCGGTAATTTTTCAGAAAGCCCCAAATCATGCCGGCCGCCTCAGCTTTCACTTTTCTACGTTTGATAGTTACTTCCCCATTATTGTGTTCTCTTCACTGACTTCCTGTTCAGCAGAGGATCTCTTACAAAGTTGCATCTCTCTGCTGTAAATCCATTAAATCCTCCTGTCCTCAATACCTGACCTATCTACGGCTACTGTATCTTCCATCGTGGGAACTCCGCTGTTCTGATACTCATCTTTTCCTGACTCACTCTCTTCATGCTTCAACTTTTGGTGAGTGTTCCTCTACCTGTCAAGCCCTCTTCCTTTGGAACGGACTTCCACGTCAACTTTGAAGCTCTGTCTCCCTGACCATTTTCAAATTAATTTTGAAAACTTTTCTTTTCCCTTCTGAATAAAATGCTAAACGTGCTGGTGTTGTTCGGGGGGATTGTATGTGCTTGGATGCCTGTGGTTACTGATTTACTAATAATCGCTTTTGTTTGAGAGATGGGGAATATGTGGAGAGAAGGAATGAGACGACCGGGCTGTGTAGTGTTACTTTTGGATGCCAAGCCAGCGTATGATTGCAGCATGCGTTGTGTGTATTGCTGGTTGTTCGTGTTTATTTACTTTGTGATTTGAGTGTGCACTTGTTTGTGTAAACGCCTAGGGCATTCATTGGATAAGGCACGTAAATATTCATTATGATAACAATAACGATGATAATCTGATGAAGTGGATGAAAAAAAGGATTATGACGATGACAGCGACAATGGCTATCAAGATGATGGCGATATTGATGAGGATCACAACGACAAGTGACGAGGTAATACTTGGACAAGACAATCCACAACAACAAAAAAATGGCTGATTACCGAAACAATATGTTCAACACTGGATGGTCTCATTTTTGACGAGAGGAGAGAGAGAGAGAGAGAGAGGAGAGAGAGGAGAGAGAGAGAGAGAGAGAGACAGACAGACAGACAGACAGACAGACAGACAGACAGACAAAGACAGAGAGAGACTGAGACAGAGAGAGAGAAAAAAAAGACGGTGAGGGAGGAGAGAGGGGGATGCTGGGAAGGGGGAAACAGGCGGGGGAAGCAGGTGGGCTAAGGTGCTACTGGAAGGAGAAGTGGTAGGGATGTCCATGTCATCATGTTTGCTATGATTATGCCAAAGGTGCAAATTGTGCACAAACCTACCCGTACTCAGCACAAGCAACCAGTTCATAAACATAACTCATCACCCACCAACTATTTACCCAACCAATCAACCTATTCATGCACCGAATCAACCTACTGACCCAACTAACCGACCTATTTAACCAACCAGCCAACCAAATAACCTGTTTACCAACTAATCACTCCAGAAAGCGACGAACTTTTCAGTTTCTGTTTCCTGTTCGTAGTGCACGCCGTAACATCGGAAAGGGCACACACACACACACACACACACACACACACACACACACACACACACACACACACACACTCACTCACTCACTCACACAGGCAGACAGAACACACACACACACACTCTTTCTCTTTCTCTCTCTTCTCTCTCTTACACGTGCACGCTCGCACTAGCATACATGCACACACACACACAAATAGGCCTACACACGCACAGATACACTCTGTGTAATTATTTGTTACCTTGTGATCTTCATTCTTTTGCTTTATTTTGGTCAAAGGTATTACATGCAAAAGACTGAAAGTGTCAGCACACCAATTATTAGGACATCAACAAATCCATACGCCTTTGTGTCAAACACCAAAACATTAAAATCAGCAAAGGAATGTCCATCGGTAAATGAACACACAGACTATGCAGGGTTTGAGAGTTTGTTGGAGGAAAGATGTGGAGTTAGAAAGTGGGAAGAAATAGGAGGAAGGAGGCCCCACTTACTGTAAAAAAAAAAAAAAAAAAATTAAAAAAAAAAAAATAAAATAAAAAAGAGAAAAAGAAAAAAAAAAGAAAAAATGTGGGAAAAATTAGAAGTTGGAGGCCCCACCAATAAAAAAGGGGAAAAAATCGAAAAGGGGGCCATAGATCTCCGATCGATCTGCATTGTTGGAAGAACTGCAGTCACCATAGAGCAAGAGATCAATGCATTCACACAGAGACAGTGTCTCGGGGTTATGCCCCTTATCTTTCTTGCTCGAAAACCCTGTATTTCTCTCGCGATTTGGAATTTATGAGTTTTCAACGGCTTGCATTATGATCACATTCTTTGATTTTTTTTTCGAGAGAGAAAAAGGTTTGTGCTATAATCCTCTCCTCCTCTCCCCAACCGTAAAGGGAGTTCGTGAAACAGGTTAGGGAACAGGGGTAATGGTGGTGGTTGTGGGATTAAAAACAAACCCTTGAGTGCTTATTACTTTCTTTAGTCTGAATTTCACAATGTTAAGTACATCTATTACTACATTAGTTATTATTGTTTGCTGAAATCTAAAAAAAAATGTTATTCCGCCAAACTACATGGACAAACGAATCACAAGACAAAATACGACGCGTTTCGACCACTTAGGTCTGCTTCAAACATAGTAAACAACACGCAGGACAACAAAAATGAAGAACAAGCAATCACTTATCTTTGTCAAATTCGGCGCAAGATGGGCGTTGAATTTGTAAGAGCTTCCAATAGCTTACATTATGATCACATTGTTTGACTGTTTTCCCCGAGTAAAAAAAAAATCCACCACGATGTCAACATACACCGAGTAAGTTTAGGTAAGTGCTTCCATTCACTCAAAGGGGTGTTGTGGGATCATGGCCCAAATCACTCACAAGGGAGAAAGTCTGGGACAGGGTGGGGGATAGCTCTAGCTCAGATTCAAAATCACTCACCCCTCAAATTCTGAAGCAGTGTATTTTTAATTGGCATGCTTTTAGGACACGTGAAGCATGTTCAAGCAGTGATTTTTCAACAAAAGGGGAGGTCGAACTGGATTCATTCCCTTGGTAATGAGTCTGGACACGTGACTTTTTTCACCTGCCCGGGGGACTGAATTCAGGCATGGAGTGGTTAAGAAACTTTACATGGGGTTGAGGTTTGGCACTGGTCATTCATGCATTCGGGGGTGGGGGGGGGGGGGGGAGGAGGAGGATTCGATGTAGCAGGAGCATGCGTGCAGAGTGGTGAAAGGCATGTGGTGTTGCAGGTAGTGTTGTCGCTTTCCCCACATCCGTCCAACAATGTTTTTTTCTTTTTCTTTTTTTTTTAAAGTCTCATGTTGTATTTTCAACTTTCGTGAGACAAGGGAGGTAACACAGCCCAGCTGCAGAAAACGGTGGCAGCGTCACAACAGCTCTGTGGGAGGCAGGTCGGTCTTCATTCAGCCTGTGTGTTGTTATGGCATCGACTGGAGGCAGGTCGGTCTTCATTCAGCCTGTGTGTTGTTACGGCATCGACTGGAGGCAGGTCGGTCTTCATTCAGCCTGTGTGTTGTTATGGCATCGACTGGAGGCAGGTCGGTCTTCATTCAGCCTGTGTGTTGTTATGGCATCGACTGGAGGCAGGTCGGTCTTCATTCAGCCTGTGTGTTGTTACGGCATCGACTGGAGGCAGGTCGGTCTTCATTCAGCCTGTGTGTTGTTATGGCATCGACTGGAGGCAGGTCGATCTTCATTCAGCCTGTGTGTTGTTACAGCATCGACTGGAGGCAGGTCGGTCTTCATTCAGCCTGTGTGTGTTACGGCATCGACTGGAGGCAGGTCGGTCTTCATTCAGCCTGTGTGGTGTTACGGCATCGACTGGAGGCAGGTCGGTCTTCATTCAGCCTGTGTGTTGTTACGGCATCGACTGGAGGCAGGTCGGTCTTCATTCAGCCTGTGTGTTGTTACAGCATCGACTGGAGGCAGGTCGGTCTTCATTCAGCCTGTGTGTTGTTATGGCATCGGACGGGAGGCAGGTCGGTCTTCATTCAGCCTGTGTTGTTATGGCATCGACTGGAGGCAGGTCGATCTTCATTCAGCCTGTGTGTTGTTACAGCATCGACTGGAGGCAGGTCGGTCTCTTCATTACAACCGTGTGTGTTGTTTATGGCATCGACTGGAGGCAGGTCGGTCTTCATTCAGCCTGTGTGTTGTTATGGCATCGACTGGAGGCAGGTCGCTCTTCACTCAGCCTGTGTGTTGTTACGGCATCGACTGGAGGCAGGTCGGTCTTCATTCAGCCTGTGTGTTGTTACGTCATCGACTGTTTCTGTCAAAACGCATGGGGTAAAAACAAAGGAAAAACTGTGAAATACTTCGTGCCTATGACCGTTCCCCTTCCCTCCCCCAACCAAACCATTATAAAAAAAAATGTGTTGACTGGTCAAGTTTCACTGTTGACCAGTCCTACAGGCGATCAACTGGGCGAGTGGAAGAACGGGATTTTAAAACAGCACTCCGGGTGCATCATAACAGTTTTGCTATGGCATACCATTCGCATCGAAAAGAGGGAGAAAAAAAGAGCCACATGTGCAGGTGACCTACACGGCGTGATTGCATTCATCCACTCACAGTTTCTTTGTCTGTCTGTCTGTCTGTCAGCAACATTCCGTTAACAAAACTTTGTGAAAAGATGGAATGTGGCCTAGATATTTCATGTCGGTGCTGATCTGTTGAGCGGATGTAGATTTTAAAAAAATCCAGGATCCATTCACCGAGATAATTACAAATTTTGCACAGAACATAACCACTGTGTTAAGACTGTTTACCAACTGATCAATGTCTATTACGTCGTCTACTTTACCGGAATATCAAAACTGTCTATTGATATAAGCATTCACGTTTCGTGTTTTTCATATCCTAACACAAAAGGTACATGGAAAGTAACTGTTTCGATCCATATCTACCATTACCTCCAATGGCGGTGAAAAGTTTTTTTTTTTTTTTTTTTTTTTTTTTTTTTTTTACTGTCCTATCTGCTGTGCCACCTCAATGGCACTGCACCCACGCCTCTCATTCCGATCCCTCGTCCACAGCCACAGCCCGGCCCGGTCCGCCGCAGCCCCGGCATCGGCAACCCATAGGGAGCAGTCAATGTCAAGTCGTCAAGAGGCAACCCACCGGAGGAGACACTGCACCGTTGCCGAGTCACTTCGGTGGTGTTCAGTGGCGCCTGTTCTGATCCAGCATACGCTGGACACCACCAACTAAGCCCCCTAGTGACGACAAAAAATACTTTGTCGCGGAGCTGGTGTGAGTGAGGTCTCCCTCCGGAGGGCGCCACCACGTCCGTCCAACGACAGCCCCCATAAATTTGCCAAGACCTGTGACCCCAGTGGAATCAAACCAAGATCACAGACGTGGAGAGGACATCGAAACTGAGGTCACCATGAGAGCAGGGCATGAAGGGCCACAGAATTTGAAACTTTTTTTATGCTGATCGATGATGATGTTGATGAAGGTGATGCTACAGATTTCCATTCCGGTCTGAGACTACTGACAGGGCTGTACTCTACGCTTACTTTTATAATATATCCCGGCGTCAACCAGGCCCTAGAAATACAGACACCTGCAGTGTTTGTCAGGAAATTCGAGCAACGTTCTCAGAGACGCATCCAATTAGTGGACGAAACTCGACTGTTTGGTCCCAGTTTTCCTAACTGAGCCCGTAGCAAACCCAAATCTGGGTAGGAGCCGGTCAGGGCAGAAAAAAAACCTTACGCGGGAATCGAACCCCGACCTCTGAGAATCCGCGACGCTAACCACTTCGCCACGGCGGCTGGTGCGATGAAAAGAATTTGTTAGCGGTTTGAGTTCTCACGACTGCCCGTTCTGTGTGTATGCTCTGATTTCAGACAGAAATATTGTTCTGTGTCAACGTTTTATTCTACCAGTTTCCCCTTCACAGCCCCAGGTCATTCCATTGTGTTCAAAAGAAAGGGGCCAGCGTTGATTTTTTTTTCTTTTCGGACTCTTTCGCATTGTGAGATTATTCATACGCACGTCTAGCGAAATTGGGAGCAAAAAACATTTCAAGCTGCAGCTGAAGCTTTTTGTTGTTCATCATAGGCAGAAATCTGTAGTGCGGTAGAAAAGGACTGTTGGCAGGTTTTTCACAATTCTGATTCAAAACTTTTTTTCGGTGACATGTACAAGGATTTGGCAGTGCCATCAGAAGTGTAGCGATAGGCTGTTTTTGAATATCCTTTTATAAAACA
>CM065725.1:32426236-32436236 GCA_033310375.1 Conus canariensis
TTCTCGTTTTACCTTCTTTTGGTACTGGTACTACCACTGAACTTTTCCAGATTGTAGGAATAGTGCCGTACGTCCAACATTTTTGGAACAACGAATGTAGTAATATTTTCCACGAAGAAGGCAAGTGACGAAGAAGCTCGTAAGAAATACCATCTAGGCCCACTGCTGAATCATAAGATGTAATGGATTCTATGGCTTCAAGAAGTTCTGATGATTGTAATGGAGAATTTAAGTAGTTATTATTGTCTGGTATGGGACTCTTATATTGTTCTTTTTGTTCCTCTTTTTGTCTATGGTACTTGATTTCTGCTGGAAGATTTACAGCTCGACTATTTTCCGAAAAGAAATGGGAGAAAGCTTCCGCCTTATCCATTGTGCTTGGAAATTCTTTTGTTAATTTTACAGGGTAAGCTTGTGTTTTGTAACAATTTTTCATTTGTTTTACTTTTTTCCAAACTTTAAACATATCCTTCGATTCTTTTACTTCGGTCTCACAAAATTCTGCCCAGTATTTCTTTTTAGCTTGAGCAATAATTTTATTACATTTGTTCTTTTCTTGCTTCATAAAGACAAAATTTTCTTCTGTCTTATTTCGTAACCAAGCCTTGTAACTTATTCGCTTTGATTTAACAGCTAGTCTACATTCTTCCGTCCACCATACATTACCTATATATTTACCAATCTTTTTAAATTTACATTTAGGGATAGAATGCTCGGCTGCTAACAGTATGACTTTGCTGAAATTAGAATAAAATAAATTAACATCATCATTCTCAATAAATGTTGTGTTATACGATGCAAGAAAAATCTGGTAGGCATCCCAGTTGGCAAGTTTATAATTAAACTTTGGAATTTTGTCTTCGATGTCTGTTACATCATTATTTATGTCACCATTAAAGATTATAGTAATGGGGAGGTGATCACTTCCCAAACAATCTTCTCCTATAGACCAACTACAGTTTACTGCAATGCTAGGTGAAACTAAGGATAAATCTATCGCGCTAGGTTTGTGAGTTGAAACATCTGGAATTCTTGTGATTCGACCATCATTTAATAAAACTAAAGAGGAATCAATAATATATGTGTGTGTGTGAGTGTGTGTGTGAGCGCGCGCGCGCGCGCGTGTGTGTGTGTGTGAATGAATTCGTGCGTCAAGGCTAGTTCGAAAACAACAACAACAACAACAACAAGAAAAACAAGACAACTGGTAATTGGTTTACAGCAAATATATTGCCGAAGAAGGTGTGTGTGTGTGTGTGTTGGTTGGGGGGGGGGGGGGGGAATGTTCTTATGGGAACAAAAGGATCGGGTGGAACTGATTTACATTTAGAGCCTTTTCAGGCACTAAACATGGTAGTTTTGCGCAGACAGCTAGAGCGAATGACAGGAAAAAGGAAAGCGTGTAGTCTGCATGGCATAGTTCACCAAAGAAGACGTTCACAAGGCAAGGACACCAGCAAACGATAAACATTTCGTTGTACGAAGAATTCACCAGGCTTATACAGTTAAAGTATGTTTTTCTGTTTTTCTTTTTTTGTGTGTTTTCTTTTAATGTCTGTTTTGTTGGAGTCGATATGGTTTCGATCAACAACCTTGGACTTTGATTCGTGGACATTTCTGATTTTGACAGCCTCTCAAGCCTTGGTGTGACCGCTGTGGCTGATAGGGTGATAAACAACGTGATGTAACTCTGTCTTTGTTGTTGGCATGAGTTTAGAAAGTTTGCTTTTTTATTTTTAAAATAATTGAGTTAGTGTGATTTAGATCACACCACTCACGAATGGTACAGGTGTTCGATGGTACAGCGTTTAGTTATGTGAAGCACAAGATATTGGCACATCCCCCCCCCCCTCCGCCTCCCCCCATACCCCTGCACACACATGCTCGTACGTGCACGCGTTCGCACACGCACGCATTTACACACACACACGCACAAACACACACACACACACACACACACACACACACACACACACACACACACACACACGTAGCACCGAAGAAACTGGGGCAATCACTGAACTCCAAGGTCGAACGGGTACCGGATCTACCCTTCGATCACCGGCAAGGGAGGTAAAGGTATGCGCGACTGAGTTACGTCCCATAATTATATCTTCAACGATGAATGGATCTTGGATCCATTCTTTACTCGCCAGGGGAGGTAATAGTTTGTATGCCTGAGGTGTTTCCCATGATGTTCAAAGTCGAACGGCTCCCGGATTCAACCATTGATCTCTGCTAAGGGAAATAATGGTGTGTACGTTGGAGTTACTTCCCATGTTCTTGAAAGTCGAACGGATTCCAGGTCCACTCTTTGAACGCCAAGAGGAGATGTGCTTCCCATGTTTTCTACTTTTTTTTCCTTTTAAAATAAGATGTGTAAAATACAAAACAACACGTTTATATCAATTGAAAGTGTTAATATTCCATGGAAACATATTACTCCCCTTTGCAGTGTTCACGTTTTATGGATAATTTCTTCCAGTTCTGTGAACGTTCCTCTAGATCCGCTGTTGGATCGGGATTCAATGGAAGACGTAACGTGGTCGGCCACGAGACACAGTAATTTTTTTTCTTCACCAAGTTGGGTTAAAATCCGTTAAGTAGTCTTTGCGTAATATTGCTGACAGACAAAACCAACCAACCAACCAAAACAACCAAGAAACCAACAAATCTACAAGCTAACGAATAAGTAAACCATAGAGACGCCAGTAAAAACATAACCTCGTTGATGATAACCAAAAAAAAAAAAAAAAAAAAAAAAAAAAAGAAGAAAAAGAAAAGAAAAAGAAAAATTGAAGAGGAAGACAAAAGTTGAAGTCACACAACAACACCCATGATTTCGTTGCAAAATTTCGGTTTGTTGTTAAAACCTGTTTTCAAGCACCAACACTGGTTAACTGACAAACGGAAGAGCATTGAATTCTGCGGTTGCGAAAATGAAAAGAGTTCACAGGAAGAGAAAGAGTTCACTGCAAAAAAGAGTTCACTGGGAAAAGTTCACTGAGGGATGGGGGGCGGAGGGGAAATTGTAGGAAGGCATGGAGAAAAGGGCCGGAGGGGATAGGAGGGTAGGAGGGGTGAAGGTGTGAAGGATGGGTTAAAAAAAAAAAAAGCCAGTCCCACAAAAGTAGAACACCCAAACATTTTTCGTTGTCTTTTCTCTCATGAAGTCATGGTTGTAAGAGCGGCGAAGAAGCTAAGCGGGAATGGTGGTGTTGGGGGAGGACTGGCCTGCTCATCAAACATTGACATGGGCTGGCTGGGTGGCAACATGCTGGAAGCTTCCATTGCTTCTCTGAAGGCTTTAACAGCATAAATAAAAGAGAGAGGAGAAGAACAACGAGACAGAGAGAGAGAGAGGAGAGAGAGAGAGAGAGAGAGAGAGGGTTGACGATGATTTTTATTTCTAAGGAAGTACGTGTGTTATTTCTGTTTTGGTTTTGTTTGTTTCATTGTTTTAAGCCAGCTCTTGAGAGAGAGAGAGAGAGAGAGAGAGAGAGAGAGAGAGAGAGAGAGAGAGAGAGAGAGAGAGAGAGATCAAGTTGACGATGATTTTTATTTCTAAGGAAGTACGTGTGTTATTGCTGTTTTGTTTGTGTCAGTTTCATTGTTTTAAGCCAGCTCTTGAGAGGAGAGAGAGAGAGAGAGAGAGAGAGAGAGAGAGAGAGAGAGAGAGAGAGAGAGAGAGAGATCATGTTGACGATGATTCTTATTTCTAAGCAGTTACGTGTGTTATTTTCTGTTCTATTTTGTTTGTTTCATTGTTTTAAATTATGCCAGCTCTTGAGAGAGAGAGAGAGAGAGAGAGAGAGAGAGAGAGAGAGAGAGAGAGAGAGAGAGAGAGAGAGAGGATCATATTTATTATTTAGCAACTGGATAAGAAAGTACGTGTGTTATTTTTTGCTTTGTTTTTATGTATTTATTTATTTGGTCAAATTGCTCTTGCACTTGAGAGAGAGAGAGAGAGAGAGAGAGACAGAGAGAGAGAGAGAGAGAGAGAGAGAGATGGTGATAATGATGTTGATGATTATATTCACTTTTAAGAGCAACCGATTTAGCAAATACGTGTGCTATTTTTGTGTTTTGGTCATGTTTTACTTATTATCTGTTTATTCACCGGCTTGTCTTTCGGTCCTGTTTTACTTATTTAGCTATTTATTCCTCCGGCTCTCGCGTTGGAAATAGGCTACAAGTAACCAGCAATGTAAAATTAAACATTTTAAAAACAGGCATTTCTTGAGAGAGAGGAATATAGTATTGTAGCTGGAGAGAGAGAGAAAGAGAGAGAGAGAGAGGGGGGGAGGGGGGGGGGTAACGAAGACACACGGAGAAACAGAACTAAGAAAAGACAGAAAAAGATACAGATAAGAGATCAGCACCACTATCAACAACAGCTATACGTGCAATCTACAAACAACATCAACAACAACCAACCAACCTACCTACCAACCAAAAGAGAAAAACAAACACAGATCACATCCAAATCCATCCTCACCTCTTTGCTGCTCACCAGCACTTGTGTGAGCCCCTGGCCCCTCAACGGGTCGAGCACGACCTGTCCTTGACCTTGACCCTCCCAACGACCTTGACCCTGACCCTGACCGTCGACAGCGGCGTACCCCCCGTGCGGCTGGGGGGATCTTTGCTGGCCTCTGTCCGACCTCTCATACGGCGGGATGTTCCGAGGGGAAGACCTTGGGTTGTGGAAACTGGGCTCGTAGTGGGCGTCCCTCCGCGGGGAGACTCGTCCTGGATGGTCCCATTCTCTTTCTGGAGCAGGATACTTGGAGACCTCGTAGCGCCTCCCCTCCCCAAACCCAATGCGCGGGGAGGAATCATAAAGCTGGAAATCCGATGGACCATCATTCCGTGGAGAATCATACATCTTCAACTCCGCCGGTTTGGGGCCGTTTGGAGGGGGAGGGTCGTAATACTTGAAATCCACCGGGCTGCGCAGAGGAGGGGGACCGCCGTCGTACCCCTTGAAATCCGCTGGGGGGCCATTCCTGTTAGGAGGGGGGTTATAATACTTGAAGTCCACCGGGCTGTGAGCAGGAGGAGGAGGAGGTGGGGGCCCGTTATCGTACGGCCGGAAATCCGGATCGCTCCGTGCGTGAAAGGATTTTGGATCGTACAGGGGGAGATCCATGCCGTTGCGGTATTTGGGGGCGTCGTAATGCCGGACGGCGTTGTCGTACGCGGCATCGTCTCTGCTACGCCTTCCTTTGTCCCAGCTCATTCTCCTGCCTTCAGGATACTGCTGAGAGGTTCTGTAACTATTTGCACCGTCGCCGTCAAAAAACATGACTGTGTCCTTCTCTCGCTGTCTGTCTCTCTCAGCAAGGTAGAGCGCCGCTTCTTTATCGTAAGCGTCGTCGTGTGAGAAGCCGTACACGTCAATCGGCGGGTCGGCGTAGGCGTAGTGCACGCTGTAGTAGCGCGGTTTGAGTCCAGCGTAGCCACTGTACCACGCGCCTTCCGGTGTGCGAAGAAAACCCCGTCGAGGCATGGCGAAGGCTTTTTGTCTTAGGCTGGAGCTGACGTCACAAGCAGCGCGTGCGGTTGGACGCCGAGTGCGCAAGGGAAAAGTGATTGACAGGTGAACGTCGTCTTTGGCTCTGTTGGTGGTGGTGGTGGTGGTGGTGGGTTGGTTTCCCCCTGTGGTCGATCGTCGGGGAGTTGTGGGGTGGGTGGGTGTTGGAAGGGGTTGCGGTCAGTCAGAGCAGATCGGGTGTCCCAAGGATCTGAAAGGTAATGACCTGTGGTTAGGGTTACGGCCTGGTGGTCTGTGTGTTTTCGTCTGTCTTTTGTCTATCTGTAGTTACGGCCGGGTGGTCTGTGTGTTTTCGTCTGTCTTTTGTCTATCTGTAGTTACGGCCGGGTGGTCTGTGTGTTTTCGTCTGTCTTTTGTCTATATGTAGTTACGGCCGGGTGGTCTGTGTGTTTTCGTCTGTCTTTTGTCTAACTGTCCGTTTCTTCCTATCCCGCTACTTTTGTCCTACCCCTGTCCCTTCCCTGCCCTATCCTTTCTCTCTGTTTCTCTCTGATTGTAAAATAGACTGGACTCGACCACATGTCATTTCATCCTAAAAACAACAACAAAACAACTACAACAACAACAAACCTTTCCTGTCGAACAGGCTACACGTCATATAGTACTAGAAATAACCGTTGTTAACAATGTTAGCTGGAATCCTTATATTACCTCTTCGTGGAAAACAATTTCACAGAAAGACCCATCAACTGTCCAAAATCAGACACGTCCTTGACCTTCACTCACGCACACTCCTTTTTTCCTGTCCAGATTCTGTCCTGCATAAACTGTGCGTCTACCTTGTGTAACTACACAAAGAAACCAACGTAGAGCATGCACAAAAGAGCATTTAAATGAGTATTTCTTCACACACACTAGTCTCCTGGACTCACAGTGTAAGAAATCTTCACACCCTTGTTCTGAGCTACAGACTAGAACACAACAAAAGACTCATAATGCACAAGATCATGGTGGGCGACGCAACCTCGAGGTTGACCCACAGGTTCCCAGTTCATGGATCAAAGGCCCTTCCTCCAGTATATGTCCCAGTTCAAAGAAACGACTTGTTCAAATTTGAAAAAGAATTGTTAGTACGTCCGCCAAACGACAGGGACAAACAAATTACAAGACAAAACACTTTGAAACAAATTTGAAAAAAATGTTAGTACGTCCGCCAAACGACAGGGATAAACACAATACGAGACAAAACACTTTGAAACAAATTTGAAAAAAATGTTAGTACGTCCGCCAAACGACAGGGATAAACACAATACGAGACAAAACACTTTGAAACAAATTTGAAAAAAATGTTAGTACGTCCGCCAAACGACAGGGATAAACACAATACGAGACAAAACACTTTGAAACAAATTTGAAAAAAATGTTAGTACGTCCGCCAAACGACAGGGATAAACACAATACGAGACAAAACGCCTTGAAACAAATTTGAAAAAGAATTGTTAGTACGTCCGCCAAACGACAGGGATAAACAAATTACAAGACAAAACGCCTTGAAACAAATTTGAAAAAAATGTTAGTACGTCCGCCAAACGACAGGGATAAACACAATACGAGACAAAACACTTTGAAACAAATTTGAAAAAAATGTTAGTACGTCCGCCAAACGACAGGGATAAACACAATACGAGACAAAACACTTTGAAACAAATTTGAAAAAGATGTTAGTACGTCCGCCAAACGACAGGGATAAACAAATTACAAGACAAAACACTTTGAAACAAATTTGAAAAAAGAATTATTAGTTATTCTGCCTAACAAAACGGATAAACACATTACGACACAAAACACTTTGAAACAAACTGGAAAAAGAATTGTCGGTTAGTGTGCCAAACAACAGGGATAAACACGTTACGACACAAAACACTTTGAAACAAACTGGAAAAAGAATTGTCAGTTAGTGTGCCAAACGACAGGGATAAACACATTACGAGACAAAACACTTTGAAACAAACTGGAAAAAGAATTGTCAGTTAGTGTGCCAACACAGGGATAAACACATTACTGAGACAAAAACAACATTTGAAACAAACTGGAAAAAGAATTGTCAGTTAGTGTGCCAAACAGGGATAAAACACATTACGAGACAAAACACTTTGAAACAAACTGGAAAAAGAATTGTCAGTTAGTGTGCCAAAACAGGGATAAACACATTACGACACAAAACACTTTGAAACAAACTGGAAAAAGAATTGTCAGTTAGTGTGCCAAACAACAGGGATAAAACACATTACGACACAAAACACTTTGAAACAAACTGGAAAAAGAATTGTCAGTTAGTGTGCCAACAACAGGGATAAACACATTACGAACAAAACACTTTGAAACAAACTGGAAAAAGAATTGTCAGTTAGTGTGCCAAAACAAAGGGAATAAAACACATTACGAGACAAAACACTTTGAAACAAACTGGAAAAAGAATTGTCAGTTAGTGTGCCAAAACAGGGATAAACACATTACGAACAAAACACTTTGAAACAAACTGGAAAAAGAATTGTCAGTTAGTGTGCCAACACAGGGATAAACACATTACGAGACAAAAACACTTTGAAACAAACTGGAAAAAGAATTGTCAGTTAGTGTGCCAAAACAGGGATAAACACATTACGAACAAAACACTTTGAAACAAACTGGAAAAAGAATTGTCAGTTAGTGTGCCAAACAAACAGGGATAAACACATTACGACACAAAACACTTTGAAACAAACTGGAAAAAGAATTGTCAGTTAGTGTGCCAAACAAAGGGATAAACACATTACGAGACAAAAACACTTTGAAACAAACTGGAAAAAGAATTGTCAGTTAGTGTGCCACAAAACAGGGATAAACACATTACGAGACAAAACACTTTGAAACAAACTGGAAAAAGAATTGTCAGTTAGTGTGCCAAACACAGGGATAAACACATTACGAGACAAAACACTTTGAAACAAACTGGAAAAAGAATTGTCAGTTAGTGTGCCAAACAACAGGGATAAACACATTACGACACAAAACACTTTGAAACAAACTGAAAAAGAATTGTCAGTTAGTGTGCCAAACACGGGATAAACACATTACGAGACAAAAACACTTTGAAACAAACTGGAAAAAGAATTGTCAGTTAGTGTGCCAAAAACAGGGATAAACACATTACGACACAAAACACTTTGAAACAAACTGGAAAAAGAATTGTCAGTTAGTGTGCCAAACGGGGATAAACACATTACGAGACAAAACACTTTGAAACAAACTGGAAAAAGAATTGTCAGTTAGTGTGCCAAACAGGGATAAACACATTACGAGACAAAACACTTTGAAACAAACTGGAAAAAGAATTGTCAGTTAGTGTGCCAAACAGGGATAAACACATTACGAGACAAAACACTTTGAAACAAACTGGAAAAAGAATTGTCAGTTAGTGTGCCAAAACAGGGATAAACACATTACGACACAAAACACTTTGAAACAAACTGGAAAAAGAATTGTCAGTTAGTGTGCCAAACAACAGGGATAAACACATTACGACGACAAAACACTTTGAAACAAACTGGAAAAGAATTGTCAGTTAGTGTGCCAAACAACAGGGATAAACACATTACGACACAAAACACTTTGAAACAAACTGGAAAAAGAATTGTCAGTTAGTGTGCCTAACAAACGGATAAACACATTACGAGCACAAAACACTTTGAAACAAACTGGAAAAAGAATTGTCAGTTAGTGTGCCAACAAAAGGGATAAACACATTACGACACAAAACACTTTGAAACAAACTGGAAAAAGAATTGTCAGTTAGTGTGCCAAACACAGGGATAAACACATTACGACACAAAACACTTTGAAACAAACTGGAAAAAGAATTGTCAGTTAGTGTGCCAAACAGACAGGGATAAACACATTACGACACAAAACACTTTGAAACAAACTGGAAAAAGAATTGTCAGTTAGTGTGCCAAACAACAGGGATAAACACATTACGACACAAACACTTTGAAACAAACTGGAAAAAGAATTGTCAGTTAGTGTGCCAAACACAGGGATAAACACATTACGAACAAAACACTTTGAAACAAACTGGAAAAAGAATTGTCAGTTAGTGTGCCAAACAACAGGGATAAACACATTACGAACAAAACACTTTGAAACAAACTGGAAAAAGAATTGTCAGTTAGTGTGCCAAACAAACAGGGATAAACACATTACGACACAAAACACTTTGAAACAAACTGGAAAAAGAATTGTCAGTTAGTGTGCCAAACAACAGGGATAAAACACATTACGACACAAAACACTTTGAAACAAACTGGAAAAAGAATTGTCAGTTAGTGTGCCAAACAACAGGGATAAACACATTACGACACAAAACACTTTGAAACAAACTGGAAAAAGAATTGTCAGTTAGTGTGCCAAACAACAGGGATAAACACATTACGAACAAAACACTTTGAAACAAACTGGAAAATG
>CM065725.1:32451236-32453736 GCA_033310375.1 Conus canariensis
AAATACAATGTCATGTCCTGACAAAGGTCACATCCTGAAATAAAATGTCACGTCCTGACAAAAGTCGCATCCTGAAATACAATGTCATGTCCTGACAAAGGTCACATCCTGAAGTAAAACGTCACGTCCTGACAAAGGTCACATCCTGGAAACGTTTACGTTCTGAAAAAGCAAGTAACAAAAACAATGAATGGCGTCGTACCGCCTGTTCCCAAGTTCAACCCACGACCTTTTCCATATCTGATCCAGGTAATGTCTGGCCTTTAGAGCCTCGGGGTAAAAGGACGTTAGATTCACCATCACTAAAGAGCCTCAGATTAAAAGGACGTTAAATTCACCATCACTAAAGAGCCTCAGATTAAAAGGACGTTAAATTCACCATCACTAAAGAGCCTCAGATTAAAAGGACGTTAAATTCACCATCACGAAAGAGCCTCAGATTAAAAGGACATTTAATTCACCATCACGAAAGAGCCTCAGATTAAAAGGACATTCAATTCACCATACTAAAGAGCCTCAGATTAAAAGGACATTTAATTCACCATCACTAAAGAGCCTCAGATTAAAAGGACATTTAATTCACCATCACTAAAGAGCCTCAGATTAAAAGGACGTTAAATTCACCATCACTAAAGAGCCTCAGATTAAAATGACATTGAATTCACCATCACTAAAGAGCCCCAGATTAAAAGGACGTTAAATTCACCATCACTAAAGAGCCTCAGATTAAAAGGACATTGAATTCACCATCACTAAAGAGCCTCAGATTAAAAGGACGTTAAATTCACCATCACTAAAGAGCCTCAGATTAAAAGGACATTTAATTCACCATCACTAAAGAGCCTCAGATTAAAAGGACGTTAAATTCACCATCACTACAGAGCCTCAGGTTAAAGGACGTTAAATTCACCATTACTACAGAGCCTCAGATTAAAGGACGTTAAAATCACCGTCACGAAAGAGCCTCAGATTGAAAGGACGTTAAATTCACCATCACTAAAGAGCCTCAGATTGAAAGGGCATTAAATTCACCATCACGAAAGAGTCTCAGATTAAAAGGACGTTAAATTCACCATCACTACAGAGCCTCAGATTGAAAGGGCATTGAATTCACCATCACTAAAGAGCCTCAGATTAAAGGACGTTAAATTCACCATCACGAAAGAGTCTCAGATGAAAAGGACGTTAAATTTACCATCACTACAGAGCCTCAGATTAAAAGGACGTTAAACTCACCACACAGCTGAGCGTCAGGTTAAAAGGACGTTAAACTCACCAGCACTAGAGAGCCTCATATTAAAAGGACGTTAAATTCACCACTACTGCAGAACCTCAGGTTAAAAAGACGTTAAATCCACCATAACTACAGAGCGTCAGGTTAAAAGGACATTAAATTTGCCATCACTACAGAACCTCAGGTTGAAAAGACGTTAAATTCACCATCACTACAGAGCGTCAGGTTAAAAAGACGTTAAATTCACCACCACTACAGAGCGTCAGGTTAAAAAGACGTTAAATCCACCATCACTGCAGAGCGTCAGGTTAAAAGGACATTAAATTCGCCATCACTACAGAACCTCAGGTTAAAAAGACGTTAAATTCACCATCACTACAGAGCGTCAGGTTAAAAAGACGTTAAATTCACCATCACTACAAAGCGTCAGGTTAAAAAGACGTTAAATTCACCACCACTACAGAGCGTCAGGTTAAGAAGACGTTAAATCCACCATCACTACAGAGCGTCAGGTTAAAAAGTCGTTAAATCCACCATCACTACAGAGCGTCAGGTTCAAAAGACGTTAAATTCACCAGCACTGGAGAGCGTCAGGTTAAAAGGACGTTAAATTCACCAGCAGTAGAGAGCGTCAGGTTAAAAAGACGTTAAATTCACCACCACGACAGAGCGTGAATTTAAAAGGACGTGAAATTCACCACCACTACAGAGCATCAGGTTAAAAGGACATTAAATTCGCCATCACTACAGAAGCTCAAGTTAAAAAGACGTTAAATTCACCATCACTACAGAGCGTCAGGTTAAAAAGACGTTAAATTCACCATCACTACAAAGCGTCAGGTTAAAAAGACGTTAAATTCACCACCACAACAGAGCGTCAGGTTAAAAAGACGTTAAATCCACCATCACTACAGAGCGTCAGGTTAAAAAGACGTTAAATCCACCATCACTACAGAGCGTCAGGTTAAAAAGACGTTAAATCCACCATCACTACAGAGCGTCAGGTTAAAAAACGCTAAATTCACCAGCACTGGAGAGCGTCAGGTTAAAAGGACGTTAAATTCACCAGCACTAGAGAGCGTCCGGTTAAAAAGACGTTAAATTCACCACCACGACAGAGCGTGAATTTAAAAGGACGTGAAATTCACCACCACTACAGAGCATCAGGTTAAAAAGACGTTAAATTCACCATCACTACAGAGCCTCAGGTTAAACGAACGTTAATGTCACTACTACTACAGAACTACAGAATTTCAGGTCTTACCA